>JBAIZZ010000355.1:382615-474011 GCA_037355905.1 Heliconius aoede | reverse complement strand
GTTAGGTCTACGTAAACATAAAACAGTCTTACATACAATTAAAATTACCTCAATATAATTATACATTGCCAGATCACTGATGGCAAAAGCATCTCTCCATCTTTTGCTCGAAAACTCTTCGAGGATACTTGGTATGTCATCGTTGTGTTTATTAAATAATTCATTTAATAGGTAACAGTCCTCGAAACCGGCGTTCATACCCTGTCCATAGAAGGGAACTACAGCATGTGCCGCATCGCCAATTATAAGAGCTTTGTTGTGCACGTGATAAGGGCGACACTAAAACATTTATTAAAAATATTTATATGTATATAAACAATAAATAAAAACAATGGAAATTTATCAGTTTTAATTTTTTCCCAAAAAATCATAAATATAATTTTAAAATAACTAAGGCATGAATAATTTGATATGAATTATATTATTTTTTATGGTATATCTAGCATATGACTATAAATGCGATAGGTTGTGGGTACGAAGCTCACTCGAGGAAATTAAATATTAAATGTTTTCATTTCTTCGTCCTCGTGTCGAAGCAGAGAGAATTTTTGAGTTCCGCCACTCAATAAGCCATACCTCTAGAATTCGGCGCAAAATGGGTAACATAAGTGAATCAACGGAAGCGGAGTGTCTTGACTCCAGGCTGCCAGATTCTCTCTGCCAACACTGCTGGATACATCGAGAAGTTAAATAAGAGATATATATATTCTACCTTAACAGCCACTAATGCAGAAGGAGAACCTCCAAAAAAATCTTCTATAAGTTTCTTTTCACCGATCAAAGGTATTGAATCAGGAAAATATTTTTGAAAGAAATCCAAAAGCTTCTCGTCTGTATTTATATTTTTAAAATTATTAAAAGGCATAAAAAGTGTGACGGTCCACGAACAATCTTGATTTGGGAGAGCGATCATCATGAAATTACCCCTTGGCCAAATATGCAGATAGTTTGGTGGCATCTGAAACTAATGAGATTTTTTTATATTAAAAATATATCAGCTTGACGCTGTATTCTGCACACAGCATGGAGGGCAGAAGGAAACTTAGTGTTAAGACACTCGGTTCACCACTCTCCGCCGAATTCTGGAGACATTGCATGTTAACTGGCGAAACTCAACGCCACACTTTTGCCTCGACACCAGACCGAAGAAATATAATTTTAAATAAATATTTTATCTCTTCGAGCGGGAATCGACCCCTGAACCAGTCGGTTTTACAGTCACACTCTGTGTCCTTGCGCAACGACTGGCCTCAGTTTATTTTTATTTTTTTTATAATTATACTTAAAAGAAATTCAAATATAATAAAATTACATAAACTAATTTTATTAAAATATATAAAGTGTAAGTTAATGAATATAAAATATTCAAGAACCAATTACATCAAAATATAAAAACTTTGTATACAATAAATATTCTGATCGTAATAACTAATTCATGTAGTAATTTACATAGTGCAACATGCTAGAGCACGTATAATCATGATAACAGTAATAATCCATAAAAATAGAAATATTAATTATATTGTGTTACAAATATTTCTTATAATTTCAATTTCAATAGTCGACTGTATCGTGTCTACAAGCTACAAATATATTCTGTGTTAATTTTATCTATTTTATATATAATTTTATATATTTTCTCGTTTATTATTGAATTAACTCTCAATAAAGTACCTAGAAATTCAACAATTGCCAATACTAATTAAAATTAATTTATTTGGATTTTATATTTTTGTTTAAAAGTACTTAATGGACATTTTAGTGCTTACTCCACCATCTTGAGAAGCTGGTATGCAAAGTTCCAAATAGCCATGTTCTATATACTGCTGGCTGAAGTCAAACAGTGGTTGTTTCATCATTTCTTTGCGGACTGCAGAGAAAGCTCCATCCGCTCCAATTATTAAATCGGCGATTACTTGGATCGTCTCTTTGGAGTTCGTTCTGAAATATCGTTCATGTAAATTAATACTGTTTTATATATATATATATATAACACAGCAGCATGTGCGGGTGGAAAATAATAGAATTTTACCGGAACAGGAAAATAAAAATAATATAATAAATCGGTCTAACTCACCATAAGAATATACATTATTGTGTAACTAATACTTTAAGATCTAATAATATTATCATAACACGGTTTCTGCACGTTTGCTATAGTTTCTTAATGTAGTTACACAAAATTTTAGAGATTTGACACAGCTTCTTGAGTATTAATAGCATATTAAATACTATTAGAATATAAGCAGTTTGATATAGCATTCTGTTTAACAAATCAGATATATTTTATTTACTCACAAAATTTTACCACAACTCTAGCGCTCAGAAGACTAACATGATTGATAAAACCCAATGGACCCGAATAAGGTTTTGTTCTATGCAATAGAACTATCAATTCGTGTAACAGAGAATAATTTTATGTTGCTTCAAATAAAACTTGTAATTTAAATTATTTTATTTATTATAGCAGATTGAATTAGATAATGTTTTCACTTACTTAAGAAAAGTTAATGTTCCAGTTCGTAAATTAGATTGCACCAATTTATGGTTAAAATATCTTTCTACGTTGTCGTAGTTCTCAGATTCTGGAAAAAATGTATGTAAGGAGACTAGACCATATTACACCAAAAACAATTTGTTGTAATGATAAATATTAAGTATAATATATAGCTATTCATAATTTTATGATATTTTTTTTACTTTTAATATTTGACTAAATCTAATTTCATCTAAACTATATTATTTAGATTGTATGATAGTTTGTCATTTAATATGAAACTAGCAATCTGAGAGTATCGATAACTACATAGCTGTATTATGAGTGAATAAACTATAATAAAGATTTACCTTTCAAAAGTACACTGTTTAAATAATTTCTTCCCACGGAATAAATGCACTGAAAAATATAAAAACTTTAAAATTGTATTTAATTGTAATGTTTAATTATATTCTATTGTTTTTTTTTTCAGCTTCACGCTGTATCCCGCACACAGCAGGGTAGGCAGAGGGAACCTCGGTGTTAATACCACATTCTGCCGAATTCTGGAGGCATTGCGTGTTGAGTGGCAGAACTCAAAGCCGCGCTTTGCCTCGACACCATAGCAAAGAAAAATGGAAATATAAAAGTTAATAAATAATTCACTTCCTCGAGTGGGAATCGAACCCACAATTGTCGCGTTTACGCGCGACACCCTTGTGCCACTTGCGCCATGACGGTGTATTAATTATTTAATATTCTATTGTTATTAAATATTTAAAATCTATATTGAACATTTATTTAAAATATTAACAAAAAGCATATATATTTGCCTCAGCGAATTTTAGCTTGCAACTTAATCGCTTTAATTATTTCTTATAAAATGGACGGCTAGGATATTAAAGATTAAATTTTAGTCCAAAACCTTAAATTTTCTGTTGTAATCAGAAAGGGCTCAGAGCGCTTACTTTTCCTAAATTGTTATAATATATCTCTTGAGGTTTAACCCTAGACCGCTAGGGTTCCATATCAGACTTTTGTTTTTTTTTACATAAACTGAAAATGCTCGTCTTATAGATTATACGAACTATTAGAGTTATCTAATAGTTCGTATAATCTGTAAACATCTGATACGTCGCCGAGGACTAATATTACAAAATGAATTGATCAAAAATCGTCCAGTGATTTTTGAGTAGACAACGAACAACAAGCGCACACGAAAGCTGACATATAAAAAAAACGGAACAAGGTTATTCAAACTTGTTATACTGATTCTAATAAATTATACATTTATATATAATCCACAGTAATGTCATTTATATTTATACGGGTGCTTCGCATATATAGCTTTGACCGAAACATTGCCTAGGATTACGCCATCCAGCATCTCAGAAGGATTGCATCTGATGACGAAGAATTTAATGATTTTATTTACTGTTTTCTAGACATTTCTGCCTCAATTACAAGACATGTATAAAGAAAAAGAACAAACCTTGGCATAATATATATTTAAGATAAAATTTTACCTGATTCGTCCTAGAGTCGTAAGGAATAGGGTACGTTGTACCATCAGGGCGATGAATCATTCTTGCCCTCATAGGAATTCCATGTTCATTAACCATATGGTCTTCAACCCCAACGCCTTTTAGTGCTTTGCGCCCGCGCACTGATAAGGCCAAGTTTATAGAGCGTCCCCGGACTAGAGGAGTTTGTCTGATATCTGCAATACGGACATAGTTTCGGCCATTAATTTTATATTTCAACAAGGAAAACGAAATACTATCTTCAAAATATTTTTTTACTTATGCATGTTAAATTAGTTATACTTTAATATCATAATTAAATCATATTATTGAATTATCAATTTATAAGTTTAAGGCTAAAGGTGAAATTAATGTCAAATATTCAGGTCTAAGGACCCTTGGAGCACCGAAAAAACAAGCTAAGAAAGTCTTTACATTTTCTCATTTTGTATTAAATTCTCCTCTTAATCATCAATGATAAAGCGGAGATTTTCATACATTTTTTAAAATTTGCGCGAAGTAAGAACTTAAATCCAAAAAATCTAAATTGATATTCCAGTTAAAAAATATTAAACACTTTAAAAATGTAATTCATGTACAAAATGATGTGTGGTTCTCATGGACCTACAATTCTGAAATTAGTACGGAACCTTTAGTTGGTGACCTTTAGTCTGACTCGCAATTGAAACTCTCATTAAAAATGTACAAAGTTTAACACATATTAGACATGTTAGGCCACAATTTCATAATGTTACATAATATTTTTATTATTGCATAATATTTTTAATATTATGTAAACACAAAAAAAATTTGTAAATATATAAACATTTTCAAATTAATTAACCAGATTTTATACATAATTAAACGATGACTCGCGCCCCTATCAAGTTTACCTTCACGATACTCGTAGAGGGAGACGCGATGTCCTCTTTTGGCCAGATATATTGCTTCTAACGATCCGACCTGAAATATTATCAGTTTTATTGAATCTTAACAATATCTTTATATAAAACATTGAACATTTTGTTATCTATTTAATATGAAATTAAGTCAAATTTAGAAATATACAAATAAACGAGTATGTTAAATTGTAATAACATGAGGAAAAATTGTACCTATTATATAGTATTAAAGTATTTTGTTTTAATTAAATATTCTTTTTAACTCTAGCTGAGCTTTTGCTGCTCTTGCTGTATCATGAATGAAATGTAGGCAGAAGGAACCTGTTAAGACGCTCATTTCCTCATTTTCGAGATATTGCGTGCTAAGTAGCGGAACTCAACGCCACGCTTTGTCTTGTTACTAAAGCGAATAATAAATCAAATCAGCTTTGCGCAGGCAGAGGGAACCTAGTGCTATATTAACCTAGCCTATATTTCGGTCCTTACAATAACTGTACTAGAAACATAAGGTCTTGTCTCTACACTAGAGCGAAGAAAATGGAAATATTAATTGAAGCAAATATTTCATTTCGTCAAGTGGGGATCGAATCAACAAATAGCCGCGTGTAAAGTCTCATTAAGTAATTTTTTTGGAAATTTATTTTTAATCTTGTTTAACTATAAATTACTGTACCGTTTATTTAACTCTATGTAATTTAAGTAGACGGTTAGTACAAAATAACTGTTATAGCAATTAGTTGAATTAGTTGAACTTTAAATTGATTTAACGTTTTTTATTTTAAAACTGATAGTAATAAAACAAACCCTATATGTTAAGGGAAGCTTGCCAAAATCCAATAGTGAAAACCGCATTTATAATCGGTTAAGTGAATTGTGAGATAAGCGATAACAAACGCACAGACAAATGGACATAAATTATAAAAAACATTTTAGAATATTATTTTAGAATTTATATTATTTAATATTTATATTATTTAACTATTTAAAACTATTTACTATATTAGATACAAATATCAATCGTTAAAATAATATTATGCATATCTACTGTTAGAAAAAACTAGTATTAGTTTTTAAAACTCTCTAAATTATAAATATTATTAGCATTATAATTTTTATTCCTTATATAGAATTACAAGTCAATTATAAATTTATATTTATTATATTACACCGTTTAGATAACATTAAGAATGTTATTCACATTAAGGATCACAAACTCTTGTATCAATATGTATATACATTATTAATATAAAATATAATTTATTCTATTGCCTTCAACGGAAACTATATTATATTTTAATAAAAAATAATTTTGTGCAAATATTGTTATTGGATCTACTAGAAATAGAAAACTCATTAGATTCAGAAACCTTAAAAATTTATCCTAAAAAATCTATAAAGAACATTAATTATAATAATTTTATATTAAGATATAAATAAATATTCAAATTATTATTAAAAAAATATAACATTAATAATAACAACATATAGTCTTAAATAATTATTTAAAAAACAAACTTACAAGCCCTCCCCCAACAACTGCAATGTTTAATTTCCTTTTTCCATCGCCGTTTAGCACTTCCATTATAAATCTTTTATAACAAAGAAATATAAATAATTATTTAAATTTGTTGAAGCAAAACCGGTGGGACCAGCGTTCGAGACACAACTACTACAAATGACTATCAAACTAAGGCGAGCTCGACAATTAAGTTGATTTTTAGGATTCCATATAATAAGACTTGTTTCAATAATGCAACAGCCTTATTAATGTAGCGTTTTTTGTTTATTCAAAGATAACATTGCTCAATACAAATGGAATATTACAATAAGCTACATTAGTAACTAAACTGTATTGAAAAATTAAGAAAGAAAGTGCAAAAAAAATGTTGTATATATTAATTTTAATAAAGCGGAGTTAGGTTTAACCATTATCTCGAAAATTCGGCGGATAATGGCAAGCAGAGTGTTTTACAGTGTTAAGACACTTCGACAACCTGTTCAATCTGGTTGCCCCGCTACAAGCACGATTCATTGTGAAACTAAAAAAAATGATAAAACCATTAATATGGCTTTATAAAAGAATATGCATAAAGAAATATGCAACGTTTAATTTCATTAAATCAACTATAATTACAAGAAGAAATATATTTTTCTTTATTCAATATCTTTAAAAGTAGAGTTTTGATATTAGATAAATCAATCCAAACACAGATTAACTTGTAAAATATTCTACTGTGATGTAAAAGTATAAAAGTTTATTTTATTTAACTTTTAACTGTCAAAAAGATAGATGCCTTGTTCTCGTTTCCTTGTAATTCGAAACTAACGTAGTTATATATTTTATCAATAGACAATCGATACTGTGGCAGCCATATTATGTTACTCAACGCTTGCTGTTGACTAATCCACTTAAATAATAATACTGCGTGGCGTGAAAAAAAAATTCTATTCGTATATTATTAATATTTCTGTAAACTACATTAACATATTTATGTGTGTGTGTTTTAATCAGATTTTTATATTCTTTCCCCAGAGCCTGGAAATAAAGATAAAAAAAAAATTAAATTCTTTATTTCCTCTTTCCTACATTAAGGGACGGTTTTCCTTCTTCCTTGGCTCTAACTCGTTTAGTCTCCGTTCAAAAAGTGATAACGTGCTCGAGATCCCGCTGTGCCGCACTCATTACTACAGTAAATCTTTCTGTAGAAGCAGTGAAATTATGGTATGAGTTACCATGAGACGCGAAGTCTACTTCTATAAATATATTTAAACATAAAGTTAAGAATTATTTATTATCTTCGGATATAGTGTATGTATATATATAGATACATAATTATAATTTAATTATTTTATTTAATGTTAAATTGACAATGGTTTAACCAGCTCTAACCAAGAAGATGCGCGTGTATTTGAAAAATTCTTTGCTGATATTTCACTTTCAACAACCGATACACATAAATATATATATATATATATATATATATATAAAATGTAATGTACATTTTAAATTTAAATTTGTCCTACTACCCTACCTCGCAACTATATTAAATAATTGTATAATATGTGTAGTATGGTGTGTTTCCTGACCTAATGAAATTTCCTAATGAAAGTCATATCTACGAGTATATTTAAACCGAGTAGTACAATATATAGTAGTTAAAACAATAATTTCATTTCAAGTGGTGAAGACAAAAACTTCCTGTATATTTTATTATATTATTAACCTCGGATAATTTGAAAATATATATTCTATTGTATCAATTACTTATGAACTGATAACCGTCCTAGTTAGATGTTGGCCTTAACATATAATAGGTCATCTTAATTGTCAACAATATCTTCGGCTATACCTACAAATACTAAGATATACTCGTATATACATATATACACAGAAGATCTCGGTTGGCAATCTTCGATAACATAGTATCGATGATACTGGAGGAAATTTGGAAGAAGAGGAGGATATATCAAGAGGTTGAAGAGTGAGTGTAAAAAAAGAAAAAACTAAGATAAATACATCTAAATCTCGAAAATAACCGGATCTATAGACAAGACCATCGCACTATTCGACGGATGAGACAACATTTCTCCATTCACCAAGGTGCACAGGGTTTTGGACCATGTGGCCAAAGTGAACACAAAAGTACCTAAATATGAATCCTAATGAATCCACTAAGCATTGACGCAATGATAGCAGTCTTAAAAAAGGTACCATTCACGGACCTTATCATAATCAGCCTGTCCTCGTTCCCTACTGGACATAAGCGCACTGAGCTCGATGCCAACCACTCTGCAAAACTATAGATCAATCAAAGTTCAACTTAACATTTTAAAATAAACCAAAATTTAAACAAACGCATCAATAAAAGCACGGACGACAAGTGTATAGCACATAGCAACTCCAAAAATACCTCCAGCCCGCAAGCCTTTCTGCTTACGCGACCCAATATGTTTTAAGACTTATTTGGTAAGGACCAATATAATATTTCGCGTCAACTATTCTTGATATCCCACAGAGAGAAACCGCTCAGACAACCTTATTCAGTTCCAACCCCCATTTTGATACTTAATTTACCGATTTAATTTCAGTTATGTTGTCTGTTTTCTTCTGGTTATCTTCTGCTGCTGTAGGTATGTCTATGTCGCGGATATGGTCAATTATAATTGACCATAATACGAATATAACACATTATAACAAATAATAAACAGCTCGCCTTATCTATTCTACCAAAAATATTATTAGAAGATACAACTTGTATATTATTATAATATACAAATTGTAAAAAAAAATACTCTATCTCTAACTCGATCAGTATGATAGGTCAAACCATGAGTTCAATGGGCTATTTAAATTTTAATAAGCCGAAAAATTTTATTAATGACAAACTATCAATAAATTACGCCGATTACTATTACAAGACTGAATGCGACGTATATAGGTGGTTATACTTTTCTTTTTTTTTCACCTTCACATTGTGTCCCTCACATAACAGAGTAGTCAGAGGGAGACTGTGACTGCGAGTGATAAGACACTGCGCCACCACTTTACGCCGAATTCTACAGACATTGAGTGCTGAACGCCACACGTTGCCTCGAATAATGCACGCCATAACAAAGAAATGAATAAATAGCAATAGCATAAATAATGAATAGCTAATATTTCATTTCTACGAGACTTTAATTTTCAATTCGCAAGAAAAGAATAGTAACTAATAGATTTAATAATTATTCATCACTATTCATTAGTTCGTAATTTAATTATAGATAATTAGTGACTGCAATCGGATAAATAATGTAATGCAGATTTGTTATTGTCATTTTTAAAAAATGTAATATATTTGGGTCAGTGCTTTAACATCGAAGGCTATTAATTATTTACGAGATTATTTCTGAAATTTGCAACCAATTATCAATAAATCGTTCTAATTGCATTATATATTCCTATTGTGTGTATACAGTATAAAGTAAATGTCTCAGAACTAAGTACAACATTTAAATTTGTATAATTTCATAGTTTTATAATAGATCGTGGCCGTGGTACACATGATGTGAATGTAAAAGCTACAATTGTGGGTTCGATCCCCGCTCAGTGTTGGAAGTGGGGAGCGAAATATTTAGTATTTTCATTTTTTCGTGGTAACGAAGCATAGAGTTCTACAAATCAAGACGCAATGCCTCAAGAATTGAGAGGAAAATAACGAATGAGATTGCCTTAATAAAGGACTAAGTGTTTTAACACTAGGCTCTCAGTTACCCTCTGCTTATTCTGCTATGTGCGGCAGTGTGGAACTAAAAAAAATAGGTAACGTTTTGCCGGTCTTATTAAATAAAATCTAGGATTCAATTTAGCTACATTGTACTTTTTCTGTAAGAAATTTATTTTTCAGTTGTACATGAACGACTCAAAATTTCATCGAGTCTCCCCTATTTTCTTAAAGAGTTGTATTGGAGAGTGAACAGAGTGAAAGGAATTTCTTTGTCTTTTGTCTTCACTTTACTTAAGATTACCTACTGTTTACTTAAGTGGAAAGATGGAACTTAGTGTTAAAACTTGTAATAAAACAAACTATACAATTATTCTAATTAAGTTTATTTAATTTATTAAATACTTCTTATATCTTAACTAAAGGATTAGAAACTCATATTGGAGGGCATAGAGGATATGTCTTCGGAAGGGCTCTGACTTGAACTGAAGGAGCTCAATGTCTCCCTCGTCTCCTCTTTGATCTTCAAATGTTCTGTGCTGGAGAGGGGTCGGGGAGGGAGGGACTTATCTTTTGACTTCTCTTTGCTACTGTGCTTATGTTTGTGCTTGTGTTTGTGCTTCTTCTTTTCCTTCTTCTTCTTTTTCGCCTGTAGAATGAAAAAGATGTTAAAACTATCAACTTTTAAAACATTACATTAACAAAGATCAAAGTCAGGGCAAAGCAGGATTTTTATATACTATACCATTTATCAAGGATTTAACAAATGTTGTAGGGTATAAAGTTAGGGTAATTTATCTGAAGCTCAAGCAAATAAACGTAATTAACTATGTTTTTTATCTCCTGCCCACATTGGCCAAAACCAAATAAACTGACTGTGGAAAGCATTATATGTCTAACACTACATAAGTTACTGTGAATTACAGTGTATCCTACACTGCAATTCTTAGCATCTTTAGGATAACTAGAAGGATTGTTTTTATCTCGAAAATAATATTTTTCTACAACTATTACCTTCAGACCATAAGCAAGCATATATATAATACAAATCATATATTATTTACCTTAGGCGCTCCCAAATCATCCTTATCATGTTTGAACATGCCGGGTTCAAATCCAATAGGACCTGAAGAGCCTGGAATGCCAGGCAATGGCGCCGCATTGTCTGATATAAAATCGCGTTTCGCTTCATCCTGAAAATTGAAATGGTTAAAAAAAATACGATAAACTGTTAAATTTGTAATAATTTTCTTTAGTATAATAAATAAATGTAATTCAACTTAGATTGGAGTAAACAAAAATATATCTTAATTTCTATATACAATGAATCCACATTTAACATACATGTAATGTAAGCATGTAATTTCTTATTATAAATACATTTTTTGTCATACATTTTTTTTTAATATATAAACTTACACTATAAATCCTAATAGGAGCATCTGTCACAGATATAACATCTACTTTATCATCTTCTTCTTTAATGCTGGATATGGGAACAGGGAGGTTTGTGTCCTTTGGCAGTTCCCGGTCTGACGCTGGGTCACCTAGTGGTCCAATGTCTAATTCCATTTTTACTGGTGTCTATTAAAAAATAATAATGTTGAAATAACCTTTACAAAATGTTTCTAATAGAAAAACACATTAATTAGAAAATGTAGCTATATAATTTAATTCAAATAATAAGAAACAAATAATAAAAAAATAATAATAAGAAACAAAATGATAGTAACAAAGAGTCTGACTATGAACGCGATAAAATATAAATATAAAAAACTAAACAACAAAACATACATCCATAATCTCCTGCTTGATAACTGGCTTCATTTCCAACTCCCTCTGTCTTTCCCTATCCCGCTCCAACCTCTCCCTCTCCCGCTCTACCCTCTCTCTTTCTTTATGGTGCATTTGCTTCATCATGGCCTGTATCTCCGGTAGGGGCACGCACAATGGCCGTTTCAAGCCGTATAAAGTGTAATATAAATCTACTAAGTCGCATCTCAATCTGGCATCGTTTGATAGTTGACTGTTGATATTGTTCCACAACCTGTAACAATGTTAATAACTTTTTAATAATAACCAAACAAATAAAATATTTAACCTATTTTTCATACAGAATCTGGTAGAGTCTAAAAAGTACAATAATTATTTTTATGAGTATATATAATAATTTAGCATCAGTTTATATGGAACACTTACATTGAGACTCACATTTACAAGATAAAATAAAATATAATTTCTCACCTATGAACAACCGCCTCGGTATCCAACCTATGTCTTGATGCCTTTTCAAATGGCGGCATAGAAACTAGTAATCTGGCCAATCCATGCCTTACACCAGGATCGGGATCGTTTTCTACGGCTGTGAGAAGAGATGAAAGATCTTCTGGTTTACCATCCACTCTAACAAAGTCCACTAGGCACTCGAAAGCTGCTAGACGTACGTCTGAAATTATGCTATGTATTAGATTTAAATTAAATTATATTACGGTATGATTTTCAATATGTAAGTAAAGAACCATGTAATTTATTATATCATTGTATATTTTATACATACATCTACATGTAAAAACTAATCATTAATATATTAATAGTGACTATAACCCCTACACTTTAACAGCATCTGACTGCAAACGTGACAATTGTAGGTTCGATTCCCACTCGGGGGAACAAATTATTTTCATTTCCTACCTTTGCTAACAAGATAAAGCGCCGTGTTGAAGTTATCGACTCAAAACACACACAGTATTCGAAGTATTGGCAATCGGATGGAAAATTAGCAAATGAGTGTACTAACACTAGGCTCTCTGCATATGCAGGATACAGCGTGAAACTAACAAAAAATCACTCAAATATGACCCACCTATATACTGTCCATATTCAGCATAAGCCCTAAATATAGTAGGTATACTTGGCAAGTGTCCGCACTGTTGCAAACGTCGTATCGCCCTCAAACAGCTTACACTGACTGTATTCTTGTAACAAGGAAGAACTTTCTCCAAGTTTAACACTCTTGTTATTTCCTCTAATACTAGCCTTGTATCGGCGGATAGGGAATCTGCGGTTATGGGGGCTCCCTGTAAACAATTATTATATACCTTGAATATATGTGTGAAAAGCCATCTTATATATGTATGGAGATCTTTTTTAATGGTTTCTTCCCATAAAATGAATATTTTAAGTTAATGATACAAGTAAATTTGAGGATTTCTAGAAAAGTTAAGACTTGTAATAATTACACTTACAAAAACATTTAATAAATACAAATATACTGAAAATTATGCATAAGTAATGCATCCAGTACTGGAGATATTTCATATAAAATGCATTAATACATCAAGCTATCGTGGCGCAGTGCGACACGATAGTTGGGAGTTCCGTCTCCACTCTGTTATATTTTTTTTATTTCGTAGTAAGTAGGATAAAACATGAAGCTAAGGAAAAAATACAATCCATTTCCATACTCACCGGCTGTAAAACAGATATAACAGGTGTAATAGTAGCAGCAAGAGCGTCGACTAGAGCCGCCTTATAATAATTATCAGAAAAGTGATTTTTAGAATTGTCATTGTATTTGAAGAGATCTAGTAAGAATCGGACTACTTCCGGCGGACAAATACCGTGGATGTTACGTAGACCTAGAACAATAGCAATAAAGTTTAGCTTATATTAGTATATTATTTATTATATATTATTAATTTTCAGAAATTTATATATTCATAAATGCCAGTATAATTTATTATACAAGTGTTATATGATAGGTAAAATAGTGTACTAGGTCTTAAAATGTTGTTAACTTAGTATAATGTTTAAATAATAAATATTACATATAAAAATAACATAAATTGTGAAAAATAATTATAAAGCTATTTTAAGAAATTAAGCAATGCATAAATGTAAAATATTTTTTTCACTAATCTTAAATTAGTTAATTTGGTTCAAGTAAACCAAAGCTTCTTGTTGTTCTACAAATGTTATTTGTAAGATAAAATTATAAAATACAGAAATACGCACCCGCCATAGCAACAGGAATAGTTCTTTGCAAGAAATAATGTTGTAAATTATCAAAATTGTTCTGTTTTATAATATGAGGGGCTGAAAATGAACCGAACATTTTTCGGAATATAGTCAACATGGCCGGTGGACCCGCCCATGAACTTATCATCGCGTTTGCCACCTAGAAAAGGAAAGATAAAGAATTAATTGACATATATGATTAATTGTATGAAATGAATCTGAATCTAAGCATGACTGTTGTGGGTTCGATTTCCATTCGGGGAATGATATTGACACTGTATTATGCCATAACAAATTGGGCGAAACTCTTAACACTAGATTCCTTCTTCTTGCTCTGCAATGTGGGAAAAGCCGGAACTTTTAATAAAATTAACTTTTCAATTTTTTTTCATACTGTATCCACCATACAGCTCAGCTTAACGAATAACGCATACCTTAGTCAAACAATGCGCAGCCCTACATCTTATCTTGTAATAGGTCTGCTCATTCTCTATAGTATCAGTCAATGCCTTGCGGGTCGCGGGTTCGGGGTAGTTGTGTAGTGCGTCGATCGCCTCACTTTGGGCTGTGATGTCACGCTCGTGGCGTAGCTGGTACTGCCACTGGTAGTCCGGCTGGGAGATTATTGTACTACGGAGGAGGGACATTTCGGGGTCTAGACGGATCCATAGTACTGGGGAGTCACTGTGGAACAAACAAACTATGTTAAAGCATTTTTTTTAATTCATAGATTTCGTTTTAAATGGAACTTATATTAGAAATATTTATTATCAATATGCACACTGACTGTAAACGCAACGCTTGTGGGTTCAATTCCTACTGGTTGATAATGATTTGTATTCAAATTAAAACGAAACGCTAACTTAAGACATTGCGTGTCTCGGATGTAGGGAGAAAACTGGGATATAGACTATTTTAAAACTAAAGGATGCATTCATCATAAAAGAGATCTCATATGTGTTTTGTTGATTAATAAAACATAATATCTGTTTTAAAAGTAAGTTAAAATTAATTAATTAGAAAAAAAATGTGTAGCATTTGACTATTGAATGGATTAAGATGAAACTTCACAATAACATAACTCATACATCAAAAAAACACATAGGCTACAATACAAGTAATAGGAAAAAATTACAATTCATGTCAAGGACACTAATATTTAAACTAAGACTTACTCCATAGCAGACAAATCCATATCAACTTCCTCACCGGTACACAAAGGAATCTT
Organism: Heliconius aoede; assembly: GCA_037355905.1. Lineage (NCBI taxonomy): Eukaryota > Metazoa > Arthropoda > Insecta > Lepidoptera > Nymphalidae > Heliconius > Heliconius aoede. The sequence goes on along the minus strand of JBAIZZ010000355.1, from coordinate 458,661 downwards.
CTTTTTCTTATTTCTCCTACTTTTACTATGACAAGTGATGTCAGCTTTAACAACAATGTTCTCTATTTGCAATGTGTGTTTGAATGTGCCGTCTAACTCTTGTAGTTGTACTAATAAAGGTCCAACATATTTCCTTATACCGCGCTCGTGGACGCTGTCTTGACGGATTTCTAGTTCTACTGTATTTCTGTAAATGAAAGAAATATTTAAAACAAAACATATTTTTGTTACAGACATTAAAATGTCCCTTTAATTTTTGATTATTAAGCTGAAGGATAGGTCACATTTATGTCCGACCAGAAAAATATATAAAAATAGAAAATATTTTGATCGCCCGATCGATTGAAACAGTCACAATTCAAGTAAAATTAATTTAAATAATCGTTAAACGTTTAACGTAAATAGTCGTCGTGGCCGCCCTGCAGTTTGGATGTCTAAGGTTCGTATTGTTCACTCGGAAAGAAAATAATAATGAATGAATCAGCTTCACGCTGTGACCCGCACACAGCAGGGTAGGCAAAGGGAACCTAGTGTTAAGATACTCAGTTCCCCACTTTCCGCCGAATTCTATAGGTATTAAATAAAGTTAAATATAAAATAAATTACCTTTTCCTATTAAAAACGGATGTAAGCTGAAACTTAGCGTGTCCCCCAGTCCTCACCCACTGATCAACGAACACCGCCATATCTTTACCAGTCACTGTAAATATTGCTTTTACGAAGAGATTCGTTGATAACAGCAAGTGTCCCCAAAGACCACTACCTATTTTAGTGTTGGCCGCGTTGGTCGCTAACGATAGTTGTTTATTGAACACTTGCAAGAGTAACTCTTGGCCGATACGCTGCTCCAACATTCTTAATACAAGTTGGGATTTTTTTCGCATTACCTAAAAAGATATTATATAACTATGTTACCTCATATTGTTTACTCTTTTAGCATGTTTGCTGTTTCATACAACAAACAATAAAATATATAGATAATAATTAAATACACAGCTGAGATATATAAATTCCGCACAAATTCTTCTACAGTAAAAAAAAGGTTTATAGAATTTCAATAACCAATAATGTACATACCATCTTTCGAATATGTACATTATTAGATTTTATTGTAAATTTTTTGAAGACCAAATTATATTAAACATAATGGTTCACTACAATAGAAAATAATAATTTCACTTAGATCTTAACATAATTTCATTCATAGATTTGTGAAACATTTTATCCTGTATACATATTATTATATATAATAATTTCTCCAAGTGGGGACAAAACCCCACATCTAGCGAAAATAGTCACACACTACCAACACTCACCTCAATATATCTGGGCGACATAGTGTGCACGTTTCTAACGGGAAAGTAAAACACGTCGTTGGACTCCGGTCTCGCGCCGCTGGCCGGCGGTTGCCACGGGTCGAGGACTATTCCACCATATTGTTCTTCGTAAGTTACCACCTGGAATTGTATTATTATATGTATATGTATACAAAACTTAGCCATTAATGATTGCTTGATAAATTAATTCAGAAATGGAAAATAAGGAAAGAAATTTGGACAAAAGACTATTTGTAAAATATGATTTTCGTTCTTTAGTGCCAATATTTAAGTTTGAATCAACACATCATTAAGCTAGCAGAAAAATATAGATATAATACTTTCATACAGAAATATCTCTGACTGAGACATAACATGCTAAGTGAAAGAACCTAATGGTGTACAATATTTAACTTTTTTATTTTCTTTTGTGTTAATTATTTTCTCGCTATCAAATTAGAAATAAATCAATTAAAGCAAGCATTTCAATCGAAATGATAGAATTATATATAGCTTACTTCTTGCAACTCCTGATGTATCCAATATCTATACTCATTATTGCCAAAACATTTTTTCGAGTACAAACCACACAAATACTCAGGTATTCCCTTGGCTAACCATAAATCTGACCAATTTTGCATTGTAATGAAGCATCCAAAGAACTGTTCTGCGACCGCTTGGGCCATTGCCTTACGACTTATATAAGTTTGATCGATTATAGCAATTGAATGGAGCAGATGAGTGCTTAGTATTGACATTGTTGTATATGCTGTTGCGTCATCTTCAGTCTGAAAAGATTTTTTTGTTATTTCAATTTTTTTTTATTATAATAATGTTACTATGTTTCTCATTTAGAATTATTCATTTATTCATTTAATGGTGTGTGATATTTGACACTTTATACACTTGATTTTTAATTAGTAATATACATTATTATTTTAAATTATTTTCTGTACATACATTTTTTTATCCAAAATAACATGTTCATTTTTAAGTACATTGAAAATTTAAAATGTAATAAATCCATAACATTAATTCAAATCAACTAACCTCATCAACAAACACTTGTTTATAACAAGGATAAGGGTATCTAGTGGAAAGAGTTTCTTCATAAAACTCAAAAGCCTCATGCAAGTAGCGCACAGCGTTCTTCAATATTTGCATAAGATTGGGCAAACAGTAGTGGGTCACTTCATTCATGTGAGGATCCACATAGGTCTCAAATGGTCTGAAAATTAAATATTCTTATTATCTTCACACTTTAGGATCAGACAATCATTACAAAAACATTTTTGTGCCACAAGCAAAATTCTCCATTAACTTCTTTGCAATACACTTGAAACTGTTGTAGCAGCAATGTCTCACTGTAAACACAACAATTGTGGCTCCCTATTACCACTACAAAAAAATGTTGTTTTATTTTTAACTTTATTTTTAGTCAGAAATATATAAATATTTCTTATCTGTGGAATATTTTAGATTTTATGTTAAAAATAATTTAATAAATAGCAATTAATAATATCTAATAGCAAGCAATAGCCTTGGAAAATGATAATTTTTCGGGGAGCAGAATTTTGTAAAAAAAAGTATTAATTGTTTATTTTCTCACATTAATTAATTATTTTCATGTCATTTCTATTAAAAAGACAAAACACTATTAAGTGCAGCTCCCCAACATGCAATGTCCCGAAAATTGGATTAATACTCTGTAAAAGCTTCTAACTCTAAGTTCCCTGTAGCCCTGGTAGAGCCCTGCTATATATGGAATATATTATGAAGGTAAAAAAACAACTGACCCAATGGCCAGTGCAATATTAGGTGCACAAGCAGGTGTATTAACAACATAGTGGAATGTCTTTCGTCTATGATCAGGAGTGTATACTACATCTAGTAATTCTCCACAAGACACTGCCGTTAAACTTTCATCCACAGTAAATTCTAACTTCCAGGTACATGGTTCAGCAAAACTATCTACACATGGAAACCATAGGCGGGCTGAATGACCATAGGTAAACATGTGGGCTGATTTCTAAAAGTAAAAAAAAAATCAGAATATAGATGTTTAAGATACTTAAACTATTATTAACACACAACAAGGAGAGGCCGTCGTGGCGCAGTGGCACAAGGGTGACACGCGTAAACGCGACGGTTGTGGGTTCGATTCGCACTCAAGGAATAGAAATATTTCTTTTTCGTTTATATTTCCATTTTCCTTCACTCTGGTGTCTAGGCAAAGCGCGACATAGAGTTCTGCCACTCAACACGCAATGCCTCCAGAATTCGGCAGAAAGTGGGGAACGGAGTGTCTTAACACCGAGGTTTTCTCTGCCTACCCTGTTGTGAGCGGGATACATCGTGAAGCTGAAAAAAAAAAACAAGGATAAGGGAAAATTGTACCTCATATAATAACAATTTTCCCTTATCCTGTAAGTCAGCTTGTGTAAAAGTAAAAAAGATTGTGAGATTTGAATAATTTGCAATAACATTTAAATAAAAATAATAAATAATAAAAAATTTAAATAAAAATAATTTTGAAAACACTTTTGAAAATAATTTTGAAAAAAAATATCTTTACCTCTACTAAAGTACCTTCTCCATCAGGTACAACAAAATGCATACCACCTTGTGGAGATTCCAATGAGAATTCAATTCCAATTCTCAACCCTCTCCCTTCTCCAACCAAGTGTGCTGCATCATCTGGTATTTGTATATGTAATTCACCAGAATTATGATCTGGGTCAATCTTTTGAGCAGCTGACAAGTGGAATTGGGAGAAAGCTTCAAGTGATCTCCTGTGAACATAAATATAAAATCTATGAAAAAATTCTATTAGTTTGAACTTTACTAATGTAGACATGCAGCAGGAATATTCAAGTAGATTTTTTCAGATTCACTCTTTATCCTTCATATTACAGGATAGGCAGGAAGAACCTGGTGTTGAGCCATTCTGTTTTCCAGTTGCTGTTGAGTTGTAGAGCACAGAACCACAAATTCTTGCCAGAGTTGGGAAATACAAATATTCAAATGAAAAACAGTATTTGTATATAGTATCTACTACAGCTTAAAAGTAAATTTGTATTAAGGACATTTAAATAGTCATAAAAATATTTATCTGTTGAAGGTATAACAAAAATGATACATACGTATTTGGATCACTTTGACATATATCCAAGAAAGGATCAAAATATTGAAAATTTGCTTCATATTGATCATTCAAACAAACTCTGTAGATACGGCACTGTTTCCCATTGAGCCGTATGTATCGCAAATTATCTTTAAGAGGCACAATTGTCAATTCAACAAAGCCCTAAAATTTATACAAATTACAAAATTAACCATTTTTGAATATGAATTTTTGACATAGAAATGTGTAATTATAATGTATTGTTAACTTACAATAACACTTCTTCTTTCGAAACTTATACCAGTCAAACTCAGAATTTGATGAGCTGTGAACATAACAGTATATTCAAATAAAACGAAACATATATCAAATATTTACAATATTGAAAAAAAGTGTTTTTTTGATACTTATAATTTAAAAGGACGACAATTGTCGCCTGTTCGCTCTTTCTTCATATTAGAAGAATTATTTTAAAACTATGTACAGCAGAATTCCAATATATTCATTATTTTAAATTATTGGGTTAAATTTCAACTAAGTGTACTACTCAATTTATACAAATATTATATTCAACAAGCCACACGATTGTTTTTAATCTCATGACAATGACATTTAAAATATATGAAATATAAGTATATAACACACAGATAATAAAGATGACAATTAGCAATGTTTATCCAATACGGGATAACTGCGATATAAAAATATTTAATTTTGCAATGAAACACAATATATAATATTATAATTATAATATTACTATTATTTTTTTTATTTTTGTGTATAATTTAAAATTATCGAAGATAAAACATATGATGGAGTTGAATGCCATAGTTCATTTTAAATTACTATGAAACTACTGAACTACTAGTTTCAAAATATATTGTTTAATCTGTATTCTAAAATCTTAACCTGTCAAAATAAAGACAAGGAAGAGAAGACGAGATTACGATAAATTTGTAATTTTTGATTGTTGTGTCCTAAATAAATTGTTCCATGCAGACCATTTCGTTTCATAATAAGACTTAAAGAAATTTATATGTTTTCTTTTAATATTACTACACAAAATGTGGGAATCACCATACTTGACTTGTTTGGTTTTGTATATATTTTCATTCCAAATTATAGCTACTAATTCTCGCACCTCAAATATTTGGAAATTAGACGTTGAAGAAGGCCAAATAGTTGACGGCAATACATTATCACAGGTCAGTCTAATATTCTCTATTCTTTATTCATTTGTACATAACTTGTGGAATATTCAAGATTTTGTAACATATTGTCGCGCTCGCTTACATTTTTAGTTCATAATCTTGTTAGCCTTGAAGAACAGGAGCTTTTAATAGAATATAGAATAGCTACTAACACACTATACATTTTAAATAAGGTACATTTGTATGTGACTTATTTAAAATTTATTTATATTTTTTAACTTTCCTGAAATAGTTATATACTCTTTTTGCTACTTTCACTTAATACTCATTTTTAGGACGATTCTGACAAAACCAAAATAACTGAAGAGGATGCTGTATTCAATATAATAACATCAACTGTATACTATGGCAATACTTGGACTAAACATGGCTTTGATATGTTTTGTACTGACTGCCAAATGTATGAACAGCAAAGGTATTTTAAATTAATTATATTTTAATACTAACAATCATTTTACAAACAAATGAAAAAAGTAGCATGTCTGGGTAGTATGGTTCAGAGAGTGATTTAATGTCTACTGTCTACTTCAATGTCTACTGCATTGTCACTGTCTGAAATATTCTATTGAAAATTAATTTCTTAGAGCCAATGGAGACAACGGAGATGAATCACCATCAACAGAGGCTAATGGTGGAGAAGTAGATGATGAATATCTAGATTGTGGCAAAGCTGTTAATTTTACATACTATGACACTCTTGTTGGGGTAGCAAGGCGTCATAGACACCCAAATGTACCTGAACCCCAGGTAAGTAATATAATATGTATACAAATATAAACTTAACAGGACTCTTAACTCATTCATATTCATTCATTGTATAGGGGGGATCAGCTTTCTGATTCTTTTCAAGTTACATTAAAAGTCTTATACACTTTAGCAATTTATACTCTTACACTTTAAAATTGTAAAAAATTGTAATGTTTTATTATTTGACAACTTTACTACATTTCCTGATTATTATTTCTTGTGAAGCTAAAAAAGATTGAATTATAAAAAGTATCTAATAAAATCACATAAATCAAACTATTTATTAACATTTTAAAACTGTTATTCCACATTTACGACAAAACTACATTGTATTTCGAAAACATTTAAATTTTGTTGTAGTGGGATTTGAACTCGCAGTCACACTAAACCATATCATGGCTTCCAAGAGATTCAAGTCACGCTAATACAACATATTCATATATTTTCTTAAATGTTTTAAATTATTTTTCCAGGTTGCTCTTATATTTTCAAAGAAAAAATCATACAAAAATAGTGTAACAGAGTTAGACATAAATGCTTTAGAGAAGCGTTTAAAGAAAGCCAAAAGAGAAAAACCAAAATCAGTGCAACTTTACAACCAAATTGGTAACTTTTGGAGAATAAAAGGCGACACTCGTCTATCCATAGAGTGCTTTAGACGCGCTCTTGCCGTGTCACCTTACAATGCCGAGGTAAGTGCCATAAAGAAACAAATATCACAATGAAGGAGGCCGTCATGGCGTAGCGACTTTCGGGTTTGATTTCCACTCAGGGAAATAAATCTTTTCACTTCCTCGTTCTGGTACCAGAACAAAGCGCGACGTTGAGTTCCGTCGCTCAGTTTTCGAACCCGCAATGTCTTGAAAATTTGACGTGGCGAATGGAGTGAAAATGAAAAAAGAACAACACATATGTTAAGTGAAGTATCATTGAATAGTTTAAGTGATGATTATTTTGTTTATTAATATCATTTAGTATTTTAATCAATTATTTCTTATTAAAAAAAATATTTCAGTTGTTGGAAGTATAATGTATGCAATTCATAATATTTATTTCATATTTTTACTTCATGTTTAAAAGAATTCATACAAATCTTGGAAAATATTGAGGGTTTAAACAAATAGAGTTTAGTGACACAAATACGACTGTTTGATTGGCCATATTTGCTAAGAATAGAATTAAATGTTTAATAGAAAATATAACTAAGTACAGTATTATATATTAATACAGGGTCTATCGTGGCACAAGAGCACAAGCATGGGACTATAAGTTAGATTCCCACTTGGGGGAATGATATATTTAATATTTTAATTTTATCACTCTGGTACCGACGCAATGCTTGGCGTTGGGTTCCACCACTCAACACGGATTGCCTCGAGAATTCTTCGTCGTGTTAACACTCGGTTCCCCCCCTACCTGTTAAGTGCTGCATACAGCGTGAGGCAAAAGATATATATTAGCTTACATTGTAATTTTTAAATTTTAAACAGGTTCTACTAAACCTAGCTCGGGTCTTATTCACGCTGCAGTACTTAGACGACGCCATTTATCTAACACGTCGTTCCCTCGAAGTACAACCGCCCGACAGGAGCACTTGGCAACAATATTTCACACTTGGCGAGATATTCAAAGCATATGGACATTATCAGGTTATTATGTTGTTTATTGTATGGGATGCTTATTTCGTATTTAATTTGTTAAATTAGCTAAGTATATAAGTTCTCAAATTTTACCACAGTACAGTTTTAAGAAATAGATAAGTTTTTCAATTAATATTTAGTAGTATGGGCAACGAGTAGTAGGCCTCCTTGAAGTGCGCCTAAGATTGCTGTGCGTGTTTAATTTTAGATTATTTTCTTACTTTGATTATTTTCTTCTCTAATCTTAAACCTTACTTCAGGAAGGTAAATACTTCAGAAATTCGTATTGTTTAGTACAAAATGGATTTTTATTAAGTATAAAAAGTAATTTTCCATAAATTCATACTAATTATAAGAAACATTATATAAACATTAAAAATGAAAACAATATTTATAAGTATGAAATAAATTGCCACTTGTCTAAAAATATAAAATGTAATCATGTTTAATACAGGAAGCAGCAATCCACTTAAAACACGCGCTGGACTTGCGACCTGACTTCGAACCCGCACTCATAGCGCTCAAAGACATAGAGAACATACCGGAAGCGTCCGTGCATGTGTACACGCTCCTTATTATTGTCTGTCTCGTGAGTATATAGCTTATATTTTTTTGGTAGAAATTTTGTCTTGCGCAACTCGATACCACATTTTTTCTCGTCATAGTTCGTCGTCGTTTATAGTCAGACGCTAAACAATTATCGCACGTATCTTGATTTCAGAAACCAACATAAAAATAATATAATAAAAACAAAGTTAAGAATTTTAGAAACACTTTTAATTGAAGAAACAAATTTAAAACTGTAAAATAAAAGAAAAATTTCGAGAAAAACATCGTTAGCATTATTAGTTGTTTATTTATCTAGTATAATTATTGTTTATTTATGCTAGTATTGGCTTTTGTCAATATGGTCAAACAAGTTCTAATACTATCCATCCTTCGACTTCCATTGTTCCTTTTATCTTCTCTTAAAACCATCAAATGAGAAAAATGTAGAAATAAAGTTTTTGATACCCTTGTCATTATCAATCACTATCAGATCGTTATAATAATAGGTTGTCCACGACAAAAGTGTATGCTTCTGGATAAAATATTTGGTTTCTCAAAAGAACAAAAAATAAAATAAAATTGATTGTACATATGAATAAACTATACTAGAATTTAAAATTATACCAAAAATTTATTCCCGTTTAATTCCCTTAGGTAATGGGCGTGCTACTAGTGATCCTATCATCTGTGGACAACGGCGGCGACGCGGACGACCACAAGACGCAACGCCACTTCAACCGCGCGATGGCGATGCGCTCGCTGCGCGGCGTCGCGCTCGGTTCCCGCGGCCGGAAGAAAGGCGGCTCCTAAATATACACTATTGCAAGTTTACTGTGACTGAGTTTATAACCTCTGCAAGTATGCCCTTTGCCTGGTTTACTTTTTGTTTCTATTTTAGTTTCATCTGTGTTCGATTTTTTCATAATTTATTTTTTTTAGTTCTTGTGTTCCATTTTTGAATTATTGCAGTACGCGGTGTGTCAGGATTTGAATTCGAATATTTAATTTGATCACTAGACGGAATTTTAACTTCAACCGCGTTATGACTTTGTCTACTTCTGTAGGTAAGTGGGTTGTATATTGTTTTAGTGTCTGCTCTATTTTTTATCTGTCGTGTTTTTTAGTGATCTGTCGGATTTAAATTAGAATTAATTTTTTTTCGAAATTCGAAGAACAGTTTATTGAATTTACTGTCTGTAGATTTTTTGTCATCAGTGATGTTGGATTTGTAATATGTTTATTTTTTACTATTTAAAACAAGTTTCTAATTTGAGGCATTAAAATTTAAATATTCATCTAAATTGTATACAATACAATACATATTTTGTTCCGTTTTTTTTGTTCCAAATAATTGCATGTTAAAAATACAGAATATTCTTATATCACAGAAATAACCTTATATAAATTATAATTTCAAAATAAAAAGTGAAGACAAAGCAATTTCAATAAAAAAAGAACAACCTTTAAATCGATATTTCCGTTCCTAATATTTATATATAAAAGTACTTACTGATAAATGCTCAACTATCTCATGTGATTTTCGAAATTTTCTTTTTGTATAATATGTTAAGATTATTTAATAACACCATTACGTGTACTTGTTTTAATAAAAATAAATTCTTATGTAGGGATCTCTATTTTCTTGATATTTGGTCATGAAATAAAATTTTGATATATGTTAAACTTAGCAATATCATAAAAAGTACAAAATTTTATTTCCTAGTTATATCTAATATTTTTTTTTTGTTTCTACGTAAGTAGTAATAGTAAAAAATATAAACTACAAATGTCCTTGTCACCTTGAAATGAAATAGTTTTATAAATAAATGACATAAGTACACAATCTTACATATATTTATATGAAAATTATATATTTGACTTATGTAACTGTGAGTCTACAAACGTAGTACAAATAATATTATTGAATGTGTTCCACAAAGTGCCTACCTAATTGAATACAAACTTAGCTTCCACGTCACATGAAGTGTTGAAATGAATGTTATAAAAACCTAGTTCCTTTTTCAATAGGGTAAACCGCCCGCTATTCCCCACTGGACGATTTCACACGCATCATATTAAAAATAAACTAATATAATATAATACAATGCGAGTTACGAAATACATATTACTTTTTTCGAATACACTGTAATGAAAACAAAATCTTCAAAAAGCAGTGACAGCTAATATGTCCATATCTATCGTCTATTAATTACCAAAATATGGTAATTTTAATTTAGTCACATTTCATACATAAATAATCAATATAATAAACGTCCTATAAATTGAACTACCTGTAAACCTGTACCTGTGTACCTGTAAACAAGTCCTTATAAAAGTTGTTATCATATAATTCAAAGAAATAATACCGGGTCGATCCATAGAATTATAAATTAAATAAAATACAAAATTAACAAGAGGCCGTCATGGCCCAGTGGTCAAGGGTGCCGTCCGTAAACGCGACGGTTGTGCTTTCGATTCCCACTCGAAGAAGTGAAATATTTCTTTAAGTTTATATTTCCATTTTTCTTCGCTCTGGTGCCGAGGCAAACCGCGGCGTTTCCTCCAGAATTCGGCAGAAATTGGGGAACGGAGTGTCTTAACACCAAGGTACCCTGTTGTGTGCGTGATACAGCGTGAAGCTGAAAAAAAAGTCATTTTTTTCTGGGCAATTACTCTGGTTTACCCTGCATGTATTATTTTAAACTTCAAACCAATATCATTAACGCTATAAAGTACTAACAAATTATAGTTCTTGGATTCATGTAATTGGTTTATATTAGAATCAAATGTTGTTAATATAATAGAACACAAAATCACAAGAACTTTGATACACATTCAGAATTAAATATACTTCATTTACTACAGATGTTTAGTAAGAAATAATATGTAATTTTTGTTTTTTTTTTTTAACTTCAATATATATATAATGATTTCGACGTGTTTCCGCATATTTCGAGATCCCTAAATTAAGTACCCTCTAAATACTAATTAAGCGTTTTTGCTTTTGCTCACGTGTTAATTTAAAAAAAAAAACATTAATGATAATTTAGATTTATTTGTACATTTTAGTTAAGGTTGTGACTTCCAAACTTGTAAGAGATTCTAAACTCAGACTCTGATTAATTGAACAACGTTTAATAGCTTTTTAACTGCGATTATTAATCGCTATCGATATGTACGGGGAGTATCGAATAGTACTGTTCTCTTAAATCTTGTTTAACGTTTAACCGTAATTAAACATAATCGTACACCTATTGTAGAGCTGGATATTAGTGTGATACCAAAAAAGAAATACAATTATATTTTTGCAGCCATTTCACTTATTTTTATTATTCCATCAAATAGAAATCAACCTCAAAAATATATTAACAAGTAACATAATTATTATTGTTAAAGATACGATATGTATATGATTTGTTTAAAACTAAAAATACGATAGTATTTAGAAATGAAATAAAATGCCAATACATGTTATTTGTTATTATTGTATATTAATGTAATGCTCTATTTTAAGTGAAAGTATATTTATGATTACAATCCTTATATGGAACATAATATGAGTCAATTTGAATACAATGAGTGGGCGTGGTTAATGTTAGACGCACTACGATATATCGCTATGACGTCAACTAAGAAGTGACCAACATAAAGTTATAAGTTAAAACGTTATATTTATTTAAGCAGTTTTTTTAAATTATGACACAGAAAACACCTACCGTTTACTTATCTATAAACTTCAAGCTAAAGGTCAAAGTTGTTGATTAACAAAAAATTATAGTATAATGAATACTGTATTAATGATAATTGACTCATCTATATTAATATAGTTTGTAAATTTGAATTTAACCTTGATATTTTTCTTACTACAGCAAAAAAGGATGCAAAAATACAATGGCTTTCACACGAGGAATATTTTAAAATTTTCTAAGAATAAATCTACTGACCACTATAATGAGGTGTATAATTATTATTTTTTTTAACTAAATTTTTATACAGTCGACCACAAACAGAAGAGATCGTGTTCTCTTTGAAAACATTTAAAAGAACAGTACTATGGAAAAGAGGCTATAATATGGCTTATGTACAAATATAATTAAAGCAGACTTGCCAAGTCTGTTTGATCTCCGCTTTGTAGTATTCAACATCCTAAGATAGATTGTACCTGTTGTACCCTACGCGGTGTTCCTTTTAGCAGTTGTATACCCTAAATATTATAAACTTTTTCGTCTACTGTCAATGTAATTGTTAGATATCCAGTTGATGTATTGGTAGAAAAAAAATATTAAAAAGCAGTTTTTTTTTATAGAATATACTATATTATAAAGATAGATTACCTGTTCGCACATATTCTATATTTTTTTGGATCAATTAGTTTTCGTTTATTTTAAGGGTATCTAACAATTACCATAATACATTGGGTAATTTGTAGTTAATAGATAACAGAATAATAGCGAATGTCTCGAGTTTTCGTTTGAAATTTAAACTGCTAATAAGGAGAAAGTAAAAGTGGAGATAGAAGTAGTTGGGCTGGCCATGATTGCAACCTAGTCATTCTAATAGACACGTGTATGCGAAACCGCGTGTATTTCATAGTAGTGCATGCATACTTTAAGTGTTCGTAGCGTCTAAGGATATTAAAGTTGCAAATCTTAAATTGAGATTGGTAAAAAATGTACCTGTTTTCATTGGTTCTTTTGTTATTTTTGACTATTTATTAATTTAAATACATGATTGTCTTAGCATCTATGTTGTGTTTTATTTACATAATTAAAATATCTTAGCTTAACCGGTGATCCTGTATGGACAGGTGAATATTTCACTCTACATGTTTGTTTTTAACATTTTTAGTGTTATTCTACACTTAGGAAAGAAAAATACTTTTTTATAAATGTATAAAATTTTTAACGTAGTCGAGGATTTGAGCCAGCGCCCCTTTTCCACCAAATTTCATATATTAATAAAAAGATTCTAAATATTTGTATATAAATTCAAGGAAAAATATGAAATATTTAAAAATATTGGATTACAATGAAACAATATAAATATATAATAATGTATTTATTATAAAATGTATTCATGTAAACTGAAAGTCGATCTTTACATTGACTAAAGCCATCTCGAATAATTTATCTAAGCCATGAATGATGCCAAATAGTGTGATTTCATTTACAATTTTCATTTTAGTGGGCAGTGACCAACTAGCTTATACCTAGATAACCAAAACAAGATGGAAATTAGCAATCATAGTTAGCATCCAATGGTCATAAGAGTGAGTTTAGGCGACGTCGTGGATGCCGAGGCGGAATATGTCGTGCTGTACAAAGAAAGAGTCTCCGAGAGGCTTCAACACAAATGTTTGCATGTATGGGTGTGGTGGGTCGTCGTCGCACTGAAAATAAACCAAACAATTTATATAACTATACAGCCAATCACATAGGCAGAGAAAACTTAATGTCAATCTCTTTTTATAATTTAATGGAGTTGTTATCCAAAACGGACAACTTTTTCACTATGTATATCAAAAAATATATTATCTTTTAACCAATTAAAGTAAATAAGAAAGTCATATATATATTAAACTGAAAATATAAATTTAAAACAAGTAGACCCATATAGAAATATATTACTATTGCAAAAATGTTTATATACTGTTCCAGTAAGAGGCAATAATATAGTGTTTTTATCTAAAGCCAAAAGAAAATAATAATATAAAATTGTAATAAATCATAACTTATTACTTTAACATGCTGTAGATAATACATTTGTGCTGATTAAATGTTATATAAAAATAATACATATTAAAAAAACAACAAATAAAGTGTAAATATAAGTAGGTATGCATATAATTAGTATTTTAATCTGAGGTAAGGTTGAGGTAGTTTATTTATAAAATTATAAAATATTATTTATAATTCATAAATTTTCAAAATCGATAATAAAAATTAACATCAAAATATTTTTATATGTTGTGTATAGTTTTTTTTACATCTTCACGTTATATTCCGCACAGAAGCAACCTAGACCCAAGATATTAAATATTTCAATCCCTCGAGTGGGAATCGAACCCATAACCGTCCCGTTTACAGTCACAAGCTTGTGCCTACGCGCCACTACAGCTTAAATAAATTTATTTTATATTCTTAAAGTGCAGCCGCCAGGAGCCCATGAGGATATAGTCTTGTATACAAGCAACCAATTGTTCAACTCAACCTTTGTTCATAGGTTATTGCCAATATCAGTGTAGTTGTTTACAGGACAAAATGACTTCCTAGCAGATCAACATGGCGTCCAGCGGTTAAAACTTCAGTTTAAAACTTCGCTTGAATATAAATGTGTTGTTATGTTTAAATAAAAATGTTACAAAATAATTATAGTAAAGTGCAAACACTTTCATTTATAAATTCAATTCTTGTCATACTTATATAATAATTATATTTTTTATGCTAATAGCATATTTAGGAAATCAATATAGGTTAATTAATACATAAGAAAAGTTACAATTGATTAGTATTCAATTATATCATTAATTTTATTAGGAATGAATCATTATGATAATTTCATAAATAGGAACTGTTTCTTTTTAAAGTAATTCATAATGAATATAGCTAAGAAAAACATTTTACCTACTGTCAAAAATGAAATGTCTATGTCATGGGACAGACTCAATATTTTTTTAAACAATTTTAAAATTTGATTCCACACAAAGGATGAAATATTTTAGAAAATGTATAAAAAATTTGAACATGAAACCATAATATCTCAATTTTAATTAAAAATTATCATACACTTTCTGAAATATTTCCCAATAAAATTACTCAGGGTAATAGTTACAAAGTGCTAATTGAAAAGCAGGGTATAGGCATGCTGCAGGCAATTTACCCTTAAACATCATGTAGAGCCAGCCTGAACATATCATGTTCTACATAGAAAGAGTTTCCTATTGGCTTCAATACAAATGTTTGGAAGTATGCATGTGGTTGATCCTCATCTGTCTGTTTAAATAGCTATTATTAGCCATTTTCCTTTAGTGCTTTAATTGGTAATATTATATTTGATAACTTAAGTATTCAATATGTATTGTTAATTTATAAAATAATATCTACTTATACAGTGAAACATACATGGGTGAGATGATTTCACAAATATATGAACAAGCTTCATATTCTGTACCTCAATAACTTTAAAGTGAAAGTGAGAGTCATGAGGATTTGCAAGAGTAGTGATACAGGATGAAGAGTGTAGAGTAGTATGAGACTTGTACGGGTAGCTAGAACCAACCATTGGTTCCATGCTCCATTATGAATAGAATGAGTATATTAGCCAACAAACTGAATTGATTTGACATTCCTACCGCCGACTCAATTTACACGTGAAAGTAAAAAAATCACACTAATCTATTATTCATAGTCTGTCTTCTTCATTTTATTTCCTTTAAATGTGATATATGTAAAAAGAAAAATTTCTTGTAATGCATTTTGTTTTTTTTTTTTATATTTCTATTTTGTTGTGTAACTCATTATATATATTATGTAGTTGAATTGTAATTGGGTGACTGCCTGTATAAATAAATAAATATATATATATATTTTTACCTAACTGTCCAAACTCCTCTATCTATGAACACCAAATTCGTAGATAGAGGAGTTTGGACAGTTAATGGTGTAAGAAATAGTATCAAGTGTTAAGAATATATGTAATATATATATAATCATATCTTCAGTTACATTAAGTGATGTATTATGTAAAAAATTGTATTAAATGGCTTTTACTTAATTTTTTAATGAAAACGCAAATTCAGGCAGTATTATTATATGTTATTTATATTTATAGTAATTTTAAAGAATAAAGGTGAAATATATACTAAAATATACATTTAGAATGAGTATGATACTATTATCATAATTATAGACAATTTAAAGTTATTCTAGACTAACCTGCAACCTGCCGAGAACATTTATTAAAACACCACCATCAAACATAGGCTGTGAATCCACTGAAGTAACAAGTCTACCAATTTTTTGGAACGTCAGGGCCTAAATAGTAAATAGAACATGTAAGTATTTGTTAAGTCGTATTGAAAAGATTTTATTAGAGTTAGTTACTAAAATAACATAAACATAGCTTATATCATATGCAAATTTTTATATATTATCAAAGACAAAGTAAAAAAAAAACAAATCTAATTTTCTAATTTTTACAAGAAAAGCACGTAACCGATAACACAAATTTTTTTTTTTAAGTATTGGGGGTTTTTATAGTTATATATTAACCTTAACACAACTTTTATTAGTTAAATTAACCACTCACATTAAGTTTCTCCATTATTTTTACAGCACCTTGTAATTGTACACCTTCAAAAGACATAAATGATGTTTCAACCTGGAATGAGGAACAATTAAATACTACTCATAGGAAATCAAATATTTTTGTCAATTGTGTACATGTATTATAAATAAACAGCTTTATGTATCAATGCTCAAAGTATGTTATTATAAATATCAAGTATCAACATTAGTCGTATTTTTTTAATTCAAAACAATGAGAAACCCTTATAGAAATTACAATAATGCAGTAAAAAACCATTAGAAGATAACATATGAAAATAATATAAACTTACATTGGAAGTAATTATAGTTGAGTAAATTCTGTTTATTATATAGTTAGTTCAAGCGGGAGATGCCGCGGGTGGGCCGCTAGTTATTAAATAGAATTTGTAACTTATTATTATGAATAAATTTTACAATATCAAAACTGCAGTGACATATTTTCGGCGGGAGGCTATACGGTTTAACCTCAAAATAATACATAACATTTAAACATTTAGATACGACTTTTTAATTCCGTAAACTGAACATAACCATTGTTTTAGCTAATGTAATACTCACATTGTACATATTTGCTAGATTTGGTCGCTGCGCCGGATCATCAAATAGTGCGTAATATTGCTGCACAAAACCTTTACCAATAGCATCGTACTGTGGATTCAGCGCCATTTAGATGACTTGTTAGTTCCAAATATAAATAAATTGTACCAAGTACACTTAAGTTACGAAAATTCAGGCCTTTTCGGGCCTCAGCATACCTTTTACACAGCAAAATGGCAAACGGTTTTCAGTGTTGCTATTTATTTTTGTGTAGAATTGTTAACAAATTAGATGATGATTCACTAATAGACAAATGTTCTAATATAGCAATCATTACTTTTTGTTATTTAATTTATATTAAATGTTCTTTATGTAATGAGTAGAATATAATTTCCCAGAGGATCCCAGCGAAGTCAGTTGGTGACAAATTGTAATTATGTTTCTTTATTATAAACATATTGCACGCCTATTACGGTACCGTATTATACTTTTCGCTAATATTTGCTTTTAATAAAATATTTAAATTTTGCTATCTTTATTCTTTAAATTTATAGTCTCTTATTTGGGTTAATTATGTAATCATTACTGGGTAAATATATTCTGTGCTTTTTGGATATATGTATTCTATAATTCTGTTTCTATGGATTGTGGCTTCTGTGGGCTTCTGTCAATTTCACCTGAAATTTGCTAAACGATTTGTGTGGAAACATATATTTGGCACTGCGCCAAATTATTAAAACACCTTTATATTAGTTTTATTACTCATATAAATAAAAATGTCTCTAGCTGACGAGTTACTTGCGGACTTGGAGGAAAATGATGATGGAGAACTGGAAGCTATGATTGTAGACTCTACCAATAACGAATCCAGTGACATTGCTGTACCTTTTCCTGTAATACCAAAGGAAGAAGAAATTAAAAATGTCTCTATTCGTGAATTAGCCAAGCTTAGACATTCAGAACGCTTAAAGAGGGTAAAAAAATTTAATAATTGCATATTTAATGAAATGTCTAGTGGTTCCAGTAATTCTACTTTTATTTCCAAAAGCTGTTTTATGAAGCTTCACTCTTAGTACTATCTAACTTGTACCAATAACATAATATTCTTAGACAGAAAAAAAAGTCCGATGTTTAGCTAATCAGTTCAGAAGACTTTTATCCCACAGACATTAGTGAATATCACTATCATAATCCTAATAGCATTTGTAATTTTATTGTTTTAGGTTATAACCGAAATTGAACAAAATGCTGGTAATGATAGAAAAAAAATTGAAGTAACTGGTTTAATGGAATCAGATCCAGAGTATCAGCTGATTGTAGAGGCCAATAATGTAGCAGTAGAAATTGATGGAGAAATAAGTAATAATATTACATTATCATTTAAATAAAATATATTTCAAATTTATCAAAATCAAATCCATCATGGCACAGTCCCACAGCATATGATTGTAAATGTGATGGTATTGGTAATTGTAGGTTAATTTCCAATTCTGGGAAATGCATAAAGCGCTGCATTCAGTTCACCTATTAAATATACAATCTCTCTAAGTTCGGTGAATAGTGGGGAATAGAGGACCTTAACACTATGGACACAGAGTAAATCTAATAAAATAATTATGAAAATGTAACATAATAATGGCCTAAGCATGAATTGTAGGTTAATGTTAAAGACGTATTACACTTTGCAGCTATTATTCACAGATTTGTTCGGGATAAATACCAGAAGAGATTTCCTGAACTAGAGTCATTGATAATTTCTCCATTGGAATACATAAGGAGTGTTAAGGAACTTGGCAATGACTTGGATAGAGCTAAGAATAATGAGATTCTACAAAGTTTTCTAACTCAAGCAACTATTATGATTGTGTCGGTTACTGCTTCTACTACTCAGGGGTATGATTCAGGATATTTTTTGTACACTATGTATTTACTGTATCAATATATACTGTATTTACTGTATCAATATATTGAAGTGAAAACTCTTAAGATATAATTTATTAGAAAAGTATTTTATAATATTTGCATATTAATACTAGAGGACCCTGGTGTGGCTTTGCTCGCTTTAACTATATGAATATTTATAAAATATATTTATGAAATCATTTTTAAGTTTTGAATAGAATTAGTAAGAAAATAATCAATATAAGCTGAAAAAGAATAATTAGTGTTGACTTATTATTAGAAAAAATATCTGAATAATTCAAATGAATAAACAAAATAAGTAAGTAACTAGAAGAAATACTTAATATTAGAAGTTTTCCACGCTCGCTTACATAACACATACATACTATGAAATAATTAAATATTTTTCTGATTAAAGTCGATAATTTTTGTATACTTTATTACATTAATTTGTTTTATATGACTCATAAGGTTGAGTTAGCTCACGTCATACAAGCGTTCAGGAAGCTCATTTCAGGATATCTTTTCTAAAAACAACAAAATTTTGCTTAGCGAATGTTTCAAAAAATTAAAATTATGTAAAAATGGGGTTTCTATGTACAAGTGATATATGAGGATTATTATAACTAATTCAATATTATTTTTTCTATAGTAAATTACTTTCTGAAAATGAATTAAGTGAAATATTTGAAGCATGTGACATGGCTGCAGAGCTGAACAATTTTAAATCCAAGATTTATGAATATGTGGAAAGCAGAATGACCTTTATAGCTCCAAATTTGACAGCTATTGTTGGTAAATATTGATTTCTTTTAATTTTAGAATAGAACATCTTACTTGTATATTAATACAGTGGTTCAATTAGGTTAATAAATAATTGACTAACCAATCATGTCCAGTCATTTATTTTAATATATCAATATTACCTATGTAATATAAAGCAAATAAAGCTTGTAATAGTGTACATTTACAATCTATATGGACTATTATTTTTTTATATTTTTCTATGACTACTAACTCTTCCAACATTCCCACTATCTTCTCTCAAAATACTTGAGTAACTTCTTGCTTGACTGCTAAGTTTAAACGTAATTATTTTATGACTTCGATCTGGTAAGAACACAAAGTGCAAGCCTATCAGCAATGCAATCCACTACATGCTATATCTCAAAAATTAAGTGCAAAATAAGGAACTGATTAACTTATAATTATAACTTATAACAGAAGGTTTCCTGTGCAGAGCTACATGCTAAAAACAGTATTTTGCCAAATGTAAACTAAAATCGATAATTATTTCACAGGTGCGTCTACAGCGGCTAAGATTTTAGGTGTGGCGGGTGGTTTATCGAAGCTATCCAAAATGCCCGCCTGCAATGTATTGCCATTGGGTCAACAAAAAAAAGACATTATCTGGGTTCTCTCAAGCAGCTGCCTTGCCTCATACTGGTTTTATATATTTTTCACAGATTGTCCAAGATACATCACCTGTAAGTTAACATTTAAGAGTATATTAACAATTTTATGTAATACAATTTTGATTATTAATTTTGGAATCTTTTTTTTTATTTATGTTGCCACGGTGCAGTAGGACAGCGTCAGAATGTGTAGGTGAAGGTTATGGGGTTGGTTTTTTGGGAAATCATTTCTATTTTATTTCGTTGTTCTAATAAAGACAAGGTGCATCATATGTATTATATATAAGGTGCATCATATGTATTATATATATCAAGGTTTTTCTGCTAGATCAAAAATTAAACTGTAAAAAAATAACATTTTTGGACAAATCTCGTAAATTAGAGGTTATTATAGTGGTCACAGAACACATTAAACTTACATACAATATAAGATACAAATATTTGTTTAAGTAAAACAATGAATTATAATAATTAAAAAGCACTCTATGCTCTCTAGCAACCGCGCTTGGGATAAAGCGTGAATGTCTTTTATACTTTTAAAGTAATACTTTTTTAAATATATATAAAATAATTATTGTCCTAGGAATTAAGATATAAAGCAGCAAAGCTGGTATCAACAAAGGTGACACTGGCCGCGAGAGTGGACGCCTGCCACGAGAGCACCGACGGTAGTATAGGACGACAGTTGCGCGAGAGCATTGAGAAGAAACTTGATAAATTACAGGTATTATTTATTTAATTATATTCTTTATTGCAAAAAATGTTATAGTTTGTTATTTTTACTTAAAAAGCATTGTGTGCATGTATTTTCATGGTGGAAATAATTGTGTAGTTATAGCAAAATAATTTTAAACAACTTCTCTTCTTTTTCCCGTCGCTCATCTCAATGCCGCACTTTTCCTCGTTACGAGAGTGCGAAAATGAAATTAATAAATATTTATAAATAATCGAACTCACAACCTGTCGTTTATATTTACAGGCTTGTGTCTGCGCCATGACTAGCGTTATTATAATATTTCACAAAGCCATTTCATACATTCAACTCTACAAGCCTATTTAAAAAAAACATTAACAGTATGTGAAAAAATAATTTTCCTAAGAAATCCTTCGCCTTAGTATTTAAAACTCACAATAGCACATTAAGATTTAAAAAATATATTTACAAAGCTTATCTTGAAACAATAGTTCCTTTACTAAATTACATACCATAGATAATTATTATCTCCAACATAATAATGAAAAGGAACTCTTGTAATTTAGAATGCATTGTATACTATTATAGGATCAGCTTCTTGCATTAATAATATATAAATATATAAAATATATTTATGAAATAATGCAAGTATTAATATTATATATTATAAAAGTGTCAATTACATAACGCGCTAAGTGAAGTTATATATACTAGCGGCGTTGAGGTGCGCCACTCAGAACGTAGTAGAATATAGCGCAAAGTGGGGAAAGAAAGTGTCTGAATGGGGAATGAATCTTTTTACACTGTAATGACCTGAAATTATAAAATGTACATACTAAATATAGTAAAACTGTTCTTAAATTTTGGTACTATAAACTTGTAAACAAAACTATTAGATATAATTTAAAAATACTTTGTTATAAACCATTTATTGCGACAGTCATGGCGCGGCATATCGTATGCAAGCGACGCGATAGATATAAATTCGATGCCCACTCGAGGGAGTGTAGAGGATGCCTGGAAAATTGGACGAAAGTCTGGAACGTAATGTCTTAAAACTCGCTAACTGCTACGGGGTACTGCATAAACAAAAACATTAACAATTAAATACAATTTACGAACCCCAGTTTAAACCTAAAAATTTAACCTCAATTTTTTTCCAGGAACCACCGCCAGTTAAATTTGTAAAACCACTGCCCAAACCAATAGAGCAAAGTCGTAAGAAACGCGGCGGGAAGCGCGTGCGCAAGATGAAGGAGAGATACGCTCTTACGGAATTCAGGAAGAATGCAAACAGATTGAACTTTGCCGACGTGAGTGTAGTGTACCTATACGTTATGTTATTTTGTATTGTTTAATAATGTTCCATAGTGACGTGTTCCATCATTTGTACGAGTACTTCGGGGGCTAGCGTTTTTTGTTAGCTTCATGCTGTATCCCACATGCAGGCATAACAGGGTACACAGAGCGAGCCAAGGAACTAAGTGTCAAGACACTCTGTTGTCTCTTTCTTTAATATCTTTATATATCGTTTTTAGCCTAAACATATCAGTGTCCCTTAATATCAGTTTCAAATTATTATATTAACTGCACTCATAAGTACGGAGACAATATTCCCAAGGATTGCTCTGCCTAATATTTCAAATTTATAATGACATAAAATAAACGGATGCTTAATTAGATTTTAAGTATATTTATATCTTATGTTTTTTGTTGGTAATAATTATTATAGGTATATTTCCTGTATGTTATGTAAAAATAATTACCACAAAATGTCTGAAGAAATAAATAAGAAAAACTTGTAACGATATAAACTCATTGATGTTGCATGTGAACGTATTAACGAACGAACGTAACGTTACTTGGGCGGCTTCTACCGCTCGAACTATGGGAATATTTATTAAATATGTTTATGAAATTATTTTCAGTTTAGGGTGTGAATTCTATAAAACCACGTAAGACGTGTTCAATGAAAAAAAAAAAGATCCTGAATTTAAATTGTTAAGAAAATCGGTGGCGATTATAAGATTTTTTTCATAAAAACTTTCAACTCCTATTTCAACCCTTTAAGGTAATTTTTTTCCCTTAGTGGCTGTCCACATTACGAAAATAACTATCTGTCCAAATTGGTTTTCAAAGTATTAATCTCGCTAAATGTAGAGAATGGTATAGAGATGTAGATTATTTTTTATCTTTTTTAAATAGTAGATATTTTGTGACATATGATTCTGCTTTTCATCATCAATTTAAGCCAGGAGTACTGTATAATTATGATCACGCAAAGATTACAGCTCCTCTCTTTGAATATGTATACTAAATACCACTATCCATATTACAATCTAATTTCAATTTTATTTTTAATAAACGTTTTGATTTCTCATAAGATAACATCTTATTTGCTCTGAAACCAAACCGGTGTAGTAATTACTCCGAAGTAGGATTTCTGTTGAGATAATTGTTGCCGTCGAACAATATAAATTGTAGATGCCAGAAATGGGGTCTCGATAATGAAAATCCCATTACACCTGGGTGAAAGCTAATTGAAATTGAAACGCAGTAATTGATAATAATAGATAGATGGAAGGTGCAATTAAATTATTAATATATTGGTGTTTTACTTCACGTTATATCCCGCACAGAGCAGGCTACCCTGCTCCAGTGGGAGCCTTCTGTTAAGATATTCTGTTCCCCATTTTCCGCCAAATTCTGGAGGCAATGCGTGTTTGAGTGGCAGAACTAAACTCCACCCTTTGTCTTTATAGCCCAGCAAAGAAATGAAATTATTAAATATTTCATTTCTCGAGTGGGAATCGAACCTGTCCCGTTTACTGTCACATCTCGTGCCCCTCCGTCACGGTTTGCTTCTATTATATTTTTTTTAACAAAATTTTGTAATTTACAGTTTTTTTACAGTCTCGAATGAAATGGATATAGTAATATAATCTATAAAATCACTATTTATACCAATTCTAAATTTGCAATTACAAACAACATCGATGTATTTAAAGTTAATTCCAAAATGGATTTATAAACAATTACAATTAAATCAGAACGAAGGCCGTATATCCAAAGGGGATTCATGTAAAATATTACCATTGTAGCACTCTGTATATTTCACCATTCATCATAAATAACACTGCATCTGCACGAATGGATAATATCGTATACAAGGCGGCAGGTCACGACTAACCCGCTTCTTACATGAAGGGCAACTTATACTTAGATCGATTTAGAGAAAAATACTCTATTGTATAGATTAATTTACGTCGACAGTTTTTATCCAAGCTCTGGTAACAAGACAAAACGGGACGTTGAGTTCCGTCACTCAACACAAAATGTCTCAAACATTGAACGACGAGTGATGAAAAGAGTATCTTAACATAAAGCTCCTTCTACCCTACCCTACCCTGTAAGTGGGTTTTAGCGGATACTTGGAATAAGCTCTAAAAGTCCGCAAAACATGCATTAATTAACTTACTGATAGTTTTCAATCGTTCTATCTAAGATTTTACTTTTTACTTATTCCTTTAGTCCACTCAAAAGAAGTTGTGACTCCTTCTAACATGTAAACTACAAAACAAGACAAATTACATATTCCTTGACGAATTCCAATTGGACCTGCACTGCACTGCACTGCACTGCACTGCACTGCACTGATTCAAGCTGGGTTCGAACATGCCAAGTTCGAGACTTAATTTGTGTTTAATAAGTTTTAACTATCGGGCAACTATAATTAATACATGTATACAAATCCTATAAAACAAGATAATTATATTCCATTATAGTTTTCTATAATATCATACATTAACTAGCAAGCAACTGGTCATTTAAAGGTGTTACAAGATAAATATCAGTTTAAACATAGGTTTTACACCTGTTGCTATTAAAAATCTATGAAACGTGCAGTTTTCTATGCATATTGTGGAGCAACGGGTCCAGCGTCCGCACTTCAACGCCTATAGTTCCGGTCTATTTAAAATGAGCGAAAAAAACACTAGTAAATGTTAGAAACTGCGCTCATCTGCCGCAATTCATAGCTGATAGAGTCAATTTTATTACTATAGAATAGTAGACAGAAGTGGCATCGTGATTTTTTTTTTCATATTCGCTTGCGCGATTATTTATTTGATGTTTTTTATTTATTTAGCCATCAAAAACATTATCTAAAGTCGATGCTTTTTTTTGACTCGCTTGGCTATAGTGAAAGTAAACAAGTGTATTTCACGATAAACGTTTACTTATTATTTATGTAAGAGAACACATTATGCATTCTTTTTTTGTTTATTATATATTGTTTTTCATATAATAAAATTTTATTTGTAAACTACTAAAGAGTCTAATGGGCAATCGTATGAAAGGTACTTATTGGCGCTTGATCGACATTCTTTTTTTGAATTGCATATTAAATACATTGTTTGTACCCATTGTATAATAATATTTGAAATTCACCACTTCAATAAATATTATAGTCTATTCATTTCAGCTTGAGACAAAATGTAAACGAAGAAAACAAAGCTTTTCAAACCTTTATTGTTAATATCACGTTTGTACGGTAACGAATCCTAGAACTATACAATTATTATTCAAAAATATTTCATTTTTATTGTAATTTTCAATATAAAATAAATCGAGCCCGTGCTATTGCTATAGAATAATTTTTTCCTCTAAGGTTACAACGTAAGTGTAAAGTAAATTGCAAATGAAACTGCAAATATCGGTAATAATTACCGTAATCTTGCATAAAGCATTTACATGCACTCACTGGTCTAGTATATACAAATATGGCGCTCGTATAGACGAGTACGACTTTACAAATTATTCTCAGAAAATCGTGTGTGCTAAATAAACTTGTTGTATTACCAAACTCATCGTGTTTTTATTACTTATTCATTGATATCAATAATTACGATATATATGTTTTTATCAAATCGATGGAGCCTCGTGGCTAGTAAATATATATTAACATAAAATACAAATTAAATGCATTTCTATACATTCTATACATTATTGTATTTGAAGCTTTATTTAGACTAAGAGCACGATCAACATAAATCAGAATTGTTATCCACTGCGGATTGCTTTTTACGACATTAAGTAAGTAGTATATAAATCTGTTGTTTCATTTCCTTACGTGTCGCGTATAAAACTTACATAAATTAATTTGTTATTATTCATATACCATACACATGTCTAATTTTTCATTGGACATCTTAATTTTGAAATATTATCATCATTAAAATAATAATTTATTAATCGAGGCTCAGCACAGCGTCGAGTTTCGCCACTCAACACGTGGCGTATTTTCATGGGAACGGAGTTTCTAGCATTCCCAGGTTCTCTCGGCTACCTTGCGATGTGCGGGATACAGCGTGAAACTAAAGAAAAAGAAATGAACGGAATTCTTTTTAAAAGTGATGTACAATCAGGACAGGTGTGGACATTTTTAGTATGTGGAAAAAGAAAAAATATATACATATAAATATGTATAGTGTTATATAGATTTACACGTAGTCATATGCTAAATACGACGTCGATAATAGTGACGTTAAGTTAAATCAAGGAGAATTAAACTAAAAACACCTTTATACTATCACTAAATATTTTATTTCTTAAAAAAACATGTATATATTTTTGTTCATAGATTGAAGATGACGCTTATCAAGAAGATTTAGGCTATACACGTGGTACAATCGGCAAATCAGGTACGGGCAGAATCCGTTTACCGCAAATTGACGAAAAGACCAAGGTTCGAATCAGCAAGACGTTGCAAAAGAACCTTCAAAAGCAAAATCAACAATATGGAGGAGCAACGAGTATAAGGCGACAGGTTTCTGGCACAGCTTCGTCGGTAGCCTTCACGCCTTTACAGGTTAGTGACTTTGCTGTGTGGTGTGTGTGTCATATGGTGTAAATAACATGGCTTACGTAAGATATTTTTATTTAGGATTTTATGTGTGAATATTAATTTTCTTCATTTTATTTTGTACTGTTTTCTTATTATTTATTTTTTCTTCTTTCTATATTTATTATTCTACATTGTTGTTTATCTAAAAATCTCAACTACTTCGAAATGAAAAAATGTATTTATTAATACAATATCTCCATTAATAACTATATATATGCATTACTTAGGTGTATATTCTTTAGAGATTACCATTCTTGGTATTATTATACCTGACCTCCAATTTGTCCACGCTGTGAACCATAACGTTTTGTCAAGCACGACAATGGCGTTTTTTAATTATAAAAAAAAATTGAGGCATTTTTCGTTACGGCGAAAATTCTATTTAAATGACAGTGTTTAAATTGAATTTTACGACATGTTTAAAGTAAAAAAAATATTTACTAATAGTTTTTTCTTTAAATTAAATTTATTCGTTAAATCTATAGAGGCCAGGGGCGGCGGGGTTGTGCGTTCGATTCCCACTTGAGAAAATGAAATATTTAACATTTTCTTTTCTTCGTTTTGGTGTCGAGGCAAATCGCGGTGTTAAGTTTTGCCACTCAACATGCAATGCCCCCAGAATTCGGCGGAAAATAGGGGACAGCTTAAGGTACCCTCTGCCTACTCTGCTATCTATGGGATACAGCGTGACGCTAAAAAAATCCATAATTTTCTAATAAACTAAGATTCAGAAGAAATCGTATGAATTCAGGCGAAAATCAAAATATAACAGTTCACCAAACAAGGAACTAATAAAGACACAGCCTTTCGACCTTTTAAAGAGAAATTAAGCTGATATGTATCAAAGCAATCTAGTAATCTCGAAACCTTTGCGGAAAATCGACACGATACCATAATAAAGTAGCTCGATAGCATCGTTCATTCGATATTGTGGTGTAAAATATTAAACTCGCCAAATTAACTATCGATCGATTCAAATATGGTAACCATTTCATTTAAAGGTTAACCGATGTTGTCATGTTATGGGTGATAGATATGATATTGCTTAAAGTTTTTGGTGTTTATTCTTTCACTGAGCTTATTCTCTTATCTTTCAAAGTGAGCATATTGGAAGTTCATTTCGGTCGTTATTTTCTTCCTATACTGTCAAATTACCTATGTTCTGAAATGCGATATTCACCGTCACGCTTATCAAACTACAACAAGTAACTAAAAGTAAGAAATTATTTTACTAATAAAAAAATTCTCGACTTGGATTTAAACCCATAAACCATTGTAAATGGCTGGTTTGAGGCCAAATGGCCTATTTTATAAGAATTCTTGGAGCTAAAGTAATTATTCTTTTGTTTGTTAAAATTTAAACACAATGAACAGCTTTAATTTTGATGATAATAATAATATAGGAAATGCGAAATTTTAATTGCTATATGAAGTGTTGGTAGCTCTCGTGAGAGACTACTGCCGGTCTTAAAATTATGACTTTTGCATTTAGAGCCAATTACCTCCTTGGGATTTGTTGATAAGATATCAATGAATAGCTCGTACGATGTTTTAAATGCTGTTACATAAACATACGTAAACCATGGCTGGAAACTGTGCCGATGTAAGTTTACAAGTTCCATTGTCAACGTAACGATTGTAGTTGAGTGTACATTATCTCACGTATTCTCAATGTACAAACGTTATTTTATTCAAATAACGCGATAGCTTTTTGCCGTGTCATTTTTTTGTGCATATTCGTGATTGAACTATTAGACTGTCGTAAATACTTATAGCTTGATTAAACACCCGACTTTTTTTGTTATTGTATACAAGAAAAACACACGTTATACGTGTGTCTTACGCGAAAACCTATAACTGTAATAGTAATATTCTATATAATATTTAGTTTTATTTAACGGACAACATCCAATTTGCCTATTATTATTTTATTATTACTGCATTGGCCTATGATTGTTAGGACAATAAATAATAAAATATTAGTTGATTGCCATTTTCTTTTCTTAAATTTAAGGCAATATTAGTAAGTATTATTTAATTCTGAATAAGTTCAGTATTCATTAAGTTAATTACATTTACGTGTTTAGTAAGGATGGCTTAATATTTCACTTTCACACCATAAAAGCGAAAGTTTTGAAATGTAGGAAATTATCAAAACTAAGAAAAAAGAATAAAGCGCTACTGACTTTATAATATAGCGATAATATTATTTCACTTTGTTTTTTTTTTTGTTAGTAGTAGTTTTATTTTTTTATATTTTTCACGCTATATCACATCGCAGTGTAGGCAGAGATAACCTGGTGTTACGATTCTCCGTACTCCATTAGGACATTACTATACCCTACTTTCTGCCGAATTCTTGAGACATTGCGTGTTGAGTGCCGGAACTCAACGCCGCGCTACGCCTCTTTACCAGAGCTACCAATCGAAAACATTAAATATATCACACCCCCGAGTGGAAATCGAAACCATAAACGTCGCTTTTACCGCTGCGCCACAAATCAAAATTTTATTTTAATCTATTAGAATATGCTCTAAATAAGTTGTTAATACTACAATTTATGGCACGTTCAAATTACAAGAGACGAAGCGTTATTACTAACTATTGAACGTCAATTTTGCCTTCAGGGCAGTAAGATGCTCTATTAGATAGATTATGTATAGCCTAGACTACTACAGTGAACATTAGGATTCTATATTTTGTATTTCATATATTATAGGAAAATAATATGATAAAACGTGTTATGATATGACAGTTACAATGTTTCTGTTGAATTTAGGAAAGGCATAGAAACTTATTATTTATTCCATCAATGGAAAAGTGAAAGACAATTGTCTTTTTTTTATGGTCAATAAAAAAAATTACGTAGGTAAATTGACCTATGATCCCTTGCAAGTTCGTAGTGCACTTACTCGAAAGTCGATTACGGTTATTGTATACAGCAATAATAGTAACATTTTGTTCGCAAACAATAAACTCTTTGACTTAATTCTGCTATAAAATTAAATTACAATCTAAGTGCATGTATAAAGTTGTACTGTTCTCATCGTCCACCACATCTTTCCGATCGAGAAATTTATGGCCCATAAAACATTACGATAGTCTCGAATGTGATGGATCCCGTATCGTTTAATACTATCTAATATTTCAAGTTCATTTGGGAAAGTAGAAATCTGGCGTACGTCTGTTATATTCCTTTATTTATTTTTAGATAAGTCCTCATTTACTTGAGTTGTACGGCAATGGTCATTTGCAAGTTACATGCGAGAAAATCGACCAAGGTATTTGTGTTTCAGACGATCTGGTTGAGACTTTCACCGTTTACGTTTCGCTGCTGTTATTTGTGTTAGGGAAATGACGCCCTTTTGCTATATCGTTAAATGCTGATATTCTATTAGGTGCAGTAACTGTGGGTTGGACGAGTCCAATGTAAATGGTCGCCTCCCAGGTACCATTGTCAACTTGCTATGTAATGTATCGAGGCTCGTAAATTTTTTATGTATTATATTTGGATTTTCACTTTTGAATTTAGCTTTTATGATAAATTTTCATATTTATTAATGAGCTGTCCTGCTTCAACTTCATTTGCATACATACTTATTAATAACTTTTTAATAAAGATTTTGAGGCAAAGATCATTTAGATGAAGTAAGGAAACTTTCAAATTGTTTTATGAAATATTTTCTTGAAAGCACTCACACACACAAACATCAACATAAAAAAATTTATAACATTCGTGTATCGTAAAATTATTTCAAAAATGTGTAATGTATCACAATCTTCATCTCCCAATCTGGCCTAAATGGTTACAACCAAGTAGGTATGTACACTCAATAGCGCTATTAGCCCAGAGTTCCTCGTGCTTGCGGTTTTCAATACTTATCATTCAGTTAAAGTGTTTTGAAGTTCTAACGATCTGCAAGAACTGGGTGCCATTATACTGTACCTCAGGTTCTTGCTATACCTCGTTACGCGAGATCCGCGTGGAACGTTCATGGATTGTGTTATATTCTAGCTTTATAGAATAAAATTATTAAATTATTATTCTTAGGCCATTCACTGTTAAAAGATTTATTCTTTGGTAGATTATTATTAAACGATTGCGTTTTTTTTGAGTATTTTTAACAGCTGTTTTCTGTTAATAATTAATCAAACTCGACACGACACTGTGTTGCTATAAACTTAGATTTTTGTAAAAATTATATAATATCTATGTCGGCGCTTCTAAGAAAATGAATAATACACTTCTAGGTGTTTCACTTTTTCCTACAATAGTTAGTGCTTATTAGTTCACGTAAAGATAAGATAAAATAATAACACTTGTGTCTAATAGATTGTATCTGTATAATAAACGTATTGCAAAATAGTTATATCATTGTACTAGAAAAGAATCGAGTATGGCTGTATTGTCAGCGAAATGAACAAGAGATACGGGAGATGTACGTGTCCCCAATACTCGATGAGAACAATGAAAAATTTGAATTGTAAATCAAAAATCACAGTGGATTTGAATTGAAGTATTTGTGCTATATTTTTGTATTAATAGTTAAGATACCATTACGCAATTGATGGACTACGTTGATAGATATCCTAGTGTTATGTTGATTCGTTCTCCGAAAAGAATACCTGGTGCAGCGTTGAGTTCCGCTATTAGGATCCCAGGTTTCCTATGCTTACATTACCTGCTGTAAGATTCTATGAACTCACACCCTTTGAGTATGATCGACTTCACCGTAACTACGCCATTATAACGTTACACAATTATAAGTGTAATTTCAAGATTTTCTATAAAATTCTACATGCATTCGAGCACCTCGAAGCATGCAGTCCAGTCGCGTCACCGTTAGGCAGATAGCAATCAGCAAAGATTATGCGCCGCAACGCCGCGGGACATGCGCCCCTTAGTATAGTACAGCCAACAAGTCGTGGCCGCTCGTAAGTTGGGTTTTCTGAACTTTTGCGTATTGTTCACTTGGGAAGAAATTAATGAACAGTAAGAAAAAACTTAAAATCAAATCTGTGCAATCAAATCTTCTACAGCTGGCTTCAACGGCCACAACTAGTTGGCCGTACTGTAGTGTTTATGACCATCCACGGTCAAACGTTAACTCTATAATCGAGCACGCCTTGCAATTGAAATACGTGAAGCATAGTTTGTATATTTGTATACTTATGGATTACAGGTTGAAATTATGGTTAGACATGAGTTTTGATGAATTTAAATTAGATGTATGTCTTTGTTTTTAAACACAACTGTATTTTCGGGCTATCACTAATATTTTATTCGGCCGTCGTGGCCAAGGGGTACAAGTGTACGACTGTAAAAGCGACGGTTGTGGGTTCGAGTCCAACTGGGGGACTGTATTATTTAGTATTTTCATTTCTTTACTCTGGTAACTAGGCAGAGCGCGGCGGTGAGTTCCGCCACTCAACACGCACTGTGTCGAGAATTTGAAATGAGTGAGGTAACGGACAAAGTATTTCTGAATCATCAGTGACTTGTTAGGCTGGCTGGGTCATTGTATCGAATATCAAATAAATACATAAAAACTGTATAATTATTCGATATAATATTTAATCGATTTACAATATCTAAAGCTTATGTTTGTCTTGTCAAAATATAATTTATGTGTTTTTATATATTTTGCAAATTGACAGTTAGTCAATGTAATATTTAAATTATGGAAACTAATCGATGACGACTTGAATTAACCTACATTTTTACATTTAAATCGAAAATAGAAATATTTTGCGATTTTTATGCATTTACTTATGTTTATTTATGTATTTTCATAAATTTATAGCGTCCACGTAATTACATCATCTTGTCATCTTATAAGTGATATTAAAAATTGAATGAAATAAAACTATACTTAAAATTATATTTTAGTTTTAAATTTTTTTTTTAACTTATGAACGTCGTACCGTCGTGGCGTAACGTCTAACCGTGAACACGACGGTTTTAGGTTCGATTTCCACATGGAAAAATGATTTATTTATTTGCGTCTTGCTCTGGTAGCAAGTAAAATTAGCTTGCTTTTCAATAAGCGCGTTAACGGCACGTGCCTAACTCAACAATATAATTGCAGGTTTAAATTTCAGTACACGGAATGTTTATATTTTAAAATATTTCATTTCCATTGGTGTAGGAAGAGATCGGTCGTAGTTTCTCTGCCAAGAAACACGAAATATTTCGAAAAATATTTCATGCTTCCTCTCTGAAAAATGCGGAAGTGATATTAGAACAATATTCATTTTTACTCGTCACAGGATGTAAAGTTATAGTTTGTACTTGATAAATAATTTGAATGTATTATTTAAATAAAATAAAAAAATCAGCTTCACGCTGTATCCCGGACACAGCAGGCTAGGCAGAGGGAAACTCATGTTAAGACTTTCCGTTCCCGACTTTCTAAAGAGAAGAGAGTGTCCTAACACTAGATTTCCAGGTTCCATCTGCCTACCCTGCTATGTATGGTATGCGACGAGAAACTAAAAAAAATAAATAAATGGCAATTACACTCCCAATCTCTAACTACTGAATACTAGAAAACACGTCACTTTTACGAATAAATGAGAAGTCATCGCGAGCCATTGCCTTACTTATCTACTTATGTATGACGGCCAGAACCAACATCCGATAATAACAGATCTAAATGATTGTGCACCGGAGATAGCGAAAACCAACTATCACTGGTAAAAATAATATCGAACTCTCTTTAGTGTCGTTTTCCTCTCACTCGTGACTTCAGGTGTAATCATAATTAAGGTCTGCTGTCTCCTCTTCATATACTATTGACGGTTACTACTGTTAATAATGTTTTAAAGCCACGATTCTTTGCAGGCCGACTTTTATTTGTTAGAAACTAAATCATTATGCTTAGTTTAATATAAATTAAATAAATTAAAGCAAAAGAATCCTTACTTAGGTCATTTGCTTTACAAATATTTATATTATTCATAGTAAAATTTTATTAACATTTTCATATTAATTTTGGTTAATTTTACTTTTATTTTATGTGAATTTTATGTACATTTCTTTTATATAATCAGTAAATATTTGTTACAGGGCTTGGAAATCGTTAATCCGCAAGCGGCTGAAACGAGGATGAACGAAGCCAATGCAAAGTATTTTTCAAACACCTCTGGATTCTTATCAGTTGGTAAAAAGTCGACATAGCTCTACCAGAACAGACTGTACTGTATGAAGGATTTCATAATGGACGTCAACAATAAAATATAGTGGATATAATTTCGTGACATTGTATCGATGAGAAATTTTACAAAATAAAATTAATTTTACACGCATTTGTGTTTTTTATTAGTAATATTTCGCTACAGTTTTCAAACAATCAATTTAAGTAATTGGACTCGGGGGATTGTAAGTAGTTGGTTTTTGCAAAATCAAATATATTTATTTATTTTATCTGTACATTTCGCACTTAAATTAGGCAAGTCGACACAGTGACCGCTCGAATGTTACTCCATAATAAAGAAGTGTACGCGATAAAAGCTATACATAATGTGTCAATATAAATATATATAATGTGCAGTGTGTCGAAATTATCTATACTAGTTTGTCGTAGATATTACTTAAACGCTGTAATCTTTCTAAAAGTAGTATTAGATTTGACAAAAAAGGAATGAATAAGGCTTTTGCGGTGCTGCCTTATTATATGGATTTGTTGTAACCTTGATCTGCTCAAAGTTGAACGCTCTTGAACGTTTCGCAGCGAAGTAACTCCCCCTCAAAATTAGTTATCGATTCAAATTTCGTGGTTTCGATAAAGCTATTATTGTTAAACTGTTTTTTTTATATTGTTTGATAGATGAAGTTTGTACATAATTTTTTAAAATATTATTTATATTAAAGATTAAACTGACCTAGTTTTCACTTTCTTCCAATTCAATATCACACTGGCTTAGGTATTTGGTAAACTGTATGCAGATTAAAGATATTTTTTTTTCCTCAACTTTTTCAATGTAACTTAGTAGTATCGTTAGATAAAATTATAGTACAAATACATGTAATGATTTATCTATTAGCGATGAAATTGACGGTAATTATGTGCAGTGCAGTAACGGCCACCGAACGTGTTAATTTGTCTCGAGTGCGGAGTGAGGCCCGATGAGAAACACGAGCTGGCACGCCCTGTTTACCACGTGCGTCCATGCTCGTTTTAACAATTGCGTTTACTTTTGCGTACAATTACAAATTATAGATTTTAGTTTTAGATTAAAAATTGTAAAACTTGTAAAATAAAATGATAATTTCTTATACAAAATGTACTATATGTATATAAGCAAAGTACAGCCTTCTTACGTATAAGTAACATATGTTAAAATTGTTTTTCAGAGGGAACGGAATGTTAAGACACTCATTCCGCCGATCGATTTTCGAGGCATTGCGTGTTGAGTGACGGAACTCGACGCCGCGCTGTTGCGTTGGTATCAGAGCGAAGAAATTATTAACTATTAATCAAGAATAATTTATTCCCTCGAATAGGAATTGACATCGAACCCACAACCGTTGCGTTACAGGCATACGCTTGTGCCCCTGCACCACCACGGCCTCAATGTTCATATAGCTTTATATAAAAGCGTATAAAATATATAAGTTGCTAGACGCATTTCTAAATTACTTTTTTGAAATATATTATAATTAACTTTCTAAGGAATTAAAATAATAACATGAAAGTATTTTTTTTAAATATATTGTGAGTGAATCAAAATTACTGAATTTAATATTAATGTCACAATCCATATTTCGACCATTTAAACACCATGTCGAATGGTATAATTATACCCATGTATTATTTTACCGTGTATAACTTGGACATTTCGAACTTCGTGGTTTTGTCTCCATTGGGGGAACCACTGAGGGAAGGTTGCTAGGATACGCCAATGGGGTAGGCATCTACTCCATTACAGGATCTAGAGATATTCTCTGTGGGGTTAGTTTACTTTACAGGAACAAATATGTTCCTGTAAATGATTTTTTTTAATTTTTTTAGGGTTGAATGAAAAATAGCAATAAAAAAATTGTAATACGTGATACAACCAAATAATATTAATTTAGGCATTATGAATTTCGTACTTTTATCTCCATTCATAATGTTTTTACGAGGCATCTTGATTCTTGAACCAGATTGGATTGTTATATAAATTTAGTCTGCTTTTTAATGGACTGACTCAAGATACTTACACACTTTTTTACTTAAAATGAGCATTAAAATTTCTAATTGCACTTGTATCAATAAGTTGTAAATATATTTAAGTAAAATGTGTTAGGCCGTATACAAATATTGATATGATGTCATCTTGATATAATAAATTGATTAATGATTTTGATTGATACTATTTTTATAAGTAAGACTCCGGCTGTCTGTCTTCTTAACGACCGGTCACCAGGCTGGACAGCATGAACCGTGAGTAATTTTTCACATATGATGTATTTCTGTAACTAAGCTTCAAAAATAAAAAAAAATGTATTTTATAAATATTTAAGGAGGTTCCTTGTGCTGTTCTTATAAGATGATGGTACGGAACCCTCAATACTCGAGTGCGACTCTCACTTATATTATTAATCATAAAGTTACATTGAAAATACAATTATCAACATATAATCAAAATAAATTATTTATTTATTATACTGAATAATATATAAATACATTCATGTAAAAAAAGTAAACAATGTGCTTAGGAAAGAATTTTGGGCAAGAAAAAAGGCGTGAAAAATGACTGCAAAAAATCTTTCTTGAATCTTTTGAAGCAAACAGCTGGTGACAGGTCTGTCACCTACAACAGAATACAGTACAGCGACTATAGTTATTTGCAAATGCATCCACTCTAGTGTTACGTTTACGCATTACATTACGTTGGCCGTGGTTAACTATCTGTGCTACTATAGTTCAAGGACGCCTCGTTTAATCTAAACTGCACACTAACTTGTAAATTAATTATAACATACGATTTACTCGTGTGTACAGTACCTGCTTTCACAACTTTTACTGTCAGTGTCTGTCTACGTAATACGATATGAATAATTAAATCATGAACCATCAGTAGGACGCCGTGGCGCAGTGGCACAAGAGTGTGCGACGCGACGTTCGTGGGTTTGAGATCCACACGGGGGAATGAATTATTATTTATCATTATTTTTATTTTTTGCTCTAGCACCAAGGCAAGCCTGGAGTTGAGATCCGTCACTCAACATGAGATATAGCGTAAAGCTGATAAAAAAATGATGTTAAATATTTGGGAAGCAAATTTTTGAAAATGTCTTGTTAGATGCGAAGCCAGATAAGGTGGAGTATAAAAGGTTTTAAATTAATTTTATGAGTAAATAACGCGCTCACTTGCCGCTTTCTGCTTTGGCAACAGTTAAAGCAACGACTTCGCAATTAATGCCATGCTTTACGCGAAATAAAATTGAGTAAGAATTAACATAGAATGCACATTTAATAATGATAACTATGAAATTTCTAACGTGGATACTAAATATTTTTCATAAATTTAATAATTTATAAACAGAATTGGATATAAAAATAGTTAAAAGATAAATTAGATAAAAGACGCCAAAAGCCCGCAATGAGTTTTGTCGAGACAAATGTACATATATCTATAACTTTGTACATATCGTATGTATTTTAACCGACTTCGACTTCTTAAGAAGAGGAGGTTATCAATTCGATTGTATTGTTTTATGTTTGTTACCTCAGAACTTTTGACTGAGTAAATCGATTTTCATGGTTATTTTTTTTATTTGAAAGCTGGTATCTCCTGTGTTGTCAAATTTCATTTGATCCATTTCTGACAATTGTTACCCATGAGAAAATCACATAAGTCTCAAATTTGCATTCAGTATGTGCGCGAAAAATTGACGAATATCACGCTAACCGACTTTTATGATCCTTTTTTTTGGAACGGATACGGTTCAAGGGCAGTTAAAGGAGAGTTTGGTTAGGTTCTAATTATGGAATACGGTTGAATTCTTTTTCTTTTTTTGTTAAAAATTGTAATGTTATGTTGAGTTTCTCGTATTTTGAATTTTTGGAGCCAGTTGTGGCGCAAAGGCTTAAGCATATGACTGTTAAAGCGAGCTTCCCATTCGAGAAAGTGAAATATTAAATATTATTATATCATTGCTCTAATTACGAAGCAAAAGAGCGGCGTTGAGTACAGAGCCTTCAGCATTCGGCAGAATGTGGGGAATAGAGGGTCTTAATAGTAGGTTCCCAGGTTCCCTCTGTTTAACCTGCAAAGTGCGAGATACAGCGTAAGCTACATAAGCAGCTAAATAACATAGAGTAAATTTATATCTGAATTTGTTGTCTAAAAAGGAAAAAGCTCTTAAAATTCTTTAACCAAATAAGCAATTGCACATTGCTGTCGTTAACTTTTCCGCGTTCTAAGCAAATTTACTCGGTATATATTTATAAACAAAGAAATAAACGCAATATGCAATGTTGATATGATGTAATTTAAATAAATAACAAGAAAATATGCAGCATTTGAAAACAGCGTGGGCGCACATAAGGTCGTATAGTGACGGTCACTAAACGCCGTACGTATTTCTACAAGGCTAAGTTTTCAACGAAATAAGCATATTTTTTTAAATGCATGTACTTTAAATATTTCTATTGGTGCGGAAACATAGAAGATGTTATCATATTACGCGATCATGATGGCCATTCTGATAGAGCACACCCTTAGAAAAACCTTTAACGGTTCATTGAAATCGAAAGAACGCCCGGTGAATGCTTCGCTGAGAGTCCGAGGAACAGGTTTAGAACGACATCCCGAGTGGCCCGCGAGCTTGCCACTTGCCGCAGTGCTCTGTCGGCCGCTAGTGTGTATGCGCGCGCACATAAAGCATAAGGCCAACGAGCGCGATCCAACTAATTATACCGAACTTATGACATATGATTTTATTTTGTGATATAAACATTATTTGGTAAAATTTGACGATAAGTGCCCAGTGTTGGTGTAATATAGCATGGTTCCAGTGGTTTTGTAAAGCCCGAGCTTAGCGATGGCGAGCTTTGAAGACCTCGCCTTCGACTGGTCGACGCTTTGCCAGGAATGCCCTGAATGCTGGACGGCATCAGGTAAGCAGATTATAAAATGTACCTTTTAGATTGCATATATCGTCTTTATAGTACATATTGTTTTTTGTTTACTGTTTTAATAACAATTTCTAATTCGTCCAGTTAATTAGAATTTTAGCCAGTTTCTTATTTGGTAACTACCCACAGTTTCTCCGTACACACCTTTCGTTTAATTAAGTTTCGAGATCATCTTTCACTACTATAATTATTGTAATAAATTTGCACTAATCGTATAGATATTTTTGTGATATACTTATGTTTTTTTCTTATTTTATGTTTTTAAATTTATTATTATTAAAAGATTTAATGGATTCATTATTATATAGATTTTGCTTTACTTTACTAACGTTTATAAAGGATTACAAAAAGTTAAAAATATTATGTTATTTAAGTAGTTAGTGTATTATTTAAGTTATATATAATTTAAGTATACCAAGGTATACTTAAAAGTTCAATTTAAGTTGTAAATTTTTAATCCTAAAAATAAAATGTATATTTTTTAAAGTGCTAGTAACTAATTTTATTATAATAATATATGAATATTATACCATTATTTATTTATTATTTTGTAATAGTAACAAATATAATCTTTATGACGATAATAAATCATAAACAATTTATGATCAATAAAAGAATAAACCTATTTGGAAAAAAAATAGTTAAGATATACAAACCTAAAGTAAAATATATGAAAAATTTTGCAATGAAGCCTCCACATCTGCTTGTCATACGTTTGCTTAATCACTTGACAGCGTCCACGGTCACGCTTTCGCATACCTAAGATGAAGTCCATCTCTTAAGATAATTTTAGTGTGGTATTAGAGATTTATACACGAGGTGTAACATTTGCATGCAATTAGTGTAGTGAATGAAATTGTATTTTTAAAAAATAATTATATAGACTTTCTTTGCGATATGTGGTCTCCTCTAATATATATTAATTTATGGAAACCGAGTTCTTTCTTTTGATTTTACTTCGTAAAATAATTAGGTTATGCATACTTAATTTAACTAGTTTTTTCTTTTTTTTTATATTACTAATTATTATAATTCTTCAGCCGATGTTGTTTTACTTGAATTCTATTCGATATTAACATACCTGAGTATCTTTATATATTTTTATTTTTAAAGTTACAATTCATAATTTAGATTCACGCTGTATCCCGCACACAGCGTAGGCAGAGGGAACCGTGTTAAGGCACTACGTTTATTATTAAAGTTACATTTTCAAATGAATTTTTTCGGAAAATCTTAATAAATATATGATTATGTATATATTTATTTATATGTCCTTATTTATTTATATCATTAAGCTTTCTTAGCCAGTTAAAGATACTAAATCATCAAATTCTAATTAGACTAAAGACAAGCGACATTGAAAATTAAAGTAGATACAATACGCATTCTGTTTATTGTATATTCTTAAAATATTAATTATTTAAAATTTAAAATAATAATTATTTAAAATTGTAATTTGTAAACGTGTGTATATAACGTAACCCGCAACCTTGTTCACTTTATAATCGTACTGAAAATTGAATCTATAGCAGATTTTTACTATTATTTTATTTCTGTTAATTTAGCCAATAACTGATAGTGGTTTTTTTTCATTTCTTTCTCTCCTAAGGGCAGTGTTATTAAATCTACAAACAGTTAAATTCATTAAGACAAGTATATTTCGTCTAGTTGTTTGATTGGTATAAGTACCTCGATATTCTCACGAAATAATGAAAACTCGCTATTCAACTCCCAAATTACTTGGCCGTCGATTATTATAATTCTTAACCTTTTACAGTTCAAATTATACTTCGTTATAAAATAATACTTGTTCACGATTCTGACCTGAACAGTTTTGCAATTTCTATGGTTATTTACAAATTTACACTTAACGTGGAAA
This sequence comes from Heliconius aoede, assembly GCA_037355905.1. Classification (NCBI taxonomy): domain Eukaryota; kingdom Metazoa; phylum Arthropoda; class Insecta; order Lepidoptera; family Nymphalidae; genus Heliconius; species Heliconius aoede. The sequence goes on along the minus strand of JBAIZZ010000355.1, from coordinate 417,286 downwards.
ATTATTTGTAGATATCATTTATTTGTTTAAAGTTTTTTTGGTGAGAGTTAACTGAAATATCATTTACACGGATAGGTAGAGGTGTAACATTTATTTTCAGCTTCACGCTGTATCCCGCACACAGCAGGGTAGGCAGAGTGAACCTCGGTGTTAAGACACTCCGTTCCCCATGTTCTGCCGATTTCTGGAGGCATTGCGTGTTGAGTGGCAGCTCCCAACTCAACGTCGCGCTTTGCCCCGACACCAGAGCGAAGAAAAATGGAAATATAAACGTAAAGAAATATTTCACTTCTTCGAGCGGGAATCGAACCCACAACAGTCGCGTTTACGGGCGGCACACTTGACCACTGCACCACGATGCCCTCTAATGTTCTCTTAGAGATGTAACTTAACTTAGAGAGTAAGATATTCAAGTCGGACGCGTCGCCGGTCACGACTACGTGAAAAAACGCCGCAATTTTACAATGTTGGTACGTTTTTATATATATGCGTACTCCATAATCCCGATAAATTAATTGCTGACTGTACAGCAATAATATTATCTCACTATAGCAGAAAATTTATTTTATTAATATTATTATTAATTTTAATAGATAAAAATGTATGTTTTTGCAATTTCATTATCCAAGTCAAGTTTAAATAGAGCTTTAAATAAAAATAATTATAATGATATATTTATATATCATATCGTATTAAATTGTTAAATTGTATATGTGGAAGTAGTACACTATCGCAAGTTGTATTTGTATACTTAGGGAATAGTCAGGTTTAATTCAGGATTAAATTATTCGATTAACAAATAATTTAATATATTCGTTCAAAATAAACATATTAATTAATATTATTTAAACGCAAAAAAGTTGAATATACAGTGGTTTTTTTTGTAGTGTGTACTTATTATAAAAGCATAAATGTAACATATAGCAAGAAAAAAATTATAACTTACTAGACCATAAATTCTGCGTTGCATACGTCCTAAGATATTCTTCACGTGAAGATCTAGATAGAATATATTTGAAATAACGTAACTTATAAGCTCGTATTCACGTATATGTATTTCCTATGTAAATATTGAGCGCGCTCTAAATCATTATTTAAAAGGGACAAGTGTCATTAGAATAACAATAAGCCTGACACGGCCGGACTACCGTTACAGTGATGCAGCCGAATTCTCGACTCGTAGGCTTCGCTTAAGTTTCGCTATGAGGCCACCAAACTGCTTATTAGGCCGCAGTGGAAATAAATGTTTCTTTTTTTTTTTGAAACTACCTTAGTTGTTAATTCGAGTCTGTAGTCTTCGGACTCTAGCAAAATAATGATTTCTCTTTAAAATGATTTATTATTGAAATTTTGCTGCTGTGTAAAACAGTTCGCTTCCATTATCCAATCTGACGTCGTTTTGCCTTGACAGTATGTTAATTAGTGTATTATACCAACTGTTATAGATACAATTGTCAATAAAAGTAATTTTATTATTGCACTGTTACACAATTCTACTCTAGAACATATTATTAACTATAGTTAATTTTTCTTTTACGCACAAAAGAAAAATTAACTATAGTTAATTTTTCTTTTGTGCGATTCCATCGTTTTATCATTAAAAAGAGGTTTGTATCGGAGTCACAATCGTCGCGTTTACGGGCGGCACCCTCGTGCCACTGCGCCATGACGGCTTCAAGAATTTGATACTTACAAGACATCGGATTTAAATACAAATTCAAACCAAAATAATAGTCCTCAAAATAGTACCTGTATTAGTGAAGGACTCAATTCTTTCATATTTCTATTAATATATAGTGAGCAAAATGTGTTGTAACATTTTAATATACCTACATACATAAATACATATCAGATGTACGCATATATTAAGACTCAATCACAACTTTGAAGAAAATGATAATTAAAGTATAGCTTTTAAGCTAAGAAATTTATTTTTAAGCATAAGACGATTTCCATAAGTAGAAACAGGTAGCCATAAGCATGGAGTGTTTGTAAAGACGCTAAAATGACTCAGTTACTGAGCTAAGTAAATACTTAATAAGCTAGAAGATTATATAGAGCTTAGAACTAAATTGTATATACCAGTGTATTAAATACAAGTTCCATAGCTGTTACCTCTTTAAGTTGACAAGGCGAACATAATCTACACTTCCTTTACCAACTACGTTATTATACTAATTAGAAAGGTCATTCGCTCTCCAGAGGTCCATTCCGTTCACATCATTATCTAAAGTATCAGATCTCCTGTATAATGGAGTCTGGTGTCAAAGTTATATAGTCTAACAATGTATGTAGGTGAATTCATATTACAAATGCTTTATAATAGGTATGCTTGTATTGTGATTATGTCATATTTATATAAATATATTTTTTATATCTAAGCAAAATATTTAAAAAAATCCTATTCACATTCTTTTTGATTTTAGCAGATACATTCCTATAATAAAATCAATTCTATATTTTTTTTTATTCTAAGTGAATAATATGAAGTGTAAAGTTATAATGCTTAATGCTTAATACTGTCATGAGCTTAAATTGATAAAACATAATTAAAAATAATGATATGGTATCTATATCTAACGTATCAATCTAAAATAAGAATACTTAATTAGAATGTGGCATGTTGTTATTGTTATAAAATTAAGATTTTGTTGTTAACTTTTTATTTATTTACACACTCATGGTGTAATGAATTAATTTCTAACTTTTTCAATGCTCACTCGAGAAAATGACAATATTTCAAAAAGTTTTAGGTTCGGCCATTCAACATTGCGTCTCCTTAACTAGACGAAAAGCTGAGAATGAAATGTCTTTATATCTTCTGGCAATTCGAATCTTATAGATATATCTACTACTTGGATGTTCATTTAAAAGCATTTTTCTTATACATATTTATATTTTTGTATGCATATTTATATATTTTTTAATGTTGATAATGAAATACTTCCTTGTTCTCTTTAAATATTTGATTACTATTTATTGATATTTAACACCCTATTCTGTACCTACTTGGATTATAACAATACATATTCACGTTACACATGAATTAATTTTATTCTGGCACTTCAAATTCATACTTGAACAATGATATTATTTTACTTACAAAAGAACACCTAATATAAATGAAAACGATACCTATAATAACAAAAAATCTAACACAATCGTTATAAAATATTTCAAAAACTTGCGTAATATATATATTTATTTCATTTCATACATTTCTTAGTATTATAAAAAGAATGTATTCTCTTCGCCCCTCATAAAAAAATGTACGAAGATGAAAGGAAAACATTGGCTTTGTATAACGCAGACGTGGGGTATCGCAGTTCAATAGAAATCTACCCCCTTGATATATCCAACTGATGGTTTACATACATTTTTTTTGTAGCTTCTCGATTTTGATTAAACTTTCATATTCGTAAATTTTTCAAGTTGTCTAAAGTAATTTTTAAGAATAAAACAATAATCTAAATCTATAAAAATAAAATTGTGCCAAGAATTAAATAAATTATCTTAGAGCTTGTCGTAAAACTAAGTTGTAGTATATAATTTCTGTATTTAGGGCTTGTTTACTCAACTGCGGGCCGCTAATGGCTGTAAATAATAGCACCTGTATAGGTAACGTCTATAATACTTTTAAATAAGGACGTTGACCGCGCGTGTAGGCTGGTTCGAGCCGAACGGAAGGAAAATAGATAACGAGATTTACAACTTGTAACATAATATGGGTGAGTAAAAATCAATCGATCGTAGTATTTGTTTATCAAATGGAGAAGAAATAAACTGATATAATTTTACATAGGTATTAAAAAATGTTAGCCGAATGTAAAATTTCATGTAATAAATGGACTAACAATAATAGTAATGTCATTTTTAATGTGATAAACATGTGTTTATATATTTTATTATTTTCTATATTGTTCCAATTAACGCCTTTTTGATATATTAGCTAATTTATGTATATTGTAAAGTATTTTAATTATATTATAAAACTCTTCTTCTAACACACATTCATTCCCGTCGCAGTGGTCATGGTTTTTCCCATTTAAAAGCGAGATCGCGAGATCTCTCTTTTTATCTTCATCTGTGAATTTGCAGTCGTTAATGGAGTGCAGCCAGTGCAGGATTTTATCAAGTCTGTTTGGACAGACATAAGTTCTTGACTTGACTTCTCGTGGGCAATCGGCTTTTAGAACACTGCCCTTCGACATTTTCTTGTACCAGACGTTCTAAAGAGTTCCTGCTTCCTGTGATGTACCCGAATATCTTAAAAATCGACGAAAGTCTTTGCTTGTATTTACTATACTACGAAGCAAACGATACATATACGACATATCTTACATACCTACAACTTTTTTACACTTGGATATTTTATACCACATTGCGAGCTTAGAAGTGGTCTTTCATTTTGATGATTTTCTCAGAAAATATTAATATATAATATATTTTCATTAATTTTAGTGACAGTTTTAAAAAAAGGAGCAATGACAGCGAGATATATGGGCTAAAATAAAAAATTGTCAAACAACTCTTCCAAGTCTCCCATACCTACTACACTACTATTCTATACATTTTTTTTATAGGCCTACGATATTCTACACCGTAGTGCGGGCATACGAATAAAGGATTCGATGCAGTCAATTGTAGCCTTTTTACTTGTGTTCATGAGGTTTTTCAGTAACGTGATATTTGTCACTCGTGAGACGAGCCGCCGTCGAGCGTGACCGTCATCACATTGTGAGCTGAGGATGTCATTGAACGTTCGCAGCAAATAGCAAGACGAACTAAATGAGACTATAATTCCAAGTTACAAGAGAATATAATATTTTTAGATTATTTATTACGTATAGTTTATTGTAAATAGATGCTTTTTAAAAGTTTTTTTTTTTTTGAAGAAACATCAGAAATTATTGTTCATGGCCTTTATATTAAGAAACACGTGATTAAATTTACACTTTTACATGAATTATAAAATTATAGTATAATATAAGTTTAACTTAATAGTTAAGTACTTTTCTAAACTCCATATAAAAATAGTTTTAAACTTACTGATTTATCATGACTTTTCTTAGCTTCACGCTGTATCGTGAATGAAGCAGGGTAGGCAGAGGGAGCCTAGTGCTAACATTACTCTCCTGACTTTCTGCCGATTTCTCGAGGCATCGCGTATTGAGTGGTAGAACTTTATGCCGCACTATGCCACCGCACCAGAGCTAAGAAATGAAAATATTAAATATTTTATTTCCTAAAATAGGAATCGAATCTTCAACCACTCACGTTTGTGGTTACACGTTTGTGCCCCTGCACCACTACTGGCCTCATATCACTTTTAAAGTATATCTCATATTTAAAAATACGAATATTATATGTATAACAATTTTTGTATTTGGATATAAAATGAATAGTTAAGTAATTCACATGCTTTTATACATATGTATGTATTTATACTTAATTCCTATTTATATAACAATCATTTGTGATTCATGCAACAACAATTTGTTACATTTTGTACTTTATTTTTAAACATAATTATATGCTTCTATCTTTTTTTTAAAATGATGAAATAGAAACATTATACATAGAATTTTGTTGAGGTCTACTTCAATAGAAAAATAATATATTTATAGAAATTATTATCTATATATCAATTTCAAGTTATGAAAACTGTATTGTAAACAGTTTATATAGGTACATGTAGGGTAACGGAATGTGTTAACATTAGGTTCCTTCTGCCTACCCTGTTTTATATAGTGTAACTAATATATATATATATATATATATATATATATATATAACATGATTATCTATCACAGTCGCAACTTGAATAGCAATAGTCGGCGACTAGTGCTGATCGTCGGATGCCGCATTCCATCATACTGATATACTCTCAGCATGCCTTAGACACCGAATATTTTAAATGTATTACCTAGTAGGTACCTTATATGCCTCCATGTTTAACTTGTCACGTATATAGATCCGTTTTATCGGTAGATTTACTTTTGCTTTGGCCTTGATAGTTTATATAAACCATTTATCTTATTGCGTAAGGCCGTTTTAAATGTGTTTTAACCGTTACTTTTAATTTTTATTGATCTGGTGTATCAATAAAAATAAAATTCATGTATTAAAAAATACGTTTTTTTGTTAAATCTTATCGAAAAATATTGCTATTATAAAATAAATAGTGAACTTAACAAAAAAAACTTATTTTTTCGATAATCGGTTTGGTAATATAGCAAAGTGAGCAAAAAATAAATAAAAAAAGGCATTTTTAATATTTTACTCATTTTTTTTTTTACAAGTACGGACAGCCAAACGCTGCGGTCTCTGCATACCTCTTTCGCCACAACCCCTCATACATGTCCTACCGAATGGGGTTTAAGATTTTAATTTATGCTGAATAGAATATGTTTTTATATACTATATAATTTTAATATATCTTGGGAACCCTGTCCCCTGAGTTTAGCTCAGAATGCTTGAACCAACAACTGTGCCGCGAGGGCATGATATTATAATATAACGTAGGTTATTATTCTATTAAAATACATAGTTGGTTAACTGATCGTTATACACAAGTTTCATACCTTTATTATAAGAATATTAAATACTATTAGCTACTATAAATTTTCTCAATATAAATTTTCTATATAAGCATGTTATATTACATAATTGTCAGTAACTTGAAATATTATGTTTAAAACTAGAGTTTAAAACTAGCTATTTTTTTGAACTGAATTTGAAAATTTTCTGAGAATTTCGTGAACGGAAAAAAAACTCATGTCTGTGAAATTATGGACATTCAGTATGACAGGATTTATCGGTATATAATCATTATGTATAATTTACATAGTATTATGCAAAATATGAAAAGACAGTATGCTATATTTGTCAATATCAAATAATATTATATGCGTGCTGCACTATCATTATATAAACAAAATTTGAATGTCTGTGTGTGATTTCAAAGTAATCAAATTTTTTCGAGTGCATATAGTTATTTATATGATACTATTTTATTATAACACAAACATTCTGGGGGTGATCCTTCATAGAGCTGACACTGAAATATTAAAGGAGTTGTGGAACAACTGGGATGGGTTATTTATCCCAGAATTCCCGGGACTTACGAAGGAAAACTGTTTGTTTTGTTAAATACTATAAAATAAATATTTGTGTACAATATGCGGGCGAAGCTGCGAGAAGGGGGGGGGGGGGGGCTACTTTACTATATTTTATTATATTATTCATGGATATGTCCATATTTTAATACAGTGATTTAGCTACTCAACAGCCAATGTTCCAGGTTACCAGGTTCTCATTTTAAATTTCAATTTTTGTAAAAACATTTCATAGTGTACGACACTAACAGATTCTGTTACCATAAAAGTAATATTAATGCAAATAAGAGATGTTATCGATATATAAGGATAACGTGAGATATTATATACATATATTAATTAGTAAGATGATTCTATTTTTTATTAATTATAATACTTTATGATATTATTTCTTGTTTGCAACTAAAATAAGACATTTATCAATGTTCCGTACTGGGCGCCTATCAAGTTTAGTTGAGACGTCTGACGTCTCACGTTAAAATTGCGAAGCCTGTTTGATGGATTGCTGTCACGAAACAGCTATTGAGAACTGTTATATTCACTTACTTGTGGTCTTAAAAATAATGTAATTTTATAATTATATACTGTCATGTTATATGTAAAGTAACTAGTTTGTAAATGTTTATAAAGAAAATAGTTTTAATTTAATTATTTCATATTATTATATAATATAATGGTGAACTGAAGCGTCATTCTCTCTGCCAGTATTTATAATACATATTTTTTCAGTTTTCTGATAATTTAATACAAAGGGCGAGTTGATTTACGTCATACTACGAGATCCATCGTACATCCAATATTTTTTTTTGAAATTAATGAATGAAATGATTTTGAAAATGGTCGCTTTGCCTAACAGTTACTTAATGGATTAATAAAATGTAACATATAAAACCATGCACATATAATATTCATAAGCTATTGCATAAACGGGTACAATAATGAAGGACAAGTTACGCATACCGAATTTAGAAAGGTCAAGACACCTTACAAAGTGATAAATATTTTTATTGTAGCTTCCGTTTTAAACATACATTTATATAGAATTTAAGTTCTGGTGAGAGTAGTGGGAGGTCCACTGTACTCCCTAGAAATTATTAAGATTTCATTTTATATAAATTGACTTTAAGAAGAAAACAATTAAATAAACATAATGCACGGTAATTACAATGGAAAACACGTTTTCTAAGACGAGAAAATCGCCTTGAAAGGATATTCTACACTGAGAGATTAATAAGAGATTAAATATGTGTTTTATTCTATTACACTTGTAATAAGAACGTAAATTATGTTTTGATAAATTAAAATCGTATTATACAAATGATATGGATAGTTATGTATTTATTAATATTATTAAAGATTATATATATATATATTATTTTTTATTAATAAAAACTTACTATGATCTTCATTGTGGGAGAAAGGTCTTGTACAAACGGAGAGCGGAGAAACGAAATGGAGTTAGAATCGACGATTACCTATTGATTTCTATTATGTATTTAATTTGCACCAGGCTGGCATCTGATAGCGACAGATATAATTATATTATTAATATATGTTTTATTCTACAGGCGAAGTTTCAGTTTTGTGTTCAATCGGTAGTGGAATCGATTATCTTCGATATGGAATATTTAATATTTTCATTTCTTCGCTCTGGTAATGAGGCAAAGCGCGGTGTTAAATTCCGCCACTCAACATGCAATTCATCAAGAATTCGACAAAAAGTGGTGAACGGAAGTGACTTAACACTCACGGTGCCCTGGCAAGTAAAAGCTTTGTCAGGTCGTTATAAATCGCTTTATATCAATATTGTTATATACTATGTGAAGTTTTTACACGTAATTTAATGTATGACAGAGTGATGAATATTGCAGTTATATAAATATATATATAGCTTACGTTCGATCCGCCTCATTTAGGAGATACAGCGGAAATAATAAATATTAGGAAAAACAATTAGGCTAACGATCTAGTGATATATTGGAAATGATCCATCATTTTATAGTAAACTGTTTAATATGTTTAAACTGTTTAATATGTTTAAAAATTTGTTAAAAATGTTTTATGATATAAATAATGTAACCATCTAAAACTTATGCTGTACTGAAGCATTGCACAAATGGAATTCAAGCAGAATCAATATTCAAGTAAGAATTTACTTAAATATTTGTATAATTTTCATCCACATTATACCTTATTTATTTAAACTAATCTAATTTATTTAGCTTCAAGTTATATCCCTAACGGGGTAGAAAAATTAAGTATAACAAAATTTAATTTATTTAACTTAGAGTGAAATGAAATTATATATTTACCATCCATTCATATTAAATTTGTACATGATGAGTTATAATCTACCTTTATATTAATATACACTAGACGTTCTAGACTATATTAAGTGTAAGTCTATATTATTTTACATAACAGTGAAAGTATTTTTAAAATCTATTATATCATATTTAGAAATAATGGCAACACAAATATAGATCGTTTTACGTTTAGTACCATTCATAATAATCAGAGAAGTAATTTCTTCATACCTCGCCTGCGGCTACAGCGTGGGTTCATGGTGTAAACTATTTATTACTTGCTATGTTGTAATTTTATATGATACGTATCTCTTTCGTTTTCTAGCGATCCGAGTTCTCGTAATTTCTAATATTTATTTTGTTAATTTTCATATATAATAATTTTGATGAAAATTCTATACAAAAATAAAACAATTTTTATAATATTTGAAATAGTATTATTTAAAGAATTACGCTTGTATAATAAATATAGTCTCTTTGTACCTACTTTTTTAATATATTACCGGCTGTCGTTAAAAGTAGGGCCCCAATTACACCTTTACTTATGTTTGGAGATAATGGAAGTACCTACATTCAAACTTACGTTATTTTAAGTACGGAACGTAACGTAAAGTAAAGGTCGCGTGCGACGTTTTACAGGCCTCATATTTTTCCGACACAGAACTTCAGCTCTATATAAAAACATATATATTTATATATCTACTACTATCTTATATATTTACTACGATATATTTTTACACATTATCTAGAAAACGGCGCAATTACCTATTTCTAACAATATTTCTCTTGTCCAACTTAGAGCTAGTACACACCATATTATATTGTAAGTTTATCTTAACTAAATTCAATTAATTCTGTGATTCATTGCTGCTCGTTTCGATAACGGCAGTAAGAAAGTAATCATTTACAATACAATCTCGAAGAAATTCCAATCGACTATATTAGAATTTAAAATTGAATTATTACAGCAAATTTTTGTTATGATTTTCATAGATAATGTTAATAATATTAGGTGCGTATAGTGAACAACAACATTAGTACAGGAGTTTGATTTTGTTTTAATATAAAAATATTTACCGTTATTTTAGCCATTTGGATTATTTTCTTAGTCGTCCCATTGTATACGAATGAGTTACCTAAGCCTTTACATAAAGAAACATATGGCTCTATATGTGGATCTAATTTCCAAAACTATGCGACAAAATTACGATTTTTGGAGCACAAGAAGAGAGAGCCATCTCTTGTTATTTTACACCGAGGGAACTGCAAAAGAGTATGTCAGATTTACGCACCGATTTGTGCGAGTGATTGGAAAACGTATCACAATGAATGCCAACTGCATTATGCGAGGCGGTTTGATCAGACTTTATATGTTAAATTTAGAGGTAAATGTCCTTTAAGCCTTTTACACGGATCTAGAAATGTAACTCCCTTGATAAGTGAGGACTACTATTTGAGTACACAGGAGGAAGAAGTTACTGTCGTCCAAAACAAATGCTCTTTACACTGTTAATTTTGTACTATTCATAAAATCACCGTATATTTTTATCTTTAAATGTAAGTAAAATAGCCGTACAGAGGTACGTATAAAACATTTATTGTTGACAAGCAACAATGAAAAACAATTTAATAAAAAAAAAAATTGTAAGCATTTTTACTTCATATTTTAGTGAATAGTTTTAGTAAATAAAGTAAATATATCTTAATAATAATATTTATAAAATTATTCTTCATTTAAATACACAAAAAAAAATTAATTCTATTGTCTATGGAGGTACATTACGAATTAATTTCCTCTTTATTATATTTTATACATATATTAATATTATTTTTTTTCATTTAATTCATTTGATGCACACAATACAGTATATTTCTTCAAGTCTTCTTACTTACAAGGAATTGTCGTTATTAATTATCTTTTTCATTTTTATAAAAATGAAATCTCTATTAAGATATATTACCTTACCCGATTTTAATAAAATTTTTCACAATCACAAGGTCTCTTCATGAAAGAACTTCATTATAGGACCAATAAGAATAAGTAATTTAAAATACATTTCTTTTACAAAATTATAAGCAGATGTATTGTAAATCAAATTGCTTAATAATTCATTAGTCAAGCGCTAATGCTATACATAAAAAATATAATAAAGAAATTTATTAATTTAAATTAGATACCAGACGTAGCGCAGGGGCACAAAGAGTGACAGGTTGTGGTTAATAAAATAAAAGTAAAATATAAAAATATTTTATATTTTAATTTCTTCGCTCTGGTATTGAGGCAAACCGCGGCGTTGATACTGTGTGCGGGATACAGCGTGATTTATTGCGGGATACAGCGTGAAGCTGATTTATTAACGACCAAACAGATGCTTGCTTTATTTGTTGATGCTATTGTGTATATACAATATAGATACATTCATAAGAATAAAATAATAATCATATATTATTCTACGCTTTTTTAACTAATATCGTATATATATATAATAACCTGTTTGTCGAGGACACATACCTATCACGATAAAGAATATAATACAGAATACCTCATATAGATACAAACCCAAGATCATATTCGTTTTGGAAATTTGGTGAAGATTTCTAATTTAAAAATAACCAAATATCTATTTGTGTGAATGAAAATTATTTAACATTTTTAGATGTTCCCGTAAAAAAGTGAGTGAGTGAGTAAGTGACTTGAAAATAGAAATTGAAAACGTTTTTTTATATATACAAAAAATACTTTTTTTAATCCAAAAAAAAAAAAAATATATTATACGTTTAGTATAAGCGATCGTTTATTAGAACTCGCTCTAAACCAGCCTATGGACTGACAATAAATATCGGTATAATACCATGCGACGCATAACATTGGCATTTATAAGAAAAAAAGTAGTAGTAGCATAAGTTAGGTTAGAAATCCGTAGATAGAAGCAAAAAAAATAATTTAAGATTGCCTTGACTTAGATATATCCTTGCGATAATTGTAATCTTAATTTTTTTTTGCAAATAATAGAACATGATATATAATTTATATAAAAAATAAATTATTCACGAAATTTAATAACTCTTTTTACAATTATAATCAAGGTTGTTGAAAAATAGTTGAGTTTCCTACAGAATAATTATTTTAATTTTTTTTATATATTTAATACATACATAGAAGAATATAAGTTAATTTCTCAATATATAGTTTTTTTTCAAATTAAGACACTGTGCTCCCCATTTTCTGACGAATTCTGGAGGCATTGCGTGTTGGGTCGCGAAATTTAGCATCGCGCTTTGCCTCGTTACCAGAGCGAGGAAATGAAAATATGAAATATTTTATTTCCTCGAATGGGAATAGAACCCACAACTTGTAGCGTTTACAATCCCACGATTGTGTTACAACTGTTAGATAAAATTGAAAGCCAATTTTGGAATAAATAAATAAATTTATTTTAACTGCAATTAGATTGATACTTGTGAAAATCTCTTTTTACTCCTGCATCACATACAAAGGTATAACTTTTACCACAATTTTTTTAGATTCATTTTCACTTTTCTTGTTTGACTTGTAAACGTTATGTTTAGATTTTTTCCCTTTAGTCTTTTTTGAGAACACCTTGTCGTTAGATATATTTAAATGTATAAGACAGGGGCCGTCGTGTAATATTGACAAGTCTCTGTCTTCGGCCGTTGCTCGTTTGAATTCACATATATTTTTATACGTCGTTCCGTCTGTACCGCAAACAGGTTGATTTGAAGGACAACCGTCATTAAAAGCGTAGCTGTTATGTATAAACAACAAGAGAAGAACTTGCGCTAGAAATATAGTTGAGAATAGCATTACATGTTTAATGTTAATTAAATTAAATAATCTAAATATGTATTTATATTTTTGTAGATTGGCCCTAGATCTTTCTTTTTTTTTTTAGGAGAATTTAAATTGCGTTTCTTTTAAATTTACACACATTCATAGAACAACATTAGAAGAAACGGCAAAATCACGGCGTATAAATTGATATAAATTATTGTAATCAGATCACAAGATGAAGCTAACTCTAATTAAAATATATTCAATAATTAAATTATTAACAAAATAAATGTTAGAAAAAAAAAAGAAAAAGATACTTACACAGCAATAACATGTCTAAATATTCGATTTTATTGAAATAAAACGATTTTATTCAACGCCTGTATACTTATTGCGGCTTGAAGCGTACATATAATACGCATACTTGTTAACTTCACACTCCATACCAGCCTTCCTTAAACTGAAGTCCGCACGCAAATATTAAATGGTATAATTATATTAACCGATATAAAATAGACTAGATATTTAAATAATAAGAAAAAAACTAAAATAATAAGAAAATAATAAGATTAAATAATAAGAATAAAAAATTATTGATTTTTTATTAATAGAACATTCTCTGTTTAAAGAGAACATAAATAATATTCAGTTTTTTAATAGTGACGCACCAATAGAGATTTTAGACTAGGCTTATCTATATTTTACTTTCCATATTTTCTTACTTTGAGAACCACTGGTTCATATTGTAGTAGTTATTAAAATTATATGTTAATTTGTAAATGTTTCTCCAATTTACAGGTAAAACTTGTCCAATCTGCTTTTTAATCTTAACTTATTTTGTACGCGTAAATGCAATTTACGTAATGTGTTAAATTAAAAAAAAAAGGGAAAATTTATTTCACCATCATAATTACTATCTTATGATCGGAAAAAAATATTCTTTGATTTTTTTTAACCGACTAATTCTCTAGTAACTGTGATTAAAATAATATAAATTTTAATACTTGTCTGTGGTTGTCATAAATTGAGTAAGAAAAATATTTTGTAAATTAATTGTACAAAAAATATTGTATAGTTAAATTACAAAATATGACAAAAAATTAAAATTCACATTAAAAATAGATATTTATAATATATCCTGTTTTTATGGCCCATGAGGGGATCGAACCCGCGACCTTCGCGTTATTAGCACGACGCTCTAACCAACTGAGCTAATGGGCCAGTGCGAATTCATGTCAAATTAAGAGACATACCGTATTTTTTATTTCATCTACCACCGACATAAATGTTTCTTTCTTGTATTAATAATGACAGACTTATAACATTCATAGAGCTTAATCTAGAGAGATTATACATAGACATATAGAGATATGATTTTTGCTTAAATATTTTGTATTAAAAATTGAATAAATATTATGTATATTTTTGTTTTTAAAATAAGATAAAAAAACGTTTCGGATTTAGTGACAGGTGGTCAGACGCCGCGCCCTCAAACGCGTGTTCACACACCACATATGGCCACAGCGTTACATAGCGATAGCGAAATTTACAAATCAAACTACTTTAGTCGTTCCTTGTTAATTGTAGATATTTGGTATATTGACTAAGTGATTGTATGTATTTTAGCTTCTTTTTATCATCTTTTCTATTTTTTCTTTTTTATTTTTTGGGTCATCATTGAATAAAATTGTAAAATTTAAGTACTTGGGCTATGGCCCAATTTAAGTACTATAAATTTAAGTACTTGGGCTATGGCCCAATATGGCCATTCTCGATGATTTTATAATAGTATATGGTGTATATTTATTTGTAAACATTTATTAATTCCAATGATACAGCAATCTGATAAAATATTTCACCTGATAATGAATCCAACTTCCTTTGTGATATTTTGACGTAACGCCATCACGTGTAAGAACATAGATTCAATTCAATATAACAAATAGTAATGCTGTGTCATTCTCGCCTAATATTATTATATACATCATATTCAAATGTTAAATATGTCAGTTAGTTAAAAAATTATACGTAGGTAAATAGTGTTCTTTTTCTTTATAATTATATAATATTTTAATTATATAATTCTTTATAATTATATTATAACCGTATAAATATTATTAAAGAAATTTAGAATGACTATATTTTTATAATTCAAATTATTGTTATAATAAAACAACTACATATTAAGAGCGTATTAAAGCAATACTTTATTATTTGTGTATTGATTGTATTTCTTACTACTTTAAGCAACTTGTCTGTATAGCCTTAGTCAACTTAATATTAATAATTATAATATATTTGTATAGAGGATTGTACCCCGCTTTTTAACCGACTTTTGTAAGAAAATGAGGTTATCAATTCGTCTGTATCTTTTATTACAAAAAAACAGTAAGTAGTATATTAGTACATGATTAAAACATATTTAAGTGTAAAAAATATAAGCTCCATTGAACCATTGACACTAAACTGACATTTAAAGGTTACGCAGTTTACCCGTAACTACACAACAGTGTTACGGGCGCAGTGCATAATTACAAATTTTGAGAGAGCACTTTATAAGTTTATTTTAATGTCATATTGCTTGTATGTACGAAATATTTTTATAATATTATATAATTTCAAAATGTCTTATAAGTCTCAGTAAGCCTAAAGTGTGGAATATTTATGACTAACTAGATTTATTAGTCCATTTTTCATTACTCTGTATTAATATTAATTAGTGGCACAGATGATTTTTCGTTTTAGTTTATGATATCTAGTAATTTATAGAGATAAACAAATTAACGGCTTATCTGTATTAGTTTTCTTTTTATTAGCTTCATGCTGTATTCCATCTGTAGGGCAGATATAATGTATTTAATATGTAGACACTCCGCAGGCATTGTGGCGAAACTCACCGCGCCTTACCTCAACACCAGAGCAGAGAAAATAAAATATTGAATTTCCTTATGTGGGAATCGCCTTATGTAGGATAACACAACCCGTCCTGTTTACGGTCACACGCTAGTGCCCGTACACTACGTCCTCTAGTTTTTGTTAATTAATTGCACTTGAGAATATATATTTTTAACCAGATAAACGATAATTAAATACGTAATCACGTAATTTATTTAATATTTTAATGAAAACTTAATACTTATAGCAAAAAAAAAATATTCCAATTCTTGCTTCCAAGCTTGTTTAATTTAACCACAAAATTGAACCCACCATTTCCCCTAAACTTAAATTAAACCGTTCAGATTATCGAAACACCTTATATAATCTGTTAAACCGGTGTATCTTAATTCACAATTCATGGACGCCATTACTTGCGTTCTCAGATACTCAAACGCCTTATCAACGTCTTGAGCTCGTGATTCTCGAGAGGGAACTCGATGTCTTACGGTCACGACTACGCTCGATATACCAAAATGCTAACGAGTGCTCGCGCGAACGAAAGTGAACAAATGCCATTGTTTAAGGAACAGGTGCTGTGATGTAGATAGCAGCCTTCGTAATCCGACACCTACAGACTGCAGACTGTAGACTATAGAGGTATAGACGCGTTGGGAGGAGCTTTACTAGTTATATAAGTGTTTCAACATTGAACGTTTTGCATTGCTTATCTGATCATGTATTTTAAATCAATTATTTATATTCTTGTTTTTGTTTGTTTATATTAACCTATGTTAGATATATGTTGTGTAAGATAAAGGGAAACTAGCATATTTTAATAACTTAATAGACTTATTGATTCAATATTGCAATTCCAATGGTATACTTCGATTGCTAAGGTAACAGGATGCAGATTATATGATAGTAAGAGAAAAGCTGATTGTACCGATATCCCTATCGGTACAATCAGCTTTTCTCTTACTGGAACCAGATGGCAGATGGAACCGAAGGAAACGGATGACACTGATACAATCAGTCAACTTATCAGACCTAGTGGTCTGATATAAGAGAAACAGTAATTATCGTTTAATCGAATCGAAAATCCTATTATTGCTTAAATGTCACTCACTCTCTACTCTGTAAAGGATAAAGCGACAATTGACAATTTTGACACTTGGCAGTATGTTTTTCTACTTCGCATTGGACGTAAGAACACGTATCTCTGTTATCTAGATTTTGTGTTTCCCTCTATATTCCACATGAGAGGTGGCAGAGAGAACCTGGTGTAAAGACACTTTTATTCTCCTCTTTCTATGAAATTTAATATTTCATTCAGGTACATCGTATATCCTGTTCACAGTGTAACTAAAATAAACATATTACAAGACGCCGCAAATTCTTTAATAGTTATAATAAACGCATAAATTGGTGGATAACACTTAAACGAAGTCAGCGCAGTGTGGGTTTCGAAAACCAGGCTTTATCTAAAGGTTCTGTTATATAACAACTTTTGTATTTTTGTGCAACAATAACTTACCTAAGTAAGTGTAAAATATAATCAGCTTTATTGGATTTATTAAAAAATATAATAAAAAATAAAAAAATATATATATTATATAAATAAAAAAAGTATAATGGAGGTTTAAAAGTTCGTTGATGTGTTGTTGTGAATATGGAGATAATAATTTTTAACACTAATACAATATATGCTGAGACCAACAAACAAGTTTTGTGATGAAAAAAATGTCAAATAGCTTTCATTAATAAGCATCGAATATTTATCTTATAAGTATCTTCTCATTGTGTTGACTTAGAAGCTTTTTTTTTGTTCTCCATGGAACTGTAGACCTACATATTTGATATTAATTTTACCTTAATACTTTTACACTATCTCGATTAAAGTTAGGGTTAAGGTTCTATAACCCCTAATAAAGTAGAAATATCCTTCGTAGTCTAAGTGGCAGTTGGCATGTACGTAGATCAAAATTTCTATATAAGGAGAGTACCAACCAATTATGTTAAAGCTTCAAAGGCAAACTAATTGCATACAACTGTTTTGGTAATCGTTGAAATAAAGCTACAAACGATACATCGATTAAGTAATAAAACGATTCGTTATGGCTATCAAATCTATAATATACGTAACATATTAATTATGCATATATTTGTACAAGTCTTATAAAATCGTAAATTAACTTAACTTATTTTTTTTTATATTTTAGATTGTTGTCTTTTAATTTTAAACTAGTGCGTGTAAACACAGTCCACCCTATTATATAGAGCCTACAATTAAAATAGTTGTAACTACGCGATAATTAAGTGCCTTGTGCAACTTTTAATTGGAGTGACTAGAGTACTTCAGGGTAGTGAGATTAATGACGTAGTGGCGCAGTTACCACAAATCAGACTACAAATTTTTATTATTTTTTCAGCTTCACGATCTGAGTAAGGAACGAACCCACAACCCTCACGTTTCTCGTCAGACTTCAATACGTTTCTTTTATTTTTCCATTATGTCAAAATACGTCAAAATTGGAAACGAATAGGTACACTACACGTAACGAAATACGGTATAAGCTTACGGTATAAGGTTAAAGCTTGAGCTTAAAATAGGACAACTAGTATATTGCTTAATTAATACGCAAATACTAAATGTCATTTATTTCTCATCCAATTTAAATGAATGTAATTTACCAAGATAATGTCTACAAAATAAATATTTTTTTTTTTGTCAAATGATAGGTAGGTATCATTGCAAAATTATAGTGTAATATGAATCAGGTAGATTTCAAATATGAATTTGTGAAATTTGCCTGATGTATGTATGTATGTATGTTGTACATAATATGTTTATAATACTGCGATGTCATAATAAATTTTGCATGCTCTAATAATCCACGGTCTTGATATTGACGTTCCAACTTCCACTAATGTGATTCCACTATTTTATTGTCTAAGGCAAATCTGTTAATGTATGTAAATGAAAAATATGACAAAAAAATTAAAATTCACATTAAAAATAATTGCCCTCTTTTCGTCTTCTAATGTTGTCAAATTATTTATTTTTAATTATTCTTATTTATTTTCAATAAACCAAACTTGAAAAAAGGATTAAAAATAATAAGAGCAGTAAATAAAAGATAGAAATTGTGAAATTTCTAAATATTTTAACGTTAAATATGTTATATTTCAATACGAGAAATTTTATGAGTTGGTATTTTGTAAAACTTCTTCTAACTTGTATTATAATTAACAAAAAAAGTATGGGGAAAGACATGTATGTAATCATGACCAGCTCGAGCCTCCAAGACAACAGTTTCATTAATATTTATTACATTAGAAAACTGTGAACTCCTGTATTCATTCATTCATTCATTCATTCATTCATTCATTCATTGACAACCTACAACAGTACAATCGAAATTCATTCACACCCTTCTGTGAAATATCGCCATAAAAATTTCCTTTCTATTTGATAGCCAAATGTTTTGTTATATTACATTCGCTCGTTCTCCCATATTAGAGCACATACAGATAAAGAAAAAGAAATACACTTAAAGAAATACAATTAAGAAAAAGAAATACAATTAAAGAAAAAGCAATGTATAGTTGAGTAATACGACCACTGTCGGGATAGGTCTTTGACCAATACCTAAAATGGTTAAGAAAGTTGCACAAAAACATGTCGCAGACTACGCCTTTGCAGGGCTGGCGGTGCAATTTGTAAAATTATCGCCGTGTTATTGTATTTTTATAAATAAATGTAATCATTTTTTGATTGAATCAATGATTTTATTTTACTATATTTACAATTAAAACACATTAATAATAATTGAAAATGAAAAATACAGAATTGCGTTCAATAAATATATTATGAAAATCGTGTTGCAGTGGAAGTCGATAAAAGAAGTCAAATAATATTATAAAGTTTAGAAATGACAATCCATTTTTATTTTTTCTTATAATAGAAGCAGCAATTTACTTATTTTTATTTCTAATGGTATAATTTATTTATTTTTGTTTCTTATGTTTGTTAACATTATTTGTATTCTTGTTTCCTTTTTTTGTTTCCTTTAATTATTTTAAATATGCAGTGGTCAAACAAGTCAATTCGGGCTTAAGATCGCGAAAAATGATTAATTATTATTACTATGGTATATAATAGGTAATAAATAAATTAAGAAAAAAAAATGTTATCATTTATAAAATCATTAACTTGATGATAACCTTTAACACGCGTGTTTTCACAACTCTTTCAAATTGTGATAAAGAACATTCTCGGACATTTTCTTAGATAACTGCATAACTAGAACTAAACTGGAAACGCCTTCGGTAAAAGCTTTTAAAATGATCTATAAAATAATTACGAACTCGATGCAATCGGGTTACAGAGGCGATAAGCTCACTCCTATTTCTAGCATTAATATTATGTATCTACATCACTAATTTTGGTAAAATCATTAATGTTTTTCTTATGTACACAACATTTTCATAAATATATCGAGATGGAACTATCAATATATTAATTTATTTAAATTTTAGCATTAACGTATCAAAATTAACAACTAAATAACAAATGTGTATTCAATTATAATACAAGTGGGAGCCCTGCGGCCCTAGGTCCATAACTCAAGTAGATCTAGAATCGACAAGATGAGGATTTACAATGCGTCTAGAAACGTTACTTACCTCTGTGGTGTCGTGTTACAGTTAACTAACAAACAAGCCCACACTTTCCAACTAATATAATGTTTCTTATTGTTTCAGGTACGTTTACATTTCCGATGCAGAGTTAAGTTAAATTAGTTTTAGACGTTTGGTGGTAAACTAAATTTTTTAATAATGATTGAATTGTTTTTATAAACATATTTTTGATTTATGAATAGATTTTAGTGAATGATTTAGAAAATATGGATTATCTCAAGAAATAAATTAAACGTAGCGGGATTTCAACGCGTGCGTCTTTGGAAATCGTCCAAGCTCTAACCAACTCAGCCATACGTTCTCATCGAGCTACGTCGAAATTTTTATATTATAAGTTTGTATACAACTCATTACAATTCATGTATGTCTAAATTTTTTCTTTCCTAAGTGTGGAATAATCCACTTTAAAAATGCAAAATAAAAAAGTTTGTAGTGTGATGGAATTCTTCTTCGAAATGTAATTTACGGATCTAATAAATTTTTACTCAAAAAAGTTTACTCAATTACTAAGAAACGTTTGATTTGAAATAATTAATAACTGCCAAGAAACATTTTATTTCATAATTGATTCTTCTAAATTTATATACAATATCTATCACTTAAATATGAATAGAAGCAAGTTAGAAAGCTCTTTTCTTTAAAGTTATAATATTTTGAATAGCAGTCAAAGTAAATCAAATAAATGTATCAGATAAATAGAATTTCGACAGATCATTTAACTTATTGCATTGAATATATCACTTTCACCGAACTTCAAACGTCTAATAGATATGAAGACGGTAAACTTTTAACGGGTACAGTGGGAAATGAAAGAAGCTTAATAAAATAATAATTTAATAACAAAACAACTGTCATAACTGCCTATCATTAAAAGGAGGATATTTTGAAATGAAGATGATGATGAGGTCATGGTGCAGGGGCACAAGCTTGTGGCAGTAAACGCTACAGGATTTGGGTTCGATTCCTACTCGAGGAAATGAAATATTTAATATTTTCATTTCGTTGCTTCGCCAAAGCGCGGCATTATTTTCTTCCACTCAAAACGCTATGCCTTCAGAATTCAGCGGAAAGTGGGGATCTGAGTGTCTTAAAACTAGGCTACCTCTTCTGTAGTAGGGTCTACATGCGGGATACAGCGTGAAGCTAAAATAAAAGATAGGCACGCCTTTATGGCACCTACGAATTTAATTTTTCTCCTTATATTATAGATAACGTACACACTAATCTAACTACCATTTTTATTATGCGACATCAAAAGTTTAAAATCAATATGAACATAAACTTAGGGAAAATTTTAAGCGAGCGGTAGAGTAAAATTCTATATTAATTAAGATTTGAATTGGCCTTAATTCCAGTATAACGCTACGATATGGGAATTTTATTTTATGTGTTTTTTAATAATAACAAAGTGACGCGGGTTCCGTTTTAGCTTTTGCAGTACGGAACTCTGAAAAACGAGATATATGAGAAAACCTGTAAACAAACTTTCTTTCGTGTTACAGTGTTTAAGCACTTTTGATGCGGTTATTACGTTTGAGTTCGTGACATGTCTGCCTTTTTTGTCCTCATTTGAATTGAGAAGAATAATTTGTCTTAAAACGTGTGGAGCATCTCAGGGTTATGCAATTGTTATATAAGAGAATTGAATGCATTAGAAGTATTGAATTCAGGGCAAGTTTACCTACATACTCGTAGGTATTGTATGTATGTATAAAGCATATGTAAATATTTGACTGTACGATGCCTTTTACTTTTTTTCTTTTACTAAATTCATTTCGTACGTTCTACATTTTTATATTAATTAAAGAAAAACAACCAACATATTGGTTTATATTTATGTTTAGCTTCACATACTAAAAATTTAATTCCCCCGAGTAGGAATCGAACCCACGATCATCGGTTTTACAGTTACACGCTTGTGACGGTGTCATAAAAATGTATCTTACATAAACTTATACCTACTCTTGCTTGGCAACTTAGCTTCTATTACCGTTTACACCGTTGAACTTATGACACTGTCATAAATATAGAACGTATAGAATATTATTGTAACGTATTGTGCAAATATGTTATATAAAAAATTGCATTGTAAAAACTAAAAGTTTTGAATATGATTTGTTTTTTGAGAATATTTATAACATTTCTTGGGTTCAAAAGAAAAAGCATGAGGTACACACATTAGGTCTCTGAAATTGAAAATGGATTGTAAATAGCAATTAATGTAAAAAGGAATATACATTTATACAAAAATGTGTTTATTTTATAAGCTAAAAATTTATAAATATAAAAAGACTTATAAGCTTTTAATTAGATATCACCGTTGTCTACGTTATTTAGATTTTGAAAATATTTGAGATATTACACCCTTATAGACTTTTTAAGCCACCTCTAAATATCTCTAAAAAATTTGCCTGTAAATAAAAAATAGTTAAATTATAAAAAAAATATAGACACATACTGTAAACTTTTGTTATCTATTGTATTTAACGGAGCAGAGAAAACTTGTTAAGTCTCTCCATCTTCATGTCTTCTGGTCTTCTGGTCTTCTATGTCACCTCTATTTTTGTATGGTACTCAATGTAAATAGAAAATAAAATAATTAAAAGCATCAATTTGATGACAAACACATAAAATCAATGCATGTGTGACAAACCAGCACATACTCGAGGCACGGACGGACATCTTAATATTCCTTATAAGTTCTAAATTCTAGGTCTCACGGAGCTAGTGAGATTTGTGGGGAAAGCTATCGACCTCGAATGGTTTCATTAAATCTCAATGCATGTTTAATGTCTACCTTTATCCGCTCAAACGTATAATTATTTTTTGTATTTTGTTTACTATCATTTTCAATATATAAATAAGTAAAAGCTTATATTATCATCCACCTAATGGATATTTACAGTTTGTTTTGACTTTTTGTTTGTATTACTTGCTCTATTACCGTTAACTTGTAAGTAGTGCCTAAGTATAATAATCCTTTTTTTTTATTATAATAGGAAATGTGTTTCACTACAGTTTTTTTAGTTTTTTTTCTCGTCTATCTCCAGTCGAAATTCTGAAGAAAATAAAGAAAAATGAAAGCACCTGTGGAAGCGACTTATTGTTGATTATTATCGACACATAATTTGTTTATTTGTAATTCACATAATATTTTTCTTTCTCTTACAGTAAATAAAATATGTAAATATGTCAAAATATGTGTATTACCTAAGATAGTGGAGACTAGGGACCTGCACACAGTCCGCAGTCACCCTAGAAAGTTTCCCACGTAATTCGAATAAACATACCTACAATAGAAATGAACATTTATCTAATGACATTATCTTTTAAGTTAAGACCAACATTACATCAATGAAATGGACAGTAACGATTTCGTAACGTTTCATACTCAAAGCCCTTATTCCCACAAAACTTAGACCGGACTTGAATAATAAACAAAGTGAGGTAAGTCGTGTGTCAATTAAAATGTTTAAATCGATTTAGGTACTTTTGTAGTGGGTAGTTAATTGCATAGCTGGTAACGAATAAAATTAGAAATAGAATCAAAAGAAAAGGAAAAATATTCTTCCTTTTTATATTGTAATCTATGATTAGATATAGAATTCCTTGTTTGATTGTATGTCTTCTGGGATCAGCGTGAAATCGATGATAGCGTTCGTTCCAAGTGGTGCGTAGAGAATGAATCTCACGGACACTCTGTAAGGAATGCAAGGAGATTATATAGCTTTAAA
Organism: Heliconius aoede; assembly: GCA_037355905.1. Lineage (NCBI taxonomy): Eukaryota > Metazoa > Arthropoda > Insecta > Lepidoptera > Nymphalidae > Heliconius > Heliconius aoede. Next base: position 392,757 of record JBAIZZ010000355.1, on the reverse strand, counting down.
ACCTTTTAGAAAATTGTTAGATTCCTTTTTTTATCCCCCCCATCTTCCACATTCTTTAACGTACCTCGTGAGTGATGAACGATTGAATTTTCCAATTTTTATACATTTAGAAACACTGTGATTGTTCGTTAACGTCGGGGTTCCGTTGAACCCCGTAATCCTCTTACTCTATTTCCGTTTATTTCTAAGCTGCCGAAATTCTTTTGTAAATTACAAATATTCTTTCAACAAAATTTTAACAAACGCTTTATATAACACGCAAATTAGGTGGGTGATAATATAGGCCTAATTAGCAAAGGGCTGAGCTAAGCCTAAATTTCAGAAAAAGCTCGAGTCCTCCAATTTTTGTACGGAACCCTCGGTGGACGAACTCGACTGGTGCTTATCCGTTTTTTTTATTTCCTCGCGCTGCACCCAATGTCTCACAAAAAATGCACACCAATGTCTGAAAGTAGGGAACGGAGTGTCTTTAAACTAGGTTCCTTATCGTTCCTATCTTTATGTATTTTAAGAACTGTACAAATATAGAGTGGCTAGATTTAACTATAAAACACCATATTTAAAATCTTTATCAGAATGATAAACAATATCATACAACCTACCTACCTATTAAATTTTGTAGTAATTGCTAGTCTCGTGGGAAATTGCGAAACTTGTACAAAACAATTGTCGTAATAAATATTTTCAGATAATGCGAGACACAAAAACGATAAGTTAGTATGTATTACCTTAGTGACGTTTAACAAGTTTAACCTATAAATAAGTAGAAAATATATTGATATAATTGTAAGAGATAACTCTTACCGAAGGTAAAGTTAAATTTATGATTTATTATTAATATATGTCATCTGTTGGGACTATAACACAATGAGTGTGGGTTCGACTCCCTCTAGGGGGAATGAATTATTATTTATTAATATTTTCAATTCTTCTGGTACCAAGGTAAAAACGCGGCGTTGAGTTTTGCCACTGAACACGCAACGCCTCGAAAATTCAGTGGAAAATGGGGAACGGAGTGTCTTAACATTAGGTTCCTCTGGATAAATCTACTTCATCTAAAGTTATTGTTTTCCTACAAATTTCCCATTGTAAAGTAAACTATGCCCAAAAGTAAAAAAAAAATCTCTCAAATTAATAACAATATAGCATGACTTTCGCGTTTTTTTAAGTTCTTTTGATTGTCGCTAAAAAGTGACCGTTAATGGTGTTCAGATTTAGATAGATCCATAGCCCACAATGGTGTTCTGCCGTCAAACACCGCCGCTTTCACGCCCGAGACACGTCCATACAATTTGCTTACATTCGTAATGCAGCTCATTTATCTACGTTATGTCAGGGAGACGGAACAGAGGGTTAAGACATGGAAAAGTGGCAAATAGTTTTATTACATTAACATTTTGATTCTGCTTATGTATTTTAATGTAAAAGTGGCTTTTCTATTTATTCATTCCAATTCATTTTCAAAATCAATCGTATTCTGGAGGCGTTTTATGTTGAATGGTGAATTTCAATGCCGCGTTCGTCGTCTTAACAAGGCGAAGCGCGGCGACCAGAACAACGGACTGGTAATATTAAATATTTCATTTGCTCAAGTAAATTCCAAGGAATTGAACCCACAACTACGTCGCTTTCACTGTCATACACCACGACTGGCCTTAAATTGCAGTACTGCTATATATATCACATTGTTTCTAGACATTGCACCTACAATCATTACTATCAGTAATTTACTATCATGATGGGTCATCAGAAAAAAATATTATCCTTCACAATATGTAAGTACTATACTTATATTCCCTTTTAAAAGCTGATCACCTAAAACATTAATCATTCGGGCTTTTAAACAATTACAAGTATAATTCCGATTCCGATATTCTACAGTTAGTCAGCTTTCTAGTGCTTTAATCATGTCGAGTTATCTTATCTGCTCTTTAGACCATGCTCCACTGTTGCAATGAAAGCTAACATGCGAAACGTCTGACCTTTGATTTTCTTCAGTTCGCAAGAAGCTATTATTTTGTGATAGAAATTAATTTTACCATATAGTTTTCAGAAAGGAAGTAATCTTAGCACTATTTCAATATTATTACGTAACGTGCTATATAAAATCTCATTAGCTCCTCGCTGAGCCGACGATTTCTTGTATCATTTTCTCAGAAAATTCTATATTCCTTTTCTAATTTACGTATTGATTGAGACTGAGATGCTTAGATTATATGATAATGAACTAAAGTGAGTGTCTGTCGGAAGTGATATTATATAGAGAACATCTACAATGCTTATAATATTTCTGCACAAAATATATGTACATGATACAGGTATTATATACAATAACTCGGTAATAATATCAAAAACGGCGGACGAGTCAGTCAATAAGTCTGTTGCGACTCGTTTACTTGCTTGTAAATAATTGAGAATATTTGCGAGCAAGTCAGCAAGCAAGCAAGCCATAAAGATACCGTAGATACGGATTTAGCAGATTTTACAGACCATCCAGTCTGTGCGCAGGACAGAACTTCACTGCGGAAAGATGATATTGTGGAACTCATCAGTATTATACACTTGCCTAAAATTCATAATATCAAAAACATCAATTAAAAAAGAAAGTAACGGAAAAATGTATTAATTACATTATTTCACATAATATTATATCACGGTTTGTCTAAAAAAGTGCATTTTACACTTAAGGGCTTCAGGTATTTATTTCTGATATAACAGTAGTCGGTAAAAAATTTTTCCTTTAAATTAATATGTAACGACTTACGTAAAAGTACCTTTTACTATGTACGTACATAATACATATGTATGAATCATTGACTTATAGTGCAGTTTCAATATCGACTGTTACATAGAAATTTCTTAAAGAAAGCTTTATGAATCAAAAGCACCGTGGTTTAATAAATATATATATATATATATTTTTTTTAATCTTTACATATCCTGCGCGTGAGGCCATTCGTGGCGTATTAGCATAGATTGTAACTGTAAACAGGTTTTGGATTCCCGCTCGAAGAAAATAAATATTTTATATTTTCATTTTTCGCTCTACCGACGAGGTAAAGCGAGCCATAGAGTTATGCCACTGCACAACATGCAACACCTCCAGAATTCACCGAAAAGTGGGCAATGGGAGTGTCTTAATGGGACCCTCTACCTACCCTGCTATGTGCGGGATACACTTTAAATCTATTAAAAATATCCCTCCTTTGTCCACTGCCATAATTCTCTTCATATATGTCTTCGGGGGGTTCTCAATGCTTATGATACACGTTGCCACAGTGTCGATGATGCTAGAATCACGTAATCTCTAGTGCTCTTGAAGGCCAACTTCTTCTTTCTTAGGCCTTAATTTGACTTTGTATAAAATGGTAATTTTATATTTATACTCACCCAATGGAATTGACATATTAAATTTATTTAAAAAAAATAACAATACCTAAGAACTATACACTTATAGGTTACCTAACATTAATTGCAGAATATTTAGCTACGCATGGACAGTTGTAATGCGATACGTCCAATAACATAACTTGCAATATAATATTACTTATACACTAAGAAACCTGATCTGTCACCGAGTTGACACCCAGTATCCGGAAGGCGGAAGCACTGCTATCAATATGGCACTAAAAGGTTTATTTCCAATTAATTTATTTTTATTCTGGCCGTTTACTATGTTCTATAATAACAAGGATTGTAGGGTTGACTTGGAATAATTAAAGATTATATAATTGCTATTTAATATAAATATTTGTAGTTATTTAGATAGATTTATAGACTTATCTCTTTTTCATTTCTGGTTCTAAACTGTAAACACTTAAACACAAATTTATCCAAAAATGTAATGGGTTCAATCCCAGTTGAGGATATGAACTATTTTATTTATAGTTATATTTTAATTTTTTCGCTATGGTGTCGAGGCAACGTTGAATTCCGCCACTCAACATGCAATGCCTCCAGAATTTGGCGGAAAATGGGGAACGGAGTGTCTCAACACTACGTTCTCTCTGCCTATTCTGGTGTGTGTTTTACAATTCAAATATTACTTTTAATATCTCGTAACATATATAGAGCTCAAATAAAATCTATAAAGTTTAACAATCTCCTAAGGTTGTAATGTAGGTCTTGAATTCCACGTTAGTAAGTGATATTGCAAATAGCTGTCTGATGACGAAGGAAATTACTGCATGCCAGTCTTCAATTATTCTTAGTTTAACTTTACATCTAGGTATATGTGTGTTGTTTTGTAAGTTGAATTTACGGTACATTTGTATAAATATTAAAAGTTTTAACAACGGTGTGTGGGATGTAGATACGTAAGTATCACTGTAATGGTACATTAATGTATTGTCAACAGAAGTTTATTTTTTGCGAAAATTACGTAAGAATTTTTTTTACATTGTAATACACAGTATTTGTATATATAGATTTTTTTCAATAAAATGACATAAATTTAAATAAATGATAGAGTAAGTGACACGAATAGAAGCAACAACAAGATAATTTATCTTAGATAGAGGACGATATCTTTAGAATGGATTCATTCAATATTAAAACGATGTAGTAAACAGGCATATAGCATAAATATAAATACGTGATTTCCTTATTTATTTATTTTTATCATTAAAATGCGATAATCACAAAATTTTTCATATTACCGGGTTAAAACAACCGTATAAGCGATTTAATCTCCGACGTATTGATAATAAAATTTAAATATATAATTTTTCCGTTTAAGTAACAGTTATATATTATAAAGTAATTTTAATTTTAATAATAGTATAAAAAAAATTTTTTTACATTTTTAAAATTTTATTTCACACTTAGAGGAAAGGCAAATAATTTTTCGTTAAAGCCTTGGACGGTTTCCAAGCGGCGCGAGCTTAAATCCTGCTACGTTGAAATTTTTACTTGCCTTGTGGGATATTTTCTAAGATGTACTAAAACCATGTTTACTAGTAATTAAATATCAGAAATTTGTATTCTATCGGAACAAGACAAACTTCCACTAATGATGGTATACGGTAATAAGGTAAACCATTTATTAAGTAGGATATTTTTATGTTTTAGTTTAACCGTTATAATGGCACCGGCGAATGGCGGTCGATTTTTAGGCCGATGCGACGTGTGACACGAATATCGATTACGTTCAGATATTCGGTGGCGGTTGACGTAATTGGAATTTAATATAACAGGATGTAATAACGATGATTTCCGAGATTGGACCCCGTCGATACTTATATGCAACTAAATTATGAAATAATTTACAGGAAACGTACAAGTTGTTATAATTATAGCTTTGGGCCTTAACAGTTTGCGGTTGTTGAATAAATTGATGACTTTTTGCAGATCACATATTATGTCAGTTAAATTTTATTAACAAAATGTATTATTTAAATAGCTTAGCATATCATGAAATAGATAAAAAAATTTGGAAAACTAGCTATACATATCTATGTATGCGTATTTATCTAAATCTCGTACACAATACCAAAAGAAACATCAAAGAAATAAAAGATCTTCAATTCTTCTATCAGATAAGAAATCTTCCTTCTATACTATCTAGGCAAAAAGGAAAGTATATGAAGGTACATATAACATACCTACTGTGTACCCAACCCTTCTTGTAAGTTCTCAATCTCAAAACGAGATATGATTACGTAATTTTTTTTTAATATCAAAACCTTTTTTAATATAAAAGTTCTGACGATGTCTGGTGCATGTAGTTATTTCGGCACCTGTTTTGCAAATGTATAATGTAATTACCGTCTAAAATAATTGCATGTAAAATTTTTGACTGTAAGAGCTTTTTTTACTGGTTATTAAATAATTTTTACCTTATTTGTTTACATTGAATTTTTTAAACTTTCATTTTTTCGTTTAAAGTTAGAATATTTGTTCTTTAAATTATATAGCTATTAAAATTCTTGGCATTTCTTAGAATCTCAAGCTTATTTTATTTTGTAAACCACTTGATTATAGACTTTAAAATTATTATAGAAACGTAAATTCTACTATACTTTAACATAATAAATATGAATGTGTGTTTGTTTGTTACAGTTTCATGCCAAAACTAATCAATCTATTATCATAAAACTATATATCTAGGATACTTTTTATTAAAACATATTTCCAAAAAAAACTATATATAAATATATCAGATATTTCTTACTTTTTACTCTCATAATTGAGATCTTCAACAAATCTATAGAGCGATATTAAACAATCAAATGTTTATTTTAGTTTTCTTTATTAAATATAATCATTTATTTCAATCAGATTTATATTCTGTATTTTAGTTTAAAAAAAAATATTTATATTACATTTAAACAATGTAAGCATTGTTATGTGGGGTGAATAGCAATATATAATTGAAAGCAATCAATTGACTGCTCACAGACGATGTTTGTTCTCAAAATCTGATAGATCAGTGATAGAACAGTCGTGGACTTGCAACATTGCGTAATTAAAAAAGTAATTACATATTGGTTGGAACTTCCGTTTTCCTGTCTCTTCGTATATAATACTTTAATGTAGCAAGAGAGAGGAAATTTGTAAAGAAAACTTAAAAGTTGTATTTAATTATAGAAAGTGGGTTGTTTGAAAAAAAATTGTTTCCCACGCGTAATTTTTAGGCAGAAAGAATTAAGTGTTGAAATATATTAATTCAAGGCACTCTCCGCTTTCCGTCCAATTAGAAATATTGCGTGTATACCTAGTGAATAACATGACGCGGACGCTTCGACAACTGTGTGTGCAGTAGATAACTTTTGTTTTAGTTTGTTTTTTTAATTGTTTTTATATACAAATAAGTATTTAAATAATGAAATAAACTGAATTTAGGTAACAACCATTGCGATTAGATAAACTAGGTAGCAAGTTAAAAATAAAGTAACCTATCTTTATAAAACTTCCAAATGTTGACTAAATATTATGTTAACAAGAAATCAATAATAAATATTGCAATAAGAAAATATTCACACAATTCCTATCATCGGTACTTATAGATAAAATTATATTAAATAAATGGAAAACGAAATCCAGATCGTAAATTATCGTAAATCGTAAATTAATCGTAACAAAAAAAACATTTTAAAATTCCATTGTAAAGTAAGTTTTTGCAGACTGCTAATAAGTTTGACAAAGTGGAACAATCGGTCCCACAAAGGTTGGCACGCGACGGTGTTGCAGCCTCCTCTGTAACAACCACTATCTGAAGATCAGCACAGCGTATACGTCTGTGGAATCTGTTTTGTAATTGTTATTTATTATCTACGTGAAATGTGGGATTTCTTACACGTTTTGCTAGGAGTAGACTAATTGGCGTAACACTTTTGATGTGGTTGGATGGTTTTATTCTTAATGGCGATATACTGGTGTTTTTTTTTTGCTTCACGCTATATTTCGTATATAGCAGGGTAGGCAGGGGGATACTTGGCACCTAGTGTTAATACACTCCTTTCCCATTAAGACATGTTCTCCACGTTCCGGCGTTGAATTCCGCCATCAAATACAAAATTTACAACGAGAAGTGGGGAACCGAGTGTCGGTACACTATTAAATAATAAAATATTAATTTAAACTAATAATGAAGTTATTTTCAATCGTTCTAGATGCCGCTAGGTTTAAGGTTAATATTTAACATGTCTACGTTATAGGGTACGGTAACTGGCTGTATTGGCACTTTGCTCGTCACCCCCAGGTAAAAAAGATTAACTGACGTTCACCTAGCAATTCCTGTCACAGCATTTCCTTTTTATCCATAAGCCTGCAATTTTAGCAGCAATCTCACTTCTACTTGGCAACTGAAGCTCTGCCTGATTGATAGGTAAAATATACCCATTAACTCTTTTATTGAATACCTGATATAAGCCTGTCTGATATACCTGATATAAACATAAATATATGCCAGAACGAATGAATGAAAATATAATACACGAGTAATAGGGGATCGAACCCACAACCATCGCGTAACAGTCACACCATTGTGCTTCTGCGTCACGACAGCCTCAATTCATTAATTATTTTAATCGCTTCAATTACATAAAGTGCTTTCGCCAATAAAATAATGTGGCTATTGTGGTGGACCTGTGAACGAAGCTTTGTTAACGACGCCACTGATAAATTGTATCTAAACTCCCATTGTCTAGAACAATCCATAGTTGCGCAAGTAGTAATTGATATCTAATTATTAGCCGATTTTTCTTATCTTTTTCGGATAACATATCAGTATTACGTTTATAGTGTACATTGATTCTCATAGTTTCAACCGGATCTATTTGTTTTAAAGTTTTATTTGGATCAACTCTCTGTCTTTTTTTATTTCGAGTCGTGGATGACGGTTATTTTATTTCCTAATCACATCAAATATAATCATATGTTTTTTTCATTACCAAAACGATCCAAAATCCATATGAAATCCCAATGCATATTGTGTAATTCTGGTCGTCGTTCGAGTAACTAGGCAAAGGGCGACATTGACTTCCGCCACTGAACGCGTAACACCTTTAGAATTCGGTGAAAAGTGGTTATAGCAAGTCTCTTAATGGAAATATAAGATAATTTAGACTTAACACTAGGTTGCCAGGTACCCTTTGCCTACTCTGCTTTGTGCAGGATACAGCGTGAAACTAAAAAAAATAAAAAATATAAAAAATAGTGACATTTCATTTACAATGAGTCCTTACAACAAGAGAATAACCTCTGCCTTTAATATTAAAATGACAAAATATGTTTTTATTTAACAGCCACCTGTATGTGATAAACTTAGTTTCTTACGCTGTGAACGTGATGTCATTCTTTATTTTAGAAATGTGTCTTATGTGTAATTTATAACATTTGCTTGGCCAGTTATACCTATCAGTGTCTTAAATATACTTGATATTTAGTTTATTACAACTAAAAAATTATTCCAATCCAAACTATTTATATATATAATATGCTTTGTTTGACAAACTGGCAAAATTTGAATATATCTAATAAAAATATTTGCATCCCATGAGCAGCAATCGAACCTGAAACCGTCTCGTGTATATTTTCTTGCTGCGTCCCAATAGCGCCACTCTTAATAATAATAATATTTATTTATATATTCATTTGTATGTTATTTTATGTGGTATTTAGAGAAAAAAAATGTTTGAAAAAGAAAGTACTTAAATATGATTCACTTGCTGGGTGTAACAAAAGAGAATGACTGTATTTATTCACATAATATAACAACTTGAACGAAAGAAGGTCGAGAGGGAGATACGTTGCTTAGCAACGTCACGCCTGCTCGCATAATATAGCAATTTGCTATCTTACTTTTGGCAGGCGCTACATACTTTTTATACTTATTATTCCGACATTTAACTTTTTTTATTTTTAACAATATATATAAATATACAAATTATTCCCAAAAAGTATAATAAATATAAATGGATATCATGCTTTTATACTCGTTATTAAACATTATATTAAATGAAAATCACGAATAATTGATTCTACATTAAAAGACAAATGATAACGTAATGTCCATACAATGACCTTTAGCCAGTGACGTCATGTCTGCGAAGGGTAACGTTTGGAAATTTTAATCAATTGATGATCGATGGTTAGGCACTCGGAGCCCGGAGGCAGTGTGCATTGAGGCATGGCGCCCCGTCGACGCCAGGCCCGCCCGTATCGACAGGCGTCCGCCGCGACCGCTGCGCACGCGTGCTGGCTGCCAAAGTAACGCAGGAGACACACGCATGCGTCCCGGCTACCACTGTGCTGTGGACGTGCGGACTTGCGACACACGACTCCTCATCACGCCGTCCATAATTGATCGGCCAGTCGATAAACTGTACCGGTGCGCGATACTTTAATTATTATTTGTATGAAATAAAGTTTTTTTTTAATGACCCCGTAGTGATTGTGCATGACGATCGAGTGATGTGTGGTGTCTCGTGAAACATGGAAGTGGCTAAGGAGAATACGGACTTCCACGATGATTTTGGGGACGATGATGGAAACTCTCGCCGGTGTATGCTGGACGGTTAGTATCTCTGTGGAATGGAAGATAGTCAGTGAATTATTGACCGTAGCTTACCCCTTTGATTCTTGATTCATCAAATTCAATTATTCTTGGGATAAATCATATGTATTGTGAGTTAGTCGGT
>JBAIZZ010000355.1:358137-382605 GCA_037355905.1 Heliconius aoede | reverse complement strand
CGGTCGAGTCTGCCCATGCGTGTTGCCATTACTGGCGACGTGACTCTACCACACGTACTTTAGTCGCCTCTTACGACACCGACAGTACCAGGGTGGTCCTATTCTAAGCCGGGACCACATGGCTAAAATATGTATGTGACTAATATGTATGTGACTAAACGCGAATGGCGACTGTAAACCCACAATGGTTCGATCCCCACTCGAGGAATTAAATATTTATTTAAATTTATATCATCATTTCTTCGATCGGGTGTCAAGGCAAAGCGAAGCGTTGAGTTCCGCCACTCATCACGTAATGCCTCCTGAATTCGGCAGAAATTGGTGAACGGAGTGTTTGAACATCAGGTTCCTGCCTACCCTGCTGTGTGTAGGATACAGCGTGAAGCTGATATTTTAGTTTTATTTAATAATAAAATATACATAATTCTAACTAGTTTATCAACTTATAACTTACTACTTACTTTAACTATATGTAAATACAGACATAAAATATTTTGAATTTGAAGCCACAACTATTGAGTATTTGTTTGTATAGAGAAATAGACATTTAATATATAAAATGTATTAAAAGTGTGCTTTTTGCATTTCTAATGAAGCTTAACACTCTCTTCATATAACATATCAATAAAAGTTCTATAGCAGAGAACAAACGAGAAAGTTAGAATTTTCCAATTCCCATCTAGGTGATCTAATGGCAAAAGTAATGGCAAATGTCAACCCATCGCCATTTCGTTTGTAGTGCGCACGCGCAAGGGAGCCGAGCAATTTGTTGAAAGCCGTATCAATTTGCTTTAGAAAGTAAGTAGATGGTGCCGCGGCCTCGCCTCTGTACACATTTTGCGAAAATCGTCTTGATTTTGGTCAATATAATTGTATATACAGTGTATATTATGCTCTGTTACGCATTATGTTGTCATATTGCTGTAATTTTTTTACGATCCTCACATTAAGCGGCGTGCATGGATTATTAAAATCACGCATTTCCAAATTCTAATTTACCTATACATCGTTTTAGAATTTGTAAGCTAATTTGCACAGTACAGCATCTTGTTTTACTTAAGCTCGCGTCCACATGCATTTGAGTGAGTGCAATAAACGTATGTACTCAAGGAGTGCACAAATCATAAACAAAACCGCAAGCATGTAACCGATGCAACGTTTCTCGTAATAACGTGCAACTATGTAAACAGTAAATATAAACCATGTAAACAAATTTCTTATCTTTTTCTTTCTTTGGTAAAAGTAAGTTTACAATTTACTTTACATAGTAAGGTAAGTACAGGGGTGCTTTTTTTATTAATATGTATACGTAAGGCGTGTGTGCTTTCGTATTTACCGTTTTAGCTTCACGCTATATCCCGCACACAGCAGTGTAGTCAGAGGGATCCTTGTGTTAGAACACTCCCGTTTCGTATTTTCCACCGAATTCTGGAAGTATTGCATGTTGAGTATTAAAAAAAAACAATTAAAAGAGATTATTTTATTTACTTCAAGATCAAATAAGAATGCTTAGATTTCTTTATTTATACCTTTAGGCCTACAAATATGTCTCAGTTACGGCGTAGCAAGTCACAGCCTAAGGCCTCATCATACATCACCAGTATATAAATAATGTATCACTTTAAACAACTATTAACAAATACAATGTAACGTAATAGAGCATATTAGTATTTGTAAGACAATGCGCTAATTTCACAACAGTACACAGGTTACCATACATCATCATGAGATGAACATTGAGCAAAATCATCTTATGTAATCTCAGCAAGTATTATGGTTATTTTGACAATTAATCTCGTAATTTGATCTCTCATATACAAGGGCGTAGAAATAGAGGGAGAGGGGGTGCCCACCCCAGATTAGTTTAGTGCCTCGAAAAATTAACAACAAAGTAGTATGTTGGTTGTAATTTTGTAACTGCGATTTTAATTTTTTTTTATAAAGTTTTCAAATTGTCCATACTTTATGTAAATTTTTAACACAATCGCTTGACAATAACTGGTTTCAAAGTAGAGTCCACAACAAAATCATTTACAAATACAAGTGACCTAAATATACTAATTGTCAAAGCTAGTAAAGATGACAGACACATAGAGAAACATGAATAGGTCTATATATACATGGAGAAGTGTTATGTAATTGAGTTTGTTTGTAATTGTTTAGTGGTACAGATTTTGTTAAATACTGCTTTAATGATAAATTAACACACTAAGAAAATTATTTGTATTTAGGTACATATAGTACAGAAGTGTATATATCTAATATATACGTACGTATTTATGTATATCTAACATCTCGTTGATATTGAAAACATCGGAAACGATATCAACATTACTGATAACACTATATTAAAGTTTTTTTTTATTTAAATTATGCTTAAAATATTTCAAATCAAGTAATTTTCATTAAATCAAATTTTGTGTTAGAAAATATGTAAGCAGACCCAAATACCATGAAAGTATTAGCATGAAACACCTTATAAGATAAGAGAAATAAAATAACTTTGTCAACAGTTTCAAATTATTTCAAATTGTCCAAGCTGATGAAAGATGAAAATAATTACCGAGTTTCATAAGAAATGATAAAGGCCAGCTACATGTGGCCGCAGACAAACGGTTATTGTATTCAATTTAAATAATCGGTGTCTCACTTCCTTTATTACATAGCATAGTTTATTTAAGCGCGTGTGTAAATTACTGTTTGTTGCACATCTACGTACAAATATTTTTACTTTATCTCTTAGATATGGCTCTCCTAGGAAGAGAAGACCGAGGTGACACCGAGGACCGGGTGGTCCATGCCCGACTCAGAAATTTTAGTAATAAAAAAAATTGCCCAGAAATTTAAAAAAAAACACGAACATATCTGTGTAAAGCTAAAGGCCAGGCCCGCCCCAGAAAATATCCCTAGATACGCCCATGTGTTGCGATATTGATTTACAGAAGTAATATTATTTGAAAGATTTGTTAGAAAAATATATAAAAAAATTGACAAATGGGTATATTTTGCTTAATATCTATAAAACTAAATTGTCGATTTTAGATACATTATAATACTTTTTATTATATATGTTTTATTATAGTACAGATTTTATTTATTATTTACGGATTTATTTATTTATTATATATTAAGAACATTTAGTTCTTAATATATAACGTTACTAAAACAATAATAATGCCGATAATTTATATCTATAATAATTATCATTCAAAAATAAAACAAGATAGTGATATAGACAGTGATAGGGATGCGATAAACGTTGCATTAAAAAATAACACATCTAGGTGTAATAAGTAGTAGATAAATTCTATGATCCACAAACTAAATCTATATTTGTACGTTGATGACTTTCCACTTAATTGAAATGTCTATACAAATATGTATTCAGATTAAATAATAAGTTGATTTAGGGCTCTTTAATAATATTTACTTAAAAACCTTTCAACAAGCGTGGCGTTGAGTTCTGCCATTTAACACGCAATGCCTCTAGAATTCGGCAGGAAGTGGGGAACTGAGTGCCCTAACACTTGGTTCCCTCTGCCTATCCTGCTATGTGCGGGATACAGCGTGAAGCTAATTTATTTATTTTTAGACACCTGAAACTAATATTTTTTTATAATGGCATGAGTGTAAAATCATATGAGTAAAAAATATTTAATTAAATGTCAATTTGTCGCACAGCCTTATATTTATTTCAATTTTAAGTTAAAAAAATATGGGTAACAATTATATTAATATTTTAGTAAGAACCTAATAAATTTTTGGAAAAAAAAACCTTATTCGACGACTAAAACTTACTACAAATGTATTTAGTTTTCAGTGCCACATTTTTTGTAACTAATAAAAATTACATATTAACATAGTATCTCGTAAAAAATCAATATATTTTTACGTTATAGACCGCATACAATATTGTATTTAATATATACGAATAACTAGCGGCAGTTTTTATTACGCGCGTGAAATAATAATGAACGACCGTGCGCTTCTTCATGTAACCATTTCTATTGAGCTCAAATGCACTTTTACTGTTATCTTTAATGTGACAATGAAAAACTTAATAATATAACAGTAACAAAAGAAATTTTGAATACTAATTGAGAAATAAATAACTATTTTTATATATATATAGTTTAATTGTAATATATAGATTGCCAGACAAACGTTCAGCAGAAACCACTTCGTGTAGAAAATTTGTGATATGTATACAGGTTCCTTTGGAAGTGTCGACGAGCGGCAAAAGAGATTTTCTCGAATAACTATATTACAGAACGAGAAACAGTGAAATTTTACATTTTATATATACATATTATATTATGATTATAGGAAATTACATAAAAATCAAGTTAAAACTCAGCATAATTTAATAAGATTCAAAAAATTCAAAAATTTAAATTTACATATTCATTAATTATTTGGACATTAAACCGTCACGGGTACTGAATCGGGCAAGTTGAATCCACGAACTGCGTGTCTGCGTGGTGGTGGTGGTGGTGGTACGTATCTGGTGACTGGACGTTACGTGTATGAGGAATGTGATACCTCGAAGCTTACATATTTCGTGTGTCGTAATTGACGCGTGGACCTCGAGAGGTCGGTTACCTTTGTCATTTTACTTTGTTTGTACAGAAATATCTTCCTGTATGTACCTTTCTGTTGAAGGTCATCGTGGCGCCGGGAGACAGCTTTTTTCTGTAAATGCAATGGCTGTTTAAAGTTCAAATAACAATGGAAATTATTTACTTTATTTCTCAGAATTGATGAGTCCTGGGAGTTCCAGTAAACGAAACACTACGTTGAGTTCCACTTTTCCACTCGAAATGTTACAAATTTGGATAATTAGCAAAACTAAAAAAGGTGTTAAAATATATATATAATAAAACAAATTCAACGTTTTATTCCAATTTGAGTAAATTAATGTTTAATTCAGTAATTACTTGGTGATGGCAGTCCAGCCAACTATTGAAATTGTAACAAGGTGTAACAGCGTCGCAACTCAGGTCAAGGACCTCTCAGACATATACACTTATTATTTAATTAATAAATGTTCTAGAAAAGTGTAAAACTTTATAAAATATAACTGTAAAACCTGGAAGCTATTCTATAAAAATATTTACGTCAAATTTTTAGTTCAATTATGCGCAAGAGCACATCGAGAATAACAACTCATTGCGGAAAAAAATTAATAATAGAGTCAAATGACAGAAGACTGTTCGTCTCTACTTGTCTAATCAGTACTTTACTAATATTACTTGGTAGCCTCTGCTAAAATAACTAATTATATATAATCAAATATTCTTGAATTTAAGTATCTTTTTAATCTGGTGTTTCCTTGGTGCTGTGGTAGTACATACTAGCTGTAATGTATCACTTTTCTACTTAGTCACTTAGTAGTAGCTAGTAGAACGACGTCATAAATGATAACTTAATTAAGTAATTATTAAGACAAACACTTAAGAGACTACATTTTTATTTAATGTGATGATAAGATAAGTCTTATCGTCACATTAAATAAAAATGGACTCTAGAATAGACTAATTTCCTTTGAAATCAATAATTTAATAGATATTTAACATTTATATGTTTGTTAACAACAATTTCAAATTTAGCTCAGTAGAAAGTTACTATTAAAAAGACTACTCTAACTCTTATGAACTTAACACGGGGGATTAAAATATAGATATTTTATTCTCCTTTTCTTTTTTATTTTTCAAGAAACTTTTGTTTGTAATACATCCGTTCAAATGTATGCAATTTGTATAGATATTTTAAATAAATAAATTACTTATGTGATAAATATGTAAGTATATTCAATCAATATAAAAATTGACAAAATAAAACGAGAGTTCTTTGACCGATCAACAATAGAATTCCGGGTAGCAACTTTATAGCACACTTAGGTAATTACTGTACTGTATATACTCGTATACAGGAGGTATATATACTCGCAAATGTATGAAACACTGTAACACTGCACTCGTACAATAAAATATGTATAACTTTTCAAAAGGAAGCTTAATTTGGAGCTTTAATTTGGATAGATAGAGCTATAATAACCAATCTAATAAAAAAATTGAGAAAGTAAAGATTGTAGATACGTATAACATTTGCATGCAGATAAGTTATATAAGGCACAGTTCTCGGTCGCTTATTTGTAATTTCATGTTAAAATAGATTTGCTATCGGATCGCCGCGATCCGTGAAGCGTGAGAAAGCAACTATAGTTATTATAGTCGGATGCTTTCTTCGTGATCTTATAGGTTTAGTTTTGACATCGCGTATTGCCGTACAGAGTGTTTGATTGATTGAGTGGCGCACTTTCGCCGTTTGTGTTACATTAGATTTTATCGAGAGTTGTCCAAGTTTATAATAAAAGTAGTTAGTTGGTTGTAACAGGCTTACAATTTCTCGCATTATATCTAGTTCTCTTGTAACTGTATTAGTTTTAAGACATTTTTGAAATTGCCTCTGCTTATTTGAGATGTATACATGTGTATACATTTATACATTTCTTGAAGTTCGAACCCAAAAACATTTTTGATACGGCTGAGCTATCGGTGGACATGAAAGATTGGGGAGGACAGGCGATGGCGCGTCGAACTTAATTGCCGTGATATTTGCTCGGTCCGCCGCTCAGTTCGTTCTGCGCCGCCACAGTGGTTACGTCGCTGGCGCGCCGATTGTGCTGATTGCTGTAAAACAGTATGGTAGCCTCGTCGTGAGTGACCTTCGAGCGTTGAGTGCCGATGGCAGAATGACTGAGGAAACTGAGCATTGCGACTCTTTCAACTCCTGGGAGCTCAACGGTCTGAACTCCTTGGACCTCTGGGACTATACTGTCGAGCTGGAATGTCTGCAAGGAACTGAAGGTTAGTTTGACCGCATATATAAAGGAAAGGGGGGCATTGCTGCTAACGTGCCCATGATCGTGTCCTGGCCAATGGTACCAACAGAATCTGCGAATCATAGAATCATAGAATTCAATATTCTTATACTGTAATAATTTTCTTTCAAATGGTATTTCCGACATTCTGACACTACAAATTACTTTTGTATGCAACTTAATTTTCAATTCCAAAATCCATTTAAACGTCCCATAATTGGTTCTCTTACTCTATCTTTTGTATCGTGAGTAGTCATTTCTATACTCATATTTTTATAGAGTGTTAAATAATATCTTATAGGTTATTTATTAAATATTACTACTGAAAACTAATTGGATTTTAAATCCGATTAGTTTTCAATTTTTATTAGAGTATTTTGCACACATATAAAGTAAAAGCAAGTCATTAGGTGTATGTACGCTAAAGATAAGCAAATGCAACGTTTACCTATCGTTCCGGCGACGGCAATCAGTTATCTTTTTTTATCGATAATCGAGCTATTGTCTTGTGCGATTACATGTTTTCACCCACCACACTTATCTTCACGCAAGGTTCCCATAAAAAGATAATAAAGTAATTAATATTACTCGACTGGACAGTATATTCTGTGTAAAGTATATAGATTACTTTTTAACCTTCCATCTCATTTCCTTACGTCTCTTACACAATCTTGTAATAATTTTGTAAAACTATGGGCCATTAAATATTTGCGTGCTTATAACAGTTACTTCACATTTCAGAATTGAAATAACAGCGTTAAGTTAAGACAGCGCCGTCTTGAATTAAGCAATTATTTTTTCATACTTATTTTTATATTTATTGGCCAATTGGTTTTTACGTAAGTTTTGTTTGTTGTGTCATCTCACTAAATATATTCACATGCAAATCTATGGTAATTAAGATCAAGACCTTTGCAAAGGCAACTTATTTGAATTTTCTAAGTACTTAAGTACTTATTTAAAACAAGTAATCTTTGTTTGTTTCCATATTTTCTAAATGAAATATTAATTCATGTAGACAGTGGCAATAATTTAAATTAATTGTTACTTCTACTTTACAGTAACCAACTTAGAACAGTGTTTAACTGGCTTACAAGCTTAACTGGTTTTTATTATAAATTTCCTTAAAAAATATTATTATTATTCTTTTTACAACATATAAACACATAGTTAGTAATTGTTCTGAAATATATTTCAATTAAATATTCTATATTGTACATGTATTGTGTATATTGTATTAGTTAATAATTTTTTTGTATTTTTATTCTTTTATTTACATAATTAATTACACTGTGACGTACACTTTCTGTGTGGCACTCATCCACTTCCATAGGTTGGCTGGAAGAGATTTCTTTTAGAAATAAGCCCGCCATTGTAAACATATCTTTTCAACACTTTTTACTATTTTTTTTAATATTGTAAATATAATAAAGAATATAATAAATTTTAAAAAATCACACATAACAGGGTATCCCGCATATACCAGGGTAGGCAGAGGGAACCTCGTGTTAAGACACTCTGTTCCCCATTTAACAATAATAATAATAAGAAAATTTAAAGCGTGGAAAAATTAAATAATTTATCTCATCATTATTAACTGATTAACGATCTATTACTATCTAGAGCGGACACAAGGATGTCATTAATATATTGATTTTAAAGCAATTTAGACTTTTCAAACAAACATCTTTGGTTCGATTATTTTATTAAGTTTACATATTCTTTGTGAACTAAACGCTAAACAAAATTTTGTTTAACTAACCGTACCGAAACGTTACAAAAACATAACGAAAACGTTACAAAAACTTAATTATAAGTGAACAAAAATCACTCAGTCTTATTTTATAAGTTTAATACACCTATGAATCTTTTATTATGCTGTTTACGTACTGTACGTTAAAAATAAGCTGATTTAAGATAGAAAATTAGTTTTTTTTACATCTTCTATTTGTCATACGAAACTTAAACCTGTAGAATTTGTTACGATTGCCGTGACTTAATGCGACCGTCGGACCATTCCTCTGAATTCCTATCAAATTAAAAACATTAAGTGATGAGTGGTTGAATCCTCAGGCAGATATTTATCCTTTTTAAAGGCAAAACCACTCTAATTTTAAATATTAACGTATATACTTCCCATATCCATGGCATTAATTTAGACACGCGGCATGCCCCAAATACACTCGTTGTGAGTTATTGGTGCGTCATACATTTGTTAATTCCAACTCTCATTGGCCAATTGAAATTAATACCATGTATCCTAATTATTATCTTTTAGCTTCTTAAAACTTTATTAAGGAGACCGTCGTGGCGCAGTGGCACATGGGCGTTGCGCGTAAACGCGACGATTGTGGGTTCGATTCCCACTCGAGGAAGTAAAATATTTCTTTACGTTTATATTTCCAGTTTTCTCCGCTCTGGTGTCGAGGCAAAGCGCGGCGTTGAGGTTTGCCACTCAACACGCAATGCCTCCAGAATTCGGCAGAAAGTGGGGAACCGAGTGTCTTAACACAGAGGTTCCCTCTGCCTACCCTGCTGTGTGCGGGATACAGCATGAAGCTGAAAAAAAAACTTTATATACTTACGTAATAATTTGCCTTGTATTTAATATTTGGTAAATACATTAAAGCGAATGCATAAAATGTAACAAATATATGTTTTTGTGTAAAAAGTAATTTAAAATACGATGACTTCCTACATCGTTATTAATGAACAATGAAATATTTCTTTTTTTAACATATACAAGAAGATATTTCTTTTTTAACATATACAGGGTTGTAGGTTCGATCCACACTCGAGGTATGTTGTTGAGTTTGCCATAAAACTCAAGTCTTAACGTTAGGTTCCATCTGCCTACCGTACTTTGTGCGGGATACAGCGTGAAGCTGATTTATTTTTAATGTATTAATTTATTTTATATATTTAACGTCGGTCTGGTAACATAAAAAATGGGACATTACGGGACGATTCGTAAATATTATGTGTATATTTACATATATAAAGCAAGTATGTATTTTATAATACAATAATGTTATCTAGAGGCTATCATGGTGCAGGGGCACAAACTTGTGACTGTAACGCGACGGTTGTGTGTTCCATTCCCACTCGGGGGAATGGATGGATATATTCCACCATTAATTTAAAGAAAATGGAGAATGGAGGAATCTAACGTTACAATTGAATTGGTTAAACTAAATTTATATAATAAAATTATTAAACGCCTAGTAAAATATGTCTCTAAATTTAAATTAAGTCACTAGTTACTTTCTTGTAACTAGTGACTTAATTTAATAAGTAATTAAAAAGTTGTCTGAATAATACTTTCAATTTTAGACCATCATCTAGCTTACGTAACGAAATGAAAAGGAAAAATTATAACAAAAAATCATTATAACTCATAATTTTATTTTTATTAATATTGTTGCATCTCAAATTACTATATTAGTTTTGCTAGATTTTGTAGATACACCTACAGCTAATTATATTCTTAAATTATTTCGTATGAAAAACGTTTACATGATTTTTTACAATTACCTCTATGACAAATTTAATCGTCTGCAACAGTTTTATTAATATTATAAAAGCTTTAAACTTGCTTGCCAATTATTGATCGATGTCAAATTGAAAAATTGAAGATTAAATTTATAACTAAATTTAACGCTATGGCTAAGACAATTAGAGCATTTGGGTATATTGTGAGAATGAGTGAATGAGGCTGGGTCAACCGAGGCTGACCTTCGAGAATACAATATCGAGGAAGATGATATAAGAAGTACTCTTATATCATCTTCCTCGATCGATCGATCAGGACCACTCAGAGGGAACGAATGGAGAAGTTGATGACAGTGGAGACGAAAGAGGTATGCAGAGACTGTGGCGTTTGGAGATCCATTCTCTCTTGCTACCCCGCTAGGTACAAATTGGAAACTACAAAAAAAAAAACAAATTGTTGATTACGAGCTAAGTGTTCTATAACGTTATAACTGGATTCAACGTTATTATCCACCATTTATATTATACAGGCGTCTACCTACATACGGTTGTGTTACCCAAGCATCTAACTTAATCATTAAACTAAATAATGTGGGCTTATGTAACACGATAATTATGTTTTATTTTAATTTTTCTTTAATAATACGTGTATGAATGGCAAGTTATACTCTATTATGCACGCAAACTAAGGGTTATCTCACACAACTTGCAATATTTTCACACAAACTTTGAATGTACTTACGTAGGTGGAAAAATTCAACGTCAAATTCTCATTCGTAGAAATTATATAGCATAAAATATTATCAAACGAGGAAGTATATAGTAAGTTCTTATTGTATTAAAATGAATTAACTGGCAGCCATTCTCAAAATATTCTTTGTAACGAGCGCTTAACTGCCTTAATTAAATGTGCTTAATGTCAGTTAAACTGAGATAGACTGGTCATTTAGAAGTAAACACAGGTATATCCTATACTCTTCAAGATCATAAGTCTACCAACGTTTACGGTCGAGCAAACTAAATTTACTATTTTCTTTGTTTCACTATTCGTTATTCGACCTTATTTTATGAATGTACTTGAAATTTTAAAGTTTAACTCTGCGAGGTTGGCAACGCGGCGTACATTTGCCTTTCACGATGGTATCGCGGCCGCGTTGCCGGCCTTTGTGAAGACTCGAGAGACACGACAGCCAGCTGTGTGTCATGCGTTAATCTAGAAACGAAATGGACCACGTGACTGCTACGCGTCTTGCGCCACGCTGTGGTTATCCATTCTTCATCTGAACAAGCGTTGGCGCAATCGACCGGCGCTTTTACGACCGCCTCTAGACCACGACCGTGATTACTAATATTACAGAATAAACAAGAAATGGCTGCCTTGAATGAATTTTGACATAATAGGGGCAACGCAACTGGCATAAAAAAAATTGAGCTTAAAATCTAAGCTATCAGTTTCATATTCATAACGCATTATATAAATGAAATAATTTAAATCACTGTTTAATAAAACAGGTAGATATATACATAAATCTGAATCGTCTACGTAGAATACGGAAACGAAACTTTTGCAAATTACTTGGAATTCAATAATGTCTCTTCGCATTATCGCCTGTCACACCACCACCAGCGCGCAGCGACGTGATAGCATCCGATGAGATAATTGCAACGTCAATTTTGTCCGTCACCACGTCCATAGCTCATTTTGCAGCTGCATTTGCATAATTTATTACTTTCCCAACGCTTACCTATGCCAAGAGCTAACGAGATTGTTTGTTTTCAGATTTGCAGCTCGCGGCTGAACTCGGCAAAACACTCTTGGAGCGAAATAAGGAGTTAGAAACTGCGTTGCGCCAGCACCAAAATGTTATTGAAGACCAGACACAAGAGATCGAGGTATGAATTATATGTTAGGCTAGAAAATTTATTATGAAATAAATATATAAAAGTATTAATGATGATGGAGCCCGTTGAGCTGCAGGGGTGTGTATCTGTAACGCGACGGTGATGGGTTTCATCCCCACTCGAAGGAATTTATCTCTAAATATTTTAATTTTTCCGCTATCTGATACCAAGTCAAAAAAGCTCGGCGTTAAGTTCCACCACCTAAATCGCAATGCCTCGAAAAATGCGGCGGAAATTGGGGAATGGAGCCACTAAATTAACACTAGATTCCCTCTGCTTACCTTGCTGTATGCGGGATACGGCGTGAAGCTGCTTTTTTTGATTGATAATACATAATAAGTCATTATTTATCATTACAATATACCTACAGAGTTATCTGTTAGGTACAATTATGTTTAATAGCAGTTATTATTCTGATGAGACATAAAAAAAGATAAATACAAACATCGACAATCGTAGAGCTCTAACCAGCCTCAATATCATAAACATTATATTGAAATTTATTTTTTGAATTCCAGTACTTAACAAAGCAAACAGTAGCGTTGCGCGAAGTGAACGACTCAAGACTGAGAATCTACGAGCAACTGGAAGTGAGTATACAAGACTTGGAGCGCGCGAATCACAGGCTCGCGGTCGACCACGCCGCCGACAAGAAGCACATTAAGACGTGAGTCCATCACCGTATCAAATAATATCTGTCATCTATTCAACGCACAACGCATTGCTCTAACCATCAGGTTTTCTTTTCCATGATTTGTTTTTATTTCACAATGTTTCTCCTGTACTCATTACTCTCACAATATATTATAATAATCTTACAATAACAAATAAAGACGTCGTTAATGCTCTCGTCGCTTACTCTCAATATAATTTCAAACGTGCTTACTTTCCACCGCGTAAAAGTAGTGAAACTCACTCAATTAAATATGTGTCACAATTTCAGTTTGTGCAGCACCATCGAAAGTTTGGAAAACAAATGTGAAGAGTTTCAAAAGACTGTGGACGATCTGAACGCGCAATTGGAGATCGTCAGACGGCGAGCAGAGAGAAAACCTGAAAGCGAAAAACCCAAAGAAAAAGAACTAAAACCTGCAGATCCTGCGATACCGAACAATAAAAATGTGAACATCACACCACAGAAATCAGTGGCGCCCCTTCCAGAACTGACAAAAGAGGACGAGGACCTGCTGAGGTTAAGCGATGAGCTGAGAGAGAACAAAGTAGCTTTCGCTCAAGAGCAGAGGAGGGTAACGGAACTCGAAGAACAATTAGCATCGGTGATACAAGAGAACAATAGACTGCAGGAACAGCTAAGAAATTGGCATCAACGAGATGACGAGCCGAAATCGATGCACGAGGAATTCTCTATCCTTGAAGAAGTCAGGTAATTTTTTCTTTATTAGTTCCACGTGATTGCCAATCATGATCTGCAAATACATTTTTATTACTTTTACATTTAAAAAACATAAAAGTATAATTACTGTGGGTTTTTTTTTGATTCAATACACCAAGTTATAAGGTTTTATTGTATATATTTTCGAGTATCAAATTTTTTTAACTTTACTTTTTTAGTGAAAATAAATTTATGCTTTATAAAATATCTACATAACGTATCAAATTAAATGATTTCAGACAAGGCCAACTCTGCGTACGATGTCTACGAGGTATGGAGCGCGACGACATGTCCTCGATACTCGACGGAGACGACGATGACAGAAGCGCTATAAGTTCTATTATCCTCACTCCTGGCCAGCAAAGTCCGCGTGACGACCACGTCACAAGCAAACTTGTCAAATTTGATGTATGTATAAGGATTTTTTTGTATTTGCATCTTCAATTTCTATTCTATGCTTCCTTCTTTTGCCAATTCTGTATTTTAACAGTAGATATATGTCTTTAGCTCTTTGTACTAGATATACTTTTACTGAACTAAAACTATTAACTCACGGTTTCGCCTTTACTTGCAACTTGTTACTTTGCTAACCCACTAACAAATTAGAATTACAATGTTGGTATGAGATCATCGAGAATAAGTCATGCCAACCGGAGAGCAGAGGTTGGTACAACTTCTCTATATTCTCACGAGAATGTTTTGATCGTTCTAGGCGACAAAACTATTCGAAGTGCCCCTGATGTTGTTGATCACGCTTTGCATATGCATTATGAAGCGCATTTGCAGTAGTTTTCTTTGGATATATCGCATGTAGTCGAAGGTACGTCCATTGCTGACACGTTATTAGACTAAGAGACTGCGCGCTAATAAATCATTGGTGATGGTATTCTGTTCATCTAACGTGTTTAGTGTGACGTTAACTGTTGACGAAGTCCGTTGAATGTCCGACAAATATACAAAAGCTAACGATCTACTAATATAGTTCATTATATGTGTTGATTTTGAATAATTACTAATCAAGCAACTAATGTTGTGTGCATATCTCATTAACGTGTGCTTTTGTCAGCTACATCGATTTTTAATTATGATGGAGTAATGGGTGTATTTTTGATATATAGCAAGGTTCATTTTTCAATTAACTTAATAATAGTATTCTACAGAAAAATCACTCTGACCACTTGTACATAAGGTAAATTACAAACTAAATTCAAAATCTTTTTTCTCTATGTATTTCAAAAATAATATTCCAATAACAACAATATTCATCACATTTCTATATTATGTTAACTGACATCATTATGTCATAAAAAATTGTAACATCACCATAACTAGCCACATTTGTGAACGTCGAACGACCAAAATATTGAAATCATATAATGCATAATAAAAATTTCTGAATATCTTTACAGAATGCCAAGGAAAAACTACTGCAAGGTATTTGGGCCAACAAAGAAGATGGCCACGATAACCCTTACAGGGAGCTGGTGCAGAAGTATGAGGCCCTGCTCGAAGTTCAGTTGTCGCAGGTAAAGAACATAAGGAAAAATAAGTCAAATTCGTTACCTGGCGCACAACAACAGTCTGGCCCCGTCTCGTTGCAAGATGAGTTGCAGACATCTGGCGATTACAGCCAATTCAGCGTTAAAGATACAGATGAGGAGAGCGGGCACGGCGAGGACGCTCATAAAGAAAACTGTCAACAAAAGAAATCCGAATCTACGTCGCGCAAGAAAATCATACAAACACCTGACTTCTCTGAAGCTGAAACGTCGAGCTCAGGATTTTCAGACGAAACGAGCAACAAAGCAACACAAACAGAAAGGGAGAGACCTGGTTCTTTCTTGTGCACGATTGCCGATGGTGAAGATTATCGATTCAGTATTTACGATGACGTCAGTCCAATGGACAGTCGATTCCGTAATAGGCCGGAATATCGTGTATTATTTAAGGAAATATTCACAATATTGAAAAAGGCAGCTGAAAACAAGGATGATGGAGAACAACTACCCCTGTTAGATGATACTACCACAGGAAAGGTACCACCAGTAACACCAGCCACGGAAGAACCTCCAGGCAACTTCACTGACGATACACAGAGCGTTTTATCATCTGTAATGTCTGAACAATCGATTCCAGTATCTGATATCACAGCTCCGGAAACACCAACATTAAAGGAGAAGGAACAACCCATTGTGGAACCTGCTAAAAAACAGGAACCTAAGGAAAACAAAGTGGTAAATAATAAAGAGAGCGAACCAGTAGTTGAGGGCGCCAGTGAGGTACCAAAGCAACCAGAAAGCAAAAAAGAAAAGGAAGAAGAAAAAGAGAAAGTGTTGACACCGCTGGTTCGTCAACCACTGGAATACATTGCAGCTACTAGAAAGAAGTCCAGACATCGCAATCGCAAACACAGCCAAGATCGACAGGGAGCCGATTCCCCCGTATTCCCATCACCCCCCAAGATCGTCTATCAGAAATCATCTAACAAAAAGAGGAGAGACTACAGACCGATCGAAATTAGTCCTCTCGTCAAGACAGTCGAAGGCGAATGGAATGGCTCAACTCTGCAATTTTACAACAGGAACTTAAACTCCCCAACACCAAGCGTTAGCGGCCGAACCGGTAAAGTCTACCAAGGTTGGAATTCGGAGACAGATTCCTGGGAAGTTAAACAGAGCACTGCGTCCCAGGAGATACACAAGTTGAGGAAATTGGAGTTATCTTACGCTGAAGTACTGAGAAACGCCGACAAGACTAAACCTAGGCGCAAGAAACATCAATAATGTACTTTTTATTCAACGACCCCTCTCGTCCGGAGAGTCGAGTGATCAACCGCCATTTGTCATTGCCAACTGGACATTTTTAGTTTAAGAGGTTTTGTGATCTGCTAGTGTTACTTTTATTTGTACCAGAACCGTCAACGGTTGCCATATAATACGTTCTGATATAGTTGATTCTATAGTATATTCATATATAAACTACATACCATCCAAAATAGTCCCAACATTTAATTTATTATCGTATTTCACAAATATCTACCCTCCGAAATAGAGTAACGTAAATGTTCTTCACAAAGAGAAACAATAATAATGCATTTATTTAAGAGACGAGAGTATATAATGGCTTAATATGAGATGTTAATTTAATTAATATTGAAAATTATATTCGAAAATTGGCATCGAAAGAATTATTTTATCGTTTAACTATTCCGTTGTTTACTTCAGTCACTATTTTAATTGTATATTATATATTTGAATTGTGAACTTTAATTTGTAAATATTCTTTAAGTTAATTAATTTTATACTATAATTTGCCATGGTTTCCGCGTGTACTTCAATTCTTTATGGAATTGTATGCTGAATTTATTTAATGAGAATGGAGATAGGTCGGAGGTATGAAATAAAAATTTACATTGAATATTATCAGTTTTTCATTTCGTTCCTTCAACTGCTAAATAAATAATGACATCACAACGTTTATAAATACATACATCATTATAATTTAGTGGTACTTTTTACATGATTACTTTAGCAGTCACAGCGTCGGTTGACACGAATTAGAGTTAGTTGGTCCTACATTATTACTCATAACATTGGAAATTTTTATATAGATAAAATAAAGATATTATATACATTATAATTACCAAGCTTGTAATATTACTTTTGCATTATAATTTCGTATATACTATTTATACATATATTTCAATTGAAGCATATATAAACCACTACTACAGGTGAATTTTTCAAAACGGTAAGTTATGAAAGTATACAAAAACTAAATTTTTACGAAAAATCCGAAAATTTCGTTTTGTAAAAATTTTAAATTAAATTATTTATTAAGGATTTAATTATTTAATATTTACTTTTAATTTGTCATATTGATTGTTACTATAACGATATCATAATATTTAGGTAGACATACTGTATAAATACTAAAGAATATTATACATTTCTAACATTCAGAGCTATACATTTAAATAAAAAAATAAATACATTTAAATAAAAATAAAAACATATTATCTATATTTCATTTTAATACATAATTTTAAACTGCAATAAATCACTGCAATTTAATTACAAAATTCAAAATAAAATGAAAGTATTAGAATAATTAGATTATAATATTAGATTTACTTATACTTAGCTTAAACATGCTATAACAAATATTACACATACACAGAATAAACAACAAACTATCTTTAATCCTACAAGTAACTAATAAAAAACCAACTAACAGTATGTTCGTGTATTACTCAAAAACATGCATCGTCAGAGGTGATATTTTATATTTTTTTTGGAAATTCTTAAAAGTTCTACAATTTTTAGAGATCTAACAGTTTTTTTTAATTTATTTCAGAAAAAAGATCTTATAAACGTCTGTAAACGCGACCGTTGTAGACACAATTCCCATTTGGTAAAATGAAATAATTGCATTTCCTTGCTTTGGTAATAAGACAGCGCGGCAAGATATAGCGTAAAACAAAAAAAAAAAAAGAAAATCCTTCAAAATTAAAATATATCGACAAATCACCTCTAACTTACTATGTGTCCTTACTTCTTACTTATATGAGTTTATCATTTATTATTCTGCGCCTCAAGTTCACGTTCAACAATCTTGCGGTACTCGTCGAAGCCACCCTCGATGGAGGTCACCGACCCGCCGCCGCACACCCACAGCTCCTTGCACACCATGCGTATGAGGCGCTCGTCGTGAGACACTAAGATTACACCACCCTGTATAACAAATGTAATTTTATTTACTTAAGGTCACTTTATTGTTCTATTCTTTATATCTTTATACTCTACCACTTAAGACTGATAGCAAGTACAGTATGTTAAATCGAAATTGAATGTGATATATTGAGGGTATCCCACAGCCTCTTCCATAAATAAGCTATTCAATACAGGAATAACTTTTCAATTGCAATCTGTAGTTCCTGAGATTAGTGCTTTTTACAAAAAACAACTAGCTATGTAACATTAATACAGATACAGCAAATTTTAAGTTGAGGACCCAAAGCTTACTAAAGGAAATGTTTTGAATTATATTAGTGTCTTAAATCTGAATCTCAAAATTAAAAAAATCAGCTTCACGCTGTATCCCTCACACAGCAGGGTAGGCAGAGGGAACCTCGTGTTTAAACACTCCAATCCCCACTTTGTGCTGAATTCTGGTATATATATTAGGTTTAGGTTATATATTTTTTAATAATAATTAAATAATCTTTTATAATACTAGGTTTGATCCTATATAAAAATATATAATAAGCAAATTATCACTATATAATGTAAAATTTAATCAGGGTCTTTACTCACCGTGTACTTATTGATACCTTTGCCCAAAGCCTCAATGGTCTCAATGTCCAAGTGATTGGTAGGCTCATCCAATACTAAAAAGTTAGGATTCCCCATACACATTCTAGCGAAGGCGACCCTAGATTTTTGACCTCCGGACAGACTTCCTATGGTTTGTAGCGCTAGATCACCGCTCACGCCGAAACTGCCGAGCTGTCGTCTGTATTCTTCTATTGTTTTACCTGGAAGATTCGAGAATATAAATAAAAAATAGATTAAATATTTTAACGTAAATTATCTTTATTGTTTGTTGTATTTAATTTTACATGGTTTCTGGAGAATTTTAATTTTTCTATAGAATAGAATATATAAATAAAATCCAAAAAATTACAGTCAATGAAATCTCACTACTATAAATATAAATGTTTGTAAGGATGGATGGGTATTTGTTCCATTTTCACTAATTTTACAATAATTTATTACCTTACGACGACTAAAGCTTAAAAATGAAAAAAAAAAAATAGAAAAAAAAATTACAATACAGTACCTGGATAACTCCTCTGTAATAATTCCACAGAATTAACATTCATTTCCAACTGATCAACGTGGTGTTGTGAGAAATATCCAAATTTAAGACCCCGGTGTACACTACGTATGCCACTCGAAGGCGAGAGTATGCCCATTATGATTTTAAGTAACGTCGTTTTACCTGCGCCATTGTCACCCACCTGTTTCCAATTGTTTTGTTTATTAAATAATTTTAATACACAAAAAAATGTTAATGTGACAATATGACATTATGTTATCTTTTTGAATAATGAATAGATAATATAGATTACTATTTTCAACATTTTTAAAGTGTTATTCCACATTTTTGAAGGAAAAATACTTATTCAGAAAAGTAAGATTTCAACTTGCACCTCTTGTCCAATCACTAACTACTTATCCATATGTTCTCATCTAACGGTGTCGAAGTAAGTTGTAACAATATTTATAAGAATTTTAATAATTGGACCCCTAAACATACCAATTTTATAAACCAATGTAAATTAACAATAAAAAAACACATTCATAAAATTCAAAATGACAAATAACATAACACTCACAATGCATATCCTTGATTCAAGTGTAGCGCCAAGATTAACATTTAAGAATATAACTTTATCCTTCGAATAGTAGAAGCCAACTTCGTTAAGTTGCAGTATTGGAGGTGACAGAGGCTCCGTTTCAGGAAACCGGAGCACAACATCTATTTCTTTTTCAACTGGTTTTAATTCAGGTCTGTGAAATGAATATTTGATATTTTTGATAAATTGGATAAATAAAAATATAATTATGTAATGAAAATTACAATAGACTTCTTTTTGAGGCCAGTCATGGCGCAAGACACAAACGTGTGACTGTTATCACACACACACACACAAGGCTCGATGACGACGAAAGTTAAATATTTAATATTTTCATTACTATCCTACAAGTGGTTGTTGTGAGTCCATTTCCCACCCGAGTGTATGAAAAAAATATATTTCTTTACTTTGTTAACACACTATGGAAAATAGTGAACAGTGTTTTTACACTAGATTCTCTTTGCTTACCCTGGTATGTTAAAATTATCAGGTAATAATAAGTAAGTGGAATTAAGGTACAGCTTACACATGAAACTAAAATAAAAAACGACATACAACTTATCCAACATCTTGATCTTGCTCTGCACGGACGATGCGCGATTCGCGTTGTAGCGGAACCGGTCGATGAACTCCTGTGTGTGCGCGCGGTGCTGCTGCTGCGCCTCGTACTCCCGCTGCTGGTTCTTGTGCTTTTCCGTTTTGGTCTTGTGGAACTGGTCGTAGTTACCCCTGTCAGTGAAAGAAAATGTATCAAACTTAGTAATGTAATATGTAAGCGTGACAGGTTTTGGGTTCGATTTTTACTTGAGGAAATGAAATATTTATTTTTTATCACTTCTTCGCTCTAGTGTCGAGCGAGGCAAAAACACAGCGTTGAGTTACGGGCAATGCTTTCAGAATTTGACGAAAGGTGGGCACTGGATAGTTTTAACACTAGGCTTTCTTTGCCTACCCTGCTGTGTGCGGGATACAGCGTGAAGCTGAAGCAAATTTTATAATATAAAATTTGCCATTAACTTGCCCTGTGACTGACAACGCACAGTTGAAATTACACAAGACAAAGCGAAACTTTGCGTCCTGCCGCACAAAATATAATATCTCGAAAATTAGGCGGAAAGTGAGATGCAAAGTGTTTTAATACTGGGTTTCCTTTGTAAGGGTAAAAAAAAAAGAAATTATCTACAGTGTGACAAAAATAAAATCACTCAATTACCTGTATGTATCAATCCGTTGAGTGTGTAAATGCATTATATCAGTGGGCACCGTGTCCAAGAAATTTCTGTCGTGGGACACAACTAGGAGCGTCGTCGGCCAGTTTTGTAGGTAGTTCTCTAACCATATGATTGCTTTAATATCCAACATGTTAGTAGGTTCGTCCAGAAGTAGGAGATCTGGTCTAAAATGTGTTTCGCGTCAGTAATTTATTTTATTTAACACATTTTCCTTATGGGGCCATTTATAAATTACAGTACTGTCAAAGAGATGTGATAGATTTTTTTCTTTTGTTTCATTATTTTCTTCACAAGTGAACAATCGTCAAAAATTCAGAAAACTTAACCTCAGGGCTGCCACGATTTATCAACCGTACTGTACATAATCTTAATTTACCTATTACTACTTTTTCCGTGGGCCGTCGTGGCGCAGCGGCACAAGGGTGTGACTGTAACGCGACGGTTGTGGGTTTCATCCCCACTCAAGGAAGTGAAATATTTATTTTCGTTCCTATTTTCTTTTCTTCGCTCTGGTGTCGAGGCAAAGGACGGCGTTGAGTTCTGCCACTCAACACAAATGCAGAAAGTGGGAAACGGAGTGTCATAACACTAGGTTCCTTCCGCCTACCCTGCTGCGTGCAGGATACAGCATGAGGCTGATTTATTTGTTTATTTACTACTTTTTTTTACTCTACTTTGCATACCACATTTTCTTGTAATGAACACAGATGATACAAACAGTTAGTTTATTATTAAAAATAAAAATACTTACTTAGAAAACAATGCTCTAGCAAGTGCCAATCTCATTCTCCAACCACCGGAGAATGTTTTAGTTGCTCTCGCTTGCATGTCCGGTGTGAAACCTAAGCCGCTAAGTATAATGGACGCCCTCGCTGGAGCTTTATCTGCCTCTATATTTTCTAACTGTGCGTACACCTCGCTTAGTTCCGTTGATAGGTTTGTGTCTGTTGATCTGTAATATGTTATTAGAATTATACTAATACATATGTACTGTTCACATGTAAAGTTTTTGGGAGAAACGAAAAATATTTAAGTAATAAACACTTCAATTTGTTGTATGTAAATCTTGTAAATGTGTGTAATTCGATGTTAGTTTTATAAAAAAGCAGCTTCGTGCTTTTCACACGTAAGCCTCAAGACACTCCTTTTTTACTTTACGCCCAAATTCAATTAATGCAAGCATGATTTTAATTTACAACTTTTGCTGTTGGCAGAGCCTAAAAAAGGTTTGTTTAACAACCATTCATTAAAATAAGTCTAACGCTTATCTCAATATCTTATCAAAATATATCACAGTATCACAGTCATTAACACACTTACCCACTATTGATAGCCGCTGTGATCTCTTTCTCCCGCCTCAAAAGACCCTCCCTCACCGTATCACATTCTAGAACACTCTGTAACGCTATCGTATCGTCACCCACGACTTCTTGTTCCACATGCAATATTGATATATGGGATGGTATTTTCAATTGTTTACTTGATATCATTCGAAGTAACGTAGTTTTGCCTAGACCGTTACGACCTACGAGGCCATATCGCCTACCGAAAGCTAGAACTAAATCTGCGCCTTGTAATAATACTCTGTAAAAAATAAACTTGTCTAAGATTTTTTTTATTTGTGCTGTATCGGGTATATAGTATTTTTTGAGGTGTTTTGAATGTCGGAATTCAACGCAGCGCTTTGACTTGTTCCCACTGGGAGAAAAAGAAATATTAAATAATTCATTTCCTCAAATGAGAATAAAACCCATAATCGTCGCGTCTATTATAGCACGCTATGGCATTGCGCCACGACGGCCTTGGCCTTGTCAAAGTATGTTTATTTAAATATGCACTGTACAAATTATTTAATTATGCATTATAATTATGCATACCGTAATGAAATTATTTAGAAATTATAGGTTTTGTGCTCTACCTACAATCCCGCTTATAAACGAAGTGTCTAAACACTAAGTTCTCTATATTATATGAATTTAGAGAACCTAATGTTAAGACACCTTGGTCTCCACTTTCTATCTGAATTTGAAATACATACATACATAATTATAATTAAAAGTAAGATAATATGATTAGAAAATCACATCTACAGTTATATAAATATTAGCAGTCAGTCTTAAGTCTTGATAATTTCATTTGCTTTTATAAATAAATAACCAGATCTTTGGTTTACACCATCTACACACATCGATACACGTCTTAAATAAAACTATGTAACCGGATTATTCGGGTATATTCATTTTAATACATTTTTGGAAATCTGACATTTTGAACACTTTGCAGTTCAAATGTTTGAAACCTCGTTTGAAATAAAGAATCCCTAACAACTAGAATAAATTAGTATTTTTGATCTTATCCTGAAGGATATATCCTGCTATGAAAGCAGAATAGACAGATTGAACCAAAAATAGACTCCATTCTGCCCTTGCTCCCTAAATAGAAGATTTAATTTGGATGTCCTGTACAGTGGAACTCAACATCACACACACATTGTATTACTAGAGGCGGAAAGGAAATCAATTCATTTTTCTAAGTATGAATCAAAACCATAATGATCATATTTCCAGTCAAAAATTAATAATAAAAATAATAACTAACCTATCACCGTAAGCAATATCAAAGTTTTCAATCCTAATATCTTGAGTTCTATTTGTCCCCTTCGCCTCAAGTTTGCTATCCTTTTTAGATGTAACTTGTGAGGCTGTAGCACTTTGTAAGACAGGTGCTGTGATGGGAACCTTTAAATCCTTTTGCTTTTCTTTTTTCTGTTGTAACTTAGCTTCAGCTTTTTCTAATTTCTTTGCATCTACTTTCTAAAATGTTATACAAATATACATTTTAAAGAGCTACATTAGTAATTGTTGGAAGTAAATGTTTTGAAAACTCTGAGAAACATTACAAATATAAATATTATATTTTTAAAATTAATTTTTAAAAAAGGGCCCAAGAGATCCTAGTTGAGTTTCATGCCATCCTCCTCCTACTAGGTTCTTGCCTATTCTTAACAGAACTGCCTTCTGAGACAGTGGTAGCTTTATGTTCATTCAATGATTCAAAACTGCTTTTCTTTTTGAAGAAAGAATATTTTGAATTTAAATGTATAGCATGTGTGGGTCAAGTTGAAAGTTTTGATATAGAATTGATT
>JBAIZZ010000355.1:336282-357467 GCA_037355905.1 Heliconius aoede | reverse complement strand
TCAGTATTTATTATTTTTATTCTTTTTAACAACACATACTCAATATTTTACAGAAACGTATATGACAATCAGAGTAGTAACATAGTAATAGGTTTAATATATAAATGCGAATATAATTAATAATTATTGATCAGTGTACCGATGCGATATTAGAGTGTAATTGAAGGTTAGTTACAAATTATTTAACACAATATTTAGCTTCGCATATTTAATGACAAAAAAAAACAATAATAGCACTGCATTAAGCGCTTTAAAATAAACAATGCAAAATAACGTTAACCCGTCTCGATTTGAGCTATCACATCCTTAAAGGTAACAATAAATAAGTAACATGTAACATAATCACAGCAAGTGAACATTGGCTAACAAAGAAATTCTTAATTTACTCCTAATTTGGTTATCAATTAATGACTGAATTATTTAACTTACACGATCTAATGAGATCACTTTATTATCTAATATAAATAAGAACGTCGTCAAGACGTGACAACTATGTATTCACAATTTTATTTACAAACTGACTAGAGTCTTCTAAAAGTTTTTTTTATTTTAGTTTCTTTATTCTTATACAGATAATAGTCTTAATACGTCAGCGGTCGAGTGCTCTTGCAGAAGCATTTGGCACATTCCCAATATGAACATAAACGCATCGATTAATTATTATAATCTTCTTATTGAGTTTTCGCTCAGTGAAATGATTTTTTTACTCTATACACCGACTACTCGGGCTGCAGCCTGGTGACTTTAACATAATACCTAATTAATGAAATACATACATATTTACATGTTACATCCCGTCTGTTCTGAAAGTTGGGCTAAAATCACTTACATGTAATTGTATAAACTTTTCCTAATATTAACTTATTGTAAGCATATATGAGTAACAGTGTTTAAAATTCATTTTATTTAATTTTATTTCCATCTTAATAATTAATAATAGTCGAGTCGGTTAGTGATGTCTTGAAGAAGTCACACATCGTATACAACGGTTTATAAAATAGACGTCATTATCTAAATAGAACACAATCTCCGTTCCCTTCGTACTGGCAACACTGTACACTAACATATCGTTCACTGTATTCGATTTGACATTTGTGTCAACAGTCTTAATAGGTATAACTTTGGTAAACAGATCAACTGTCCCAGGGATTCGTTTAAGCTCCGCCGTACACAATTGGTGTTATTAATTGGGATCACTGTCGTTCCTTATCGGCGGCGCTGGGTGACTCTTAAATCGGTGTTGGCAGCACTGTAAAGTCCTGAAGCGCATTTTTAACTGTTTCATAAATGGGCCGGTTTTCATCTGGACAGTATCCTTCAGGGGAGCACAGAGTTTGTAGCTTAGTTAGATACGAGTCAAAGTTTTCGTGAGCAGGTTTCACGCCTGGTCCTGGAGGTGGGGGAGCACCTGGTGTGCCAGGAGCTGTTGGCGGAGGAGCAGTTCCACCACCCGGAATCTTGACGTGCTCTAACAGCGTTATCACATTGTTGCGAAGACTCTCGTAGTAATCGCTAAAATTACTTGTCCTCTGCATGATCATTTGGTTTTCCTGG
The DNA here is from genome assembly GCA_037355905.1 of Heliconius aoede. NCBI lineage: Eukaryota > Metazoa > Arthropoda > Insecta > Lepidoptera > Nymphalidae > Heliconius > Heliconius aoede. The sequence continues at coordinate 355,913 of JBAIZZ010000355.1, read as the reverse complement.
AAAGATTGAGACGCTTAAATCTTCAAATTTGATATAGCAACTTAAAATACTTCGGGACTTTATATTTTGGGGTAGTGGCTCATTTTTTTTGAGTGTCTTTTATGTCAAAGTAAGTGAATGGTACTCACAAGTGCATGTGATGTTAGTAGCACTCAAAGTTGGAGCTTTGGAGCCATGTTTGTACGATCTACGTTGTCAGACAAAGATATAGTAAATTTTGGATATTGAGTAATAAAGTTATGAAGGATAACGTATACAGACAACTGAGAATATTGTTTAAGTGAGAGTTATTCCTAAAATATTTTCACTTACTCTTTCTCCATGGCTGAGATGAGTCTCCATTGCATTAATATCCGACTTTAAACGCATCATTTGTGATTCAACTTTAGCATTTTCACGTTGTAATTCGGTAATCTCTTGTTCTAGTGTCATTAGATCTTCTCCACCACCAGTCTGCATATTTATTTCCATACCTATAAAAATATATCTTTAGTGATATTATATTCATATCTTTTCTAGTCATACTAATGATTGCACAGTATTAACCTAATATGTTATATGTTACAAAATTAGAACACATTGAGGGTATTCTTACCCGAATATGGTTTAGGATAAAGTGGTGTAATGTCATCAGGGTATTTCGGCTTCTTTGGTTGTGGTGTAGGCGTCGTGGCTCCAGCGACCGGACATCCGGAGAGAGAACGATGGGTTAGGAAAGACCCATTTATATGTCCGGATCCATCACATCCTGGTGTTGGACAGTTCACACCATCGAACTTTATTGCGGACGCCGCCGCGGCGACTGCTGCTTTGTGCTGTTCTACAGTACCTCCACTCTCGAGTACTCGCATTTTGTTACGATTAGCGATCGGACACCCTGAAGCACTATAAGGATAAAATTTGGTTAAAATTAAGTTCCGACAAAAATAAGTGTACTTTACTTAAAAAGTTTCTTATCAATTTTTACTTATAAGAAGTTTGGAAATTTTATAATTAGTGAGAGAGTCGTTAATTGTTTTTTTATGGCTAATATGCATGCGTATGTACTTCATTCGAATAGCTTCTCATTGTTCATATTGAACCTTACCTTCGATGTGATAGGAATTTTCCTGTGGCATGTCCAGATCCGTCACAGCCCGGTATAGGGCATCTAAGCAGCGTGCAAATATCGAGGAAATGATTGTAAATAACTAATCATTACATTTTCAAATATTTGTTCCTTTTTGTATTTTTTATTAGACACTATTATTTTACACTATTACGTGCGTTTTTAACGGAATATAGAACATCAACAGCCGTTGTGTATCAAAATCGAATTTCCTAATAGAAAATCCGAGCACATCAGATTAAGCAAGATATTTGTCGAGAATAACAAAATGAATATGGACATAGTGTCCACAGCAGTGACATCGCACCAAATATGTTTACTCACCTAAGGGGCTCGGAATCCTGTCCGTCTCTCGGCTTGCTTTTGGGCTTATTAGCTCTAGGGCAGCCAGATAGAGACCGGTGTGAGGAGTAATTGCCGGTCACGTGGCCGGAGCCGTCGCAGCCGGGCGTCGGGCACTTGAGTTCTTGCGAGTGCGGCTGAAGCTGAGAGCGGTCGGCGCGCGGACAACCCGACAGGCTGCACATATACAAACTGCTTACAATGGCGTGCCGGTGTAACGTATGGCGACTTACAATATATGTATGCACGTGTATGTGACGAATACAGGCACGTCTAATGTAGACCGTTACATAACACTGACTGGCTGTGCTAATTACAATGAGGTCGATACTATTATTTTTTGCGTTTTGCTTCTATAAATAGGCCTACAATAAAATAATTTATTTCGTATTCCGTGTCTAAGGACTGCAAAATGTAAAAATACACATATAGGCGTACTCAAAAAATATTACTTATTAGATTATGAAAAAATTGAATTGGATCTACGAAACGTCCCAGTACCTCCCTATAAGTTATCACAAAAACAAAAAGCAAGAGGCCATGCTCGCATGTTCACGTATCTTGTTCTGATCATCAAATTATAATAATCATATAATATTCAAAAAACTAATTTAAAAAATTAGGAATTTTTCTAGTTTTATTCACCCGCACCTGTGTTAAGATAAACAAAAATGCTATAACTTTTGTACAATATTCAACATAATAAACAAGTAAGTGACAGTTACTGTAAATATTTAATAAACTGCAGTCAGCTTGGTGAAGAGTTCTTCTTAAGCAGAAGTACTTTCAGTGGAGATAAAAATAATCGGAAGTGTGAAGCATCTGTTGTGTTTCATGAGCTGGTTTGCATTTCTGTACTATAATTAGCGCTAAGTTTATAAGTTTTAAGTCTTAAGATATTTTCTATTAATCGATGTCAATATAATAAATGAACATATATATGGAAGATCAGTTTATGATATTTATTCTTTTGTACATTTATTAGATTAATTGAGTTTGAGTTCAGATTCGCTCTGAGAGATCTCATAAAATAAAACGGAGATACGATGTTAGGACCAATTGTCAAATTAAAACACATTTTCTATGTTAGTTTCGTCATGCGGTTAGTTGACAAGGAAATCTCGGGCGCAGTCAATTGACAGCGGAAATATTGAAAGTTGGTAGTGATCAAACTGCCACACCGATATTACTACGTATGCGCATTGCACAAACATCGCCGCTTGCCTGCGGTGAGTGGCGAAATTCCCCGATATGTGACCGGAGCCATCGCAGCTCTCCACGGGACACTGGATGAGCTCCCTCGAATCCCTTATCCGGTAACACGACTTTCCGTATACTTCGTCGCGGTGATAACTATCGCAAATATACAAAATAATAAAAATAAACATAAAAAAATAAGCAGCATTGCATTTGTTATGAATAGACAGACTGATTACACAGTTAAATTTAAACGTTGAAGTGTTTATTCGAGCGTCGTTAAACTATAGTAAACTAAACTAACTTTTTACACAATTGACGTGTATGTAAATGCTATATTATATTTACCATTGTGTTTGCACGTGTATTAAACATATACGATATTTATTAGTTAAACGTTGTCGTTCCATCTCACCTGTTTCGTCGCATAGTTGATTTTCTGGCACGTTTTATGCGCGTATCTTATCTTTTTAGGTACAGTGGCGTGCGCGCGCGCTGCCGCCGGTATATTTAGACTGCCGACTGATCCATTGAATGCGACTTCGCTATGAGATACATACGTACGTAACTACGTTTCACATGTCCACGAACCGAAATACTTTTCATTACTTTATTTACATTTTTTATTTGAATATTGTTTATATATTATTTGTATCTTTGCTTTAGTTTTATGGTAATATTTTCGCGAATACAAGTTTACCTACGCATATTCAAAGTTGTATATAATTATATACTTTTTACTATTTCCTACGACTACTACTACTATTTACTATTCCTGTTTAACAATTCTATATATAGCAACACTATTTCAGTGCCTGAAATAAGCGTCGGTTATTTTTATTTGAGCGATTTCTATTTTGTAAACTTTTTATATGTAGGTTATTTTATATATTTATTAAAATATTTTATGTATATTTGATATCTATGAGGCTAGAACAATACGTAATAAGGATTATACCGAAAAAAGCGTTGATTGATAATACTTTATCGGTCGTGACTGATTTGAAAGCATCTAGGTTAATAAATTACAAAAACAATTATTACTATTATTTGTTTAACACGATAAACTTCATTATCACCATTAATTGTATTATTGAGGCCGTTGTGGCGCAGTGGCACAAGGGTGTGACTGTAACACGACGGTTGTGGGTTCGATTCCCACTCGAGGAAGTGTAATATTTATTTACGTTTATATTTCCATTTTCTTCTCTCTGGTGTCGAGGCAAAGCGCGGCATTGAGTTCTGCCACTCAACACGCAATGCCTTCAGAATTCGGCAGAAAGTGGGGAACGGAGTGTTTTAACACCGAGTTTTCCTCTGCCTACCTTGCTGTGTGCGGGATACAGCGTGAAGCTTTCATTCAATTATATCGCTGTATTACTGACTGAACCAACATTGCAGCATTTAGATGGAAAATTAAATTTACTTTATTAAGTCTGTGATTATTAAAATTTTATTAGCAAGTTTTATGACATATTTGTATGTTTATGTTTGAATATATTATAGTAATATATTTTTTACATTTATTTTTTATGAATATATTTTTATGAATATATTATATATAAGATTTTTTCTTTATAGTTTTGATATTCGCAATAATTTATTATAAAAATGTAAATCAACCTCTTTGTTTCATAAAAAGATATATTTGAAAATAAGCTTATAGAATTACGATCAGACGTCATTTCAAAAAGGTCGCCTTATGTGGTGGTAAAATTGGGGACACTTAGACTTTTAGACTTGGAGCCGAAAGAGAAAAAGGTCCTCTAGAATAACATATTGTAATAGAATTTAAGTAGAATTTTGTACAAGCGCAAGGGTATTCGACTGTGGAAGAAATATAAGTTCTGTAAAAGCATCGAGGTGTTTGATTTCATTACAGTATCTATGAGACACATTAAAAATACACATTAAAAGAAATCAAATTTATCCTAGTTCACTTTTGTACGTCCAATATAATATTCACCTGCTATCCTTAGGCTTGTCGTGGGGTGCGTGCGGCGGGGGCATGTAGCACGGCGGCGAGTAGGGGGGCGCGTGCGGCGGGTACGCGGGGGGCGGGGGGTACGCGCCACACTGGTACTGGTAGCCGCCGTAGCCCGCCGCCGCTGCCGCTGCCGCGTAGTCGGGCTGGGCCAGCCCGTAGCCGGCTACGGGGTGCGGGCTCACTCCGCCGTAGCCTGGGGTGAAGTTTGATGTTGTTAAGTTATCCAGTACGGTACACGAGTTGTTGCTGTTCTGAAGTTAGCTGTGTGGCTGTGTGGCTGTGCAGATTTATTGTTCTGAAAACTTAATTTCAGAGCGGCCACGACTCGTCGATCCAAATGTATTTTAGTGATCATGGCTACTCAAAGTCATTAACGGAGTACCTACTGTTTTGGCAAGACTTCCGGATATTGTATGTTGAGTAACTTAATGTTGCAGTGTGTTTTATCAAAGTGGGAGCTATTTACTGACGTTATTGAACATTAAATCTGATAAAATAAAATATATAATAAAATCTATCAAATCCTCCGTGTATGATTGCAGAAAAATAATAATTACAACAAAGTGTTTTATTCAAGCATAAAACCTATATTTGAGAAAAACTTACCAAAACCATTAAAAATAAAAATAAACTGTGACAAGTTTTAATTAGCACGCCTTTGTTTCCACGTGAGCGTGTAACCGCACGCCACTGGCGACACCAAGACGCCTGCCGAGCGGAGTTAGCAATGTAGCGTATGCGGCGCTCAATGCTAGCGGGGGTGATTAGCGCGGTCGCTTTTAATTTGCAACACCATGTTTTATGGCACGCTGCTGTTCGCCTTGTATTTTGTACCATATTACGGTGTAGGGGAGCAGAGGCCTTGTGGATATTTGAAAATTGAGAAAATTTCTTCCATAACTTCTATTTCCGAACATAATGAATTTCTTTTATTTATTAACTTACATTTTTTTTTATTTATTTATTTACTTATTTTTTTTTGTTATCGACTTACCGGCGGTGTCTCGATGATATGCTTCTAAGTAGGGATGGCTTCCTCCACTATCAGGTGTTGATTCCCGGCTGTACGAAACACCACCGGGGAAACTTCTACTGTTAACAAATGTAGACATTGTAAAGGTACTTTTCGGTAATGTATGTTTGTGTATACAGGGATGTAATGTTACAAATTGCCTCACCTATGTGGTAAACGGGACACGCTAAGGTCGAGAGTCTGGCCTTGTGGACTTGGAACTTGGGGGCTGGCGGTGAGCTGAGGCGAAGCACCCGGCTGCGGGCTGCTTCGGGCTCCGCCCCCACTGCCCCCACCGGCACTCGTGTATACCGGTGATGCATATGGACCCTGTTGCATAAATCGGCTTCATTAAATACTGATAAGTTACGAGAGCCAGGTGATTTAATTAATTTAAAATCGGATCATGACAGAAAATCGCGATCTAAGTCCAAGTACTAATAAAAATTTAAAGCGATACACATTTTTTATGCGTTACTAATATAATATTCATTTTGATTACAATTTCGCTAATTCTCACCTGTGGACTACCACTAGATGTGGAAAGATCTATGGCTGGACGAGGATCACGAGGATCCCTTGGCGTAGGGCTGCGTGGCCGCTGCGCTTGTGCAGCTGCTATCTTCACTGAAAGATTGATTGCAGAAAAACCGGGCGGAACGCCCGGCCCCATTGCGCTGACGCCCACACCGCCTACTCCACTTGCTTCGTAATGGTACATTGGTCTAAACGAAAAAGCCCGAAAGACTAATCAGTGTACGCTCTAGATTTCTGTTATTCGCGAATCATGATCGATTTAATTGCATAATAATTTTTCTAGTTAATTTATCAAATGTCCCGTTTACCACATGAAGACGTATGTTATAAGAGTAAAAATATTAAAGTTAACTATATTTACGTACCTAGGATAAATAGGGCCGGAGTTAGTCTCTTGTTCAGATTGGTCTGTTTTCATTGGTGTTGGTAGATGGGGATCATGGTACCGTTCTTCTTCCCATCCGTAAGGCCTTTGTGGACATTGTGCGGGATCGTAGCGTTCGAAGGCCGGTGCACCTTCGTAGCACCGCGCCTCGTACCCATATCGAGCCTCATTCATTTGACTACGGCGGAAATTCCCCATATAAATATTGGATCAAATATAACATTGGAACATGTACTTTGATTTCTTTTCTAAGTTATCTGGATCAAGTAACGTTTGTACTTTACCTGTAAGACCGTACGTGGTCATCCGGTGGTCGTTCGTACGGCGATCGCTGGTCTGGCGGCGCGCCGTAGCCGGCGTGGCGCGTCTCCATGCCGGGGGAGTCGCGCTCGGGCTCGGCGGCCTCACGCTTCGGCACCAGCAGTTCGGGGGCCTCGCGTTTCACCGGAGGACTCCGCGGCGACGCCGCTGGCACTCGCTCGCGTTCTCTCGGCGCACTTACTTCAGTCGGAGTGGACACCGGTACAGGCGGGACAGTTACCAATGTGGACGCTGGTGCTGGTAATTGCACTATACAAAAAGTATATGATTTTCAATAAATTTATATTTTGATCTTAAAAATATATTTTTTTTAAATAATTCAGAATGATAAACTAAAAATTATGTGATATTTTCTTGTTTTCTTAAAGAATGTAATAATAAGAATATTTAAAACTGTATGTTCACGTATCATCGCGTAATAATGTACCTGGTGGTCTACCTCTTTGTGAACGAGCAGCAGCTTTTCTAGCAGCGGCTGTCGGACAGCCAGATAAAGATCTATGTGTACTCCGATTGGAGCTGACGTGGCCTCGTCCGTTGCACCCAGGCGTCGGACACTTTAAGATTGTCTCGTGCAACGCCAAAACTGTTTAAGCAATAGCATAATAAATTAGACTTCTGAATAGAAAAAGAAACATTGTTTTATATTAAATGCATTATAATTTAATTTACCAAAGCTATATGCCGCTATGGTGTTGTGGATTCTGAACTCCTTAAACTCCATAAATATTATTATCGATATTATATTTTGTTTTATATTGTTATTTTAAGTTTATACACATATCTAATAATTGACTTCGGTATATGTAATCAGGCTTACTCGTACTCCGTACAATGTACTATCTTGCAACTTTTCGATATTAAATTATTTTATTACTAAGCATACAATAAATGTATGGAACAATTAAGTGCAACTGATATAAATTAAAAAATGAAGTTCAAAATGAAAAAAAAAAAAACTCTGTACTAAACAGAATTTTACTAACAAGAAAATCAAGAAAACTAAAAGTGTAGTGACATGTGAGAATACAAATATCTAACAATTCCATGTATCGAAACTACAAAATATATTGTAAATTAAATACTGCATAATGCGGCATTACGGTTCTAAGCATGTCCATTACTTACTTTCAGGTGTGACTTTATCCTTTCTTGGGCATCCTGACAGACTGATAAACAAAGAATATTATATTATATAAATAACATCTTTTGTTGTGTTTTTTTAATATCTTTTATGTATTTAAAACTAACTATTAAAATATATAATTATTATAATATAAAGAACGGACGAAATCATTTTTCATAGTTTGTTACATCGACATAATACAATAACATCACTTAGCTGTTGCAACATTAATCCATACTATAAATGTGGGGTGCATTTAGCATCTGCTTAATTATTGCTGCAAGGCATTTGAATCATCAGTCTTACCTTCGATGATGCGTATAGAGGCCGGTAACGTGGCCCTGCCCATTGCAACCAGGAGTTGGACACTTGTTGCCTTCTGTGGACAAATCGATGAAAATTAGTATTTTGTTAATCATCAAGTGGGGGCGTGGGAGCGCGATCGATACAGCCGGGCGTGCCGCGGGGCGTACCTGCGCAGCGCCGCCCACCACTCCAGCCCAGCCCCCGCCGCAATTCAAAAGAAAAAATAAAGAACGCCAGGCGGCTGCGCGGTCCGACTGACAATTTTTCTTTTAAGAGATGTGGGGGCGGCAACACTTCGCCCCGCCCAATCCCCTGACCCGTTTTTATTGCATGACGTAAACTCAAAATACGAGGAAAACCTCTACATACATTATGTACGATATTGACGTAGGTGGAGTTTAAGCTCTATATGTCGTTTATTAAATCACAAGAACGTCTCTTGTCATGACTGGATATAAAATAAATTTCAAATTGTTAAAGATAGTAAATATTTATAAAATATATAGAAAATAATTATGCAGATGTACTACTAAAAATACTAATTAAAGAAAACGTTATATAAAGGAAAGAGAACAAGTACTTTTTCCTTTGTTGTCAACAGTAAAGCGAGACCTTGAAACAAACTTTAAGTTGTGCATAACGCAAAGTTGGAGGTTATAATGTCATTATGAAAGTTTTGATAATGGATGTCAGAGATAAGTTGTACCTCTGGCGACCGGAGGAGAAAGTGCTGTGAGCGGGCGCATGTCCCGTGCTGGCTGCGCTGACGGTACCGTGCGGGCTTCCTGCAAGGCAGTCGCCGCCCGTGAACCCGCACCCGCCGGTTGGAGTACGGTGTATTGTTTTGATCCTTTGTGTACAGAACTTTTTTCGTGATCATTTGAGTAGCCTCCGAAAGGCTCACTGGGAAATGACAAGCCATGAATTTTGTGCTTAACTTCAGCAGGAGGCTTAAACGCCGACTGGTTCGAGTATGGCAGTGAGGCCGTTGCGGCTTTATACGCATTGTATAAAGACTGCTTATTGACGGAGATAATTTCACCTTTCCTCCGTTTCGATTCTCTGTCATCATCATATTTGTCATCCAAGCGATCTGACATATCGATTTCTAACTCATTTGAAGACGAGTCGACGAGTTCGTCAAAACTAGGCCCGTCATAATGATTTGGGCTTTTATCTATTTTATCATAGTGATCTATACTATTCTCTTTTTCCATTTTTAAGGTTCTTTGGGAATTTTCATCAGGGTCAATGCTTTCATATACATGTGTTTGAGGTACTTCATTTTGGTTACGTATCGGGAAACTTCTTTGCGAATGATCTACACTGTCAGACGACTGAGAAGGTGATGGTGGTAACATTTTTTCTGGCCTTTTGTCATTAAAAAGATTATCAAAATCATTTGCATCTTCGTTTTCGTCACCATTAGGCATCGATGTAATTTGATCACGTGGCCATGTACTCAGACTTCTTAAAGCGTTTTGGGTTTTTTGGAGTAAAGCTTCTTCTTCGGTGGGATGGCGGAGAATGTTGGTTCGATGTGTTGAAAAATTGCGATATGGGTCTGTTTCATCACGTCTATCGTCATCGAGAAGACGCCTTCGTCGTTTATTTGCAATATCTTCCTCCATTGACGCTTCTAACTCGACTCTATCTTGCCGTCGAAAGGTTTCTATATCAACACCAAACTCCAGTCTTCGTTTGTTAATTTGTGATAGTGACGTGTGCGTATTCATGGGCGCCGTCCTAGAACAAACAGTTCCATCAGACTTATTTCCTTTGTAAAGTTAATATTAAAATGCATCCACAAATGTAAAGAAATAGTGTACTTGCGATTCGATTTTCCATCCACAATCAAAATATTTTTACGCGGAAATGATTCTCGGCGATTCCAGTCGACGTCATCACAACATTAACACTTCAAATTAACATTAAATGCACAAAAATCGTTCCCACGTAAAAACCATTTCACTCAAGAGCTTTCAGACCAATTAATTTTATATAGGCAATATATTATATAAAGAGCTAGACAACAATTTAGTTTAATTCTAATTTATATTTCTACAAACGAAACGCTTTTTTGTCTTGAAGTTGCTTCTTATTTGTTTTACACACTAGTTTTTATATTTATGTAGTTTATGTTATGCTTCAACGCACCACGCAAAATTATTTGTAATATTTTTTTATATTAACATTCGTTATTATTTGATATTTAGGAACTTTTTTGTATTTTTATCGGCTATCATCGTATTATATTGACACGAACAATGAAAAAGTAAAGTTTTAAAATATAAAAAGTTACAAGTCATAAATTTTGTGACATGAATACATGACAACTTGTAGCGATTAGATAAGTGTTTTAATGAAAAAGATTTTATATATATATATTTTTTCTTAATTTACTATTTAATACTAAAATATAGAAATTGGTTATTTTATATTTTATTTTAGTATCAAAATGAGAAATTCAGTAATTGTACCGAGTAAATTTTATTGTAGTTTTAAAAAGACCAAATTGAAAAAAAAATTATAGAACACATATTTGTATATAACATAAATAAAGAATATTCAATCACACCTGCAATCTACAAAATAATATTTAACATAAATATAACAAAAAATATCGCCCTTTGCATATCCTCCACTATTGCAGGAGATACTTGGAAATAATATATATTATATATATATGTTTTAGGTCGCAGATACTGTTCCGGTTTCTATTTGAATGGGAATCGATGGTCCTTGACGATACGAGGGATCCCGGAAGGCCGAAATACCAACACGAGAACTCCCTCAAACATTTGCGTACGTGACGAGCTCTGAGCACGACCGAAGAATGTACGATAACCGGAAACGTGTGCCGATTTCGAATTGACCGAGATGGTACTAACTAGAGTCTATACCCTATACCAACGCGTGTGTTGGTATAGGGTAATTAGGTGAACCCTGAGGGTTGTGGATGCTTAGCCAGTTTAAACTAGAGCCAGGAACCCCTTATCAGTGGGTGGCGAGTGGCGGGTTATCTTGGGCTGCGTTAATTGTAATGCCTTGAGATTAGGGTGCGATATAAGGGCAACCTTATAGTACGACGGGATTACATTGAGACAGTCAAATGAAACGAATATATAGATAAGTATAAGTAGATTATTATACATAGTAATTTAGTTATATGTTTTTTAATTCAAATATGTATAAATGTAGCCTTTGTGCTAAATATAATAGGAATTTACGACGTTCTTTCTTGATCTTTGAGTTGTGAGGCGAGCTTTTCGTGAATCTTAAAAGTCACCATAATTTCTTGAAACTCTATTATAATTCCACAGAAAATGAAAGGTAAGCTGCGGGCGCCGCGACCCTTTTGCGCCCTAGAGCAATAACAAACAGGCAGGGCTCCCGCAGCCATCGTATCGTGGCTCAAATTCAAATTGCACCTTAGAATTCTTAATTATTGAAATCATAAATCAAAACGTGCCGTCTGGGCGCGCGACCATAAAATTGGAGGGAGAACACTCGAGTGTGGTAGGATTAAGACATTATCACTTTTCTTTCAAGCAGTCGCGCCCTCGTTGGCCCGGCTCGGCTGTAAATCAGAAGCTAAATCCCGTGGATTAGATTCATAGAGTTGGCGCGGCCTGAGGATCGCGAGCTCGCGATAATGGCGTGTGCTTGCGTGATTCCGCTTTTAAATCTACTCTCCGAAAGATAAATACTCCTCCAATTTGATCTCGGCACCGAATTGAGTTCGCCGTTTAATGGCTTTAGCGAAAATTTAAGTTTATAGCTGATGTAAGCTGATAACTAGTGGACACAATTCGTTGTATATTCACTTAAGTGGCAAGTGATATATAAATTTAGGAAATTATGAATTTTAAATTAAATTCATTTAATAGAAACAGTTTTTCTTTCGTATTTTTTTTTCTAGAAGTATCTATCTATATCTTGTCGACATTTCTAAATATGTGGTATATAAAAAGTTAAGCTTATGTATCAATAATGTAATGGCTCGTTAATTGGAAATATTGTTGAGTTATTTCAGATATATTTCTACAATGGCGTATAATTCAGAATTAACGCACCATTTATGATAGATCTGCATAAGAGGCGTTTAAATTCTTATTAAATTACATTCCAATAGTGAAAATATTTCGTTATTATATTCACAAAGTTAACCTAACCGGTAAAATATATCCGGTCACTAGTGGTAAGTAACGGAAGAGTTTTTCAGTACAGATACAATTAAGAAAATAAACTCTGATGTGATACATGGGCATAAGGGTGCGACTGCAAACGCGACGGCTGTGGGTTCAATTCCTACTGGGATAATGAAATGTATAATATTTTCATTGTCTTACTGTGGTAACGAGATGAAGCGCAGCGTTGAGTTCCGCCACTCAACACGCAAAACCATGAGTTCAGGTTCAGATCCGAGTCTAGGTTCCATCTGCCTCTTTGCATATATTATTTATAACGAATTTACGTTTATTTAACATTCTAAATGCAATATTTTTTTTGAAATTCACTTATCTCAATAAATAAAGGAACATGTGGGTAAAAAATCAATATTGTAATAGTTTAACTCAGTTTATAACTGGGGTAATGGTACTGAGCGCGCTGCATCGTAGCTGCCAATGCGCGGTACTCCCCTACGAAATAAAATAGGGTTGATTCGACCTCGAATTTTACTATGAAAGTATTTATCGATTGCTTTGCGTAATAAGTATAAGAATGTATAACTAGAAAACTAAAGTGCAATAAATGTGTTTTTAAACCTATCTAACTTCATTCATATCACTAAGATACAGAGTTGACCTTGGGGGAGGATATATCTATCTACCTTTTATCGAGAAGAGTAGGGTTGAAGGACTCGAAACAGAGAATGAAAGCTTTTATTAAATAGCTTCCCAGCTATGTACGTGTATGTTGGCTTTACCAAGAATTCCGCGTTGTGCTTTTACTATATTTTAATAAATAGAAGTGTAAGATCTCTAGGATCTGTAGTTTGTATTCTTCATGAATGCATAAAAAAACGTTGTATTATTAATAATTAAAAATGGATAAACTACAATATAAATTAGCTGAAGGATCTTGAAAAATCTTGAACAAATATGAATAAAGTCACATATTGAAGAAGAAAAATGAGTTATCTCTTAATTTGAGAAATTAATTTATTAGCCTTAAGAATGTTTGTACATACATAGTCTTACAAAATGTAGAGATATTGTTAAGCTTATGTTATTTTAAATAACTTTTGCAATTGCAGTCTCAGTCTACATGAGAATATACTTGCTTATAGAGGTATAAGCACGTTCAATGGTAAAGATACTAATGTTATAAAATGTATTAATAACAAATAATTATGTACTATACCAAAACTACTGAACTAATCTTTGATAGTGATGTAAAAATTTATCATTTTTTTTATTTTTAAAATAATCCAACACGTTTTATTATAGTATTAAAACAAATAGAAAATCCTTAAGGAAATTACGTTAATCTAGCCCAAAATATTTAAAAATCACATCAGAAGTAATTATTAGTGCACTGTATATTAGAACACGCATGTAATTCCTTTTAGTAAATCAATAATCTACATATAACATATATCATTAATATAAAAGGAGATGTTCTCACTGACAGAGGTAGGACACACGCGCTGCCGTAACCGCTGATGGCATAAACGTGAAATTTGGACAGATGTGTCTTTTCGTAATGTGGACGCCCAATAAGAAGTGATTTTGAAAAATATTTACCCTGAAGGGATAAAATAGGGTTTGTATGGAAAAATCTTTATTAGAATTCACCCATAAGGGTGCAAATAAGCAGGCAAAGATGCGCGTGTCCACTAGTCATGTATAAAACGCTGATATAAAATAATGTTACATACTAGTTATATAATATATAACCCTAATAGATATTTTATTAACGTTAGTAAGTTCAGTTCGATTGTTTAATTACAAAAGTGCTAGTCAAACACAAAATTATCAATATCTCGTTGTATGAAGAACACCTTAGTAATTTCTATAAAAAGTAAAAGTAACGTGTAGAATACCAGAGATTTTTTTTTAAAGTGATAATATAATGGCGACGTACCGTGTTTAGTACTCCATGCGTGCTACAAATTCAACCCCTCTACCAATGAACAAAGGGTTGTCGAAATTAGATATATAAAAGTATAAAAGTGTTTTTTAGTATTATCATCTTTAATATTTTTTTCTTAAAACTGCAAAAAAGAATGAACTATCTATAAGAAACGTAGAATGTTACAATTTATTACCAGCCGTTATGTCCAAATCTTATACATACAATCGAATCAATTATATCAAATACAAATATTTAAATATATATATAATTGTTTTTATGTAGAATTATTAAAGAAATACATAGATAGTCCTTTCAAATGTCCAAAATAATAAAATTCGGCAAAGATGCGAGAAAGTCGTTTTTTAATATTTTGTATAAAAAAATAAAGATTTCACAGCAGCAGCAGTTTATACAACAATATAAGAAGCCATAAACGACATTATCGTATAAATTTAACTGAATAAATAAATAAATAACTGGAATATTGATTGTTTTATTTTAATAAAGAGAATGTATCAATTGTTTCAGGCACGCTACAGCCCTACGCGGAGGGCGCACTCGTTGCGAGGGTTATCGTGTATTGGACCCTCGCGGATACGTTTCTATCGTGTTTTTGCTCAGCTACAGTGAAACCGAAAGACTTATGATTTTAACAGCATAAATGCTTTTTGTTATTAACCGATTTTCCTAGCAAAAATAGGGTTATATTTTTTTCAAATTCATGTGTCACAATATCTAATAGTTTAGAAGATACGATTTGAGGATTTCTTTGTATGTATTTCTGTACAATTATTTATAGATACAAAATAAATATAGTTATTATATTTAAAAAGCTGAATATTTTTAATATATGTTTTCTCATTGTGTCATCTATACTAACTAATAATATAAAATAATATAAAGCTGATGACGTCGAGTGCTAATCTCAAAAACTGACTACTTAAATGGAAATATAATCTTTGTGTGGATAGTGTATTTTTATCCAAAAAGGCTTTTATATTACGTCATCGTGCCTGCGGTCAACTTTTCGGCGCTTAGAATGTGTTTTATATCATATTACAGTTTGGTTATTTTCATTTCACTATGGAGGCGAAGCTGTACCTAAGAGCTAGTAGTATTTATCATTAGATAATTTTCATATAGTATTGTAATATTTTATCACGTACATTGAATGCCATCTCAGACTTATTCCGAAAGCTATGCGTAATTATACAACAAAGAACTACGATAAAATTGCATTTGTAAGTACTGATACACTAGAAATTACCAAATAAGCAAAATAAAATGTAAAATAAAATTTTTAATAAAAATAAAACGTTGACATTCATAACAATAGATCAAGGTAAAACGATCGTCCAAATAAAATTATACAGTCGACAGAACAAACACTTTAGTCGACATTTGTGTGCGACTATAAACCACAATTAACTGTCCGGGCCGCCCGTCTCTGTCCCATCAGATAGCTTCAGCGGCTTCAGTGGAAACAATTTGAACGCTTATCAGATCAACACACGTGCAATCCGTTTAGTGGCAACCCTACCTGTGTTAAACGGTTACAGGCGGCCTGTCTGCTACGTACCACGTATAAATGTACGCCGAATTATTTTGTACTCGGAAATTTTAAACGGATAAAGAATATTTATTTTTTAGTGTTGTTTTGTGGTGTGTACTTTACGTGTTTATGTAAATTGTACTGTGAAGTATGATATTCTAATAGGCCGCAGGATATAATGAGATATTTAAATTTTTCATTCTATAATATCTTAACACTAGGCTCCTTCTGCTTTTTCTGCCGTGTGCTGGATACAGCGTGACGTTATTCAAATAATACTAGAGTATATATTATTAACGTGACATGATGCCATTGTGTTGTAATTAAAACTTTAGTACATACGTTGGTTATGTTGGTTTGTTACAATTTCATTTAAAATGTACAATCAAATGTATGTACATATATACATTTTAAAATTTTATAAGTAATCTAATAATCTAATGAAAAAATGAAGTAAAAGGAAAAAGTTACAACCAAAGCATTTGAAGTTACTACAAATATAAATAAAGTTTTATTTATATTTGTAGTAATAGTAGTAATTAAATAACCTATATTTGTTATCCATGAGTAAAAGTTGAAATAGTTATTGATAAAAACAACTAAATTTTTCTTTTTACTAACTAAAATTAAATATCCAGTTATTTTTAGGTAAATCTAAGAAAATTACTACATAACTTTATTATTATGTAATAGTTTAGTTCTTGTCAGTTTCAAGAGTATATATACTATCAAATTTAATTAATTAAAATAAAATCTCTCTCGATATCTATTATCTAAGTAATGATATTTTACGTAACGTTTAACTTCTTTGTTTTGATATGTCCTTGTTTTTGTGGTTATAATTTCTTTTTTTTAACAAATGTTATCACAGGCTTAGAAAAGAAAGAAAACATACAAAAACTTAACCGTAGCGGGATTTTTAACCCGCCCATGGCTTAGTGATCATGCCATAGTGCTTAGACGTTTACCAAGAGATGCGGGTTCAAATCCAAACGTTTGAATTTTTATGTCTTCTAAAAAAGTATTTTTAATTCATTAAAAAAGTTAGTTGTAAGTTGTAAAAAAGGCACTTTTTTAATAAATAATAAAATGAGGGCTACGATTCAAATTTCACTTCAAGCTGAAGTGACGTGTTTATTAAATAATTTTGAAATAACACAACAGAAATAAAAAAAAAATTGACAAAAAGTTAAGAAAATTATACAAATATATTAATTAATATCTTTTTAAGCAATTTGTTCTTCAAACAGAGTATATCCTGTATTAATCGCTCGCAATATTTATATACATATATAGACGTATAATTAAACGAAGCGCGATTACGTATTCCCTCAGCAGCCTAATGTCGCGGTTATTTGACGACTTGCACTTAACCGTGATTCAATTACCGCAAAGTTACGCGTGTATGCCGAATGAGCGCTGAATAAATCAACATATTAAATACAACAATCAAATTATTACTATGTATTTACTTAGAATTTGTTCTAATCTATACAGAAATTATTTTATTTATAGATAGGATTGATACTTTCTATTTCACTATATTCACTAAAAATTGAAAGCATTTCGTGAAATGGTTTTAAAAGCGTGGGATTTGTGCGTAAACGTATAATTTATATCTTGAACACTCCTTTAACGACGGTCGCACTGCTGAAATAAATCCACTTAATACACAATTTTATATTACCGAAGAATTCGTAGGAAACGTCGACATAAATATAATATTTTTTTATTAAACTAAAGAGTTTTCGTTTTAAAAAAAAGTTAAAACTTACCAAACGGGTCGGACAAGGGCCGACATCGCTATAAAAAGGAGGGGCGATCCCTCATCACGCACTAAAGTATTGTCAAACACGAATTCACTACAAATCGGGAAAAAAAAATCACTACACAAAATTTACGCCAATATAAAACAGTCGATCAGTCCTGTTTATTACAATTCTTTTCGTAGCGGCTACGAGTTTGTAGAGCGTCGTAGCGCTTGAAAAGTTTATCCGTCTACGGCGGGCGGCGGAGTGTGTAGCGGAGCTCGCTCCGCAACGCGGTTGTTCGTGTAGCGCGATTCGCGGACTATGCAAAGGCCGAGCGGGCCGTGCGGGAGGACAGCCGCGGTGCGCGCGCACGCCGCGCCCACGCCGCTCCGCCCCACACACCCGCAACCTATTTATTTCTAGTTACGTAAAATGTACGCGCAATTTATGTATATATACCTGCATTTTAGCTTTCTTTATGTACTCAAATATCTAATTTATGTTTTTCTTCCAGTAAATTTGGTACTTTATTGGCGCTTACTATTGAATATGGATGCTCTGAGACACTGCTCGTTTCACAGCAATGCATCATATCTGCAGGTCAAACTTAAGGTTTCGAATAGCACAAAAAAGAAAATGGTTACATTAAAAGCCAATCAGTGTTTTTCACGCGAGACCACTACGCCTGCCCCTGGCAGGTGAAGCGTTAACTGAAAAAAGAAGTCGCCGCCGGTTGCCGGTCGCCGGTCGCCGGGGGCGTCGTCAATTTTGGCAGACGAGTTTTTTTTGACCGCGGTCGTGCTATCAGTGTCACTTAAACAAATTGAATAAATGGATCAGAGGGTGCACAATGACGTCCATTTTAGTGAAATGCCGTATTATTAACACGTTAAATCGCTCGAAGCGATCTGAGCAATATTTCAATCCATATAGAGTTGCAATCGTGCAATAAAAGTTATCTATCGTACGTCTAGTGTAGACGACAAATGAATGCAAAAGTTCAATAAACTGTGGCGTCACAATCAGCTGTTGGAGCCGCGAGCGCAACAGACAATGCGATTAAGATCTACGCAGGACAAGTTTCGCCGCGCGCCGAGCGGCAGTTAGTTGTTATGAAAGAGAGAAATTTGTAAATTGTTGGCGCCCGAGTTCACGAACTCCGTCGAACCGGAGTTTGTTTTAAGAGTCCAACCTTGAAACAAGAAGAAAAGTAGTCCTGTAAAACAAAGTTTTGCGGCCGCCGTCGCCGGCGCAAGCGGTTCAAGGATTGTACCCGAACTGTCTGTCTGTACAACTTTGCCGATTAAAAGCTCAAAAGCTTCCAAAGTCATTTTAAAAGTTTATCTGCACGCAGCGCGAGAGGGCGAACGCGGGGGAGAGGGGGGCGGGGGCGTAGGCGTCGCTCCGTTATCATCCTCCGCAATACTTTGTAAAACCTAGTTTAACTTATTTATAAATCGGCCGCGGTCGTCGGCCGCGTCTCTGTCAAAGTTGCGAGGCGAGGACGCACCGTGACTGACGTGGCCGACGTGACGGCGCCGCCCTCGGAGGACATGTGTCCGGGGCCCCGAATAGTTGCCGACGTACACACTAAGTTCCTAGACCCTTAGCTAGTTTGTTTTACAGCTGTTCCACTTAGCGAACTATGCCTAGAGTTGGGCGCGAGTTCTTGCATGTGTATCGGCAGCACACACCCGCAGCCGAATAGTTTCATAAACATAACCCAACTTAGTTTTGGACGACTTTTCAAAGTCAATGCATACTAACTTTCGATGTCTGGAAGTGTGATATTACGATTGGATCAGTTTGCGGGTGACTTTAATGCATTCGTTTGTTTCAAACTTTGTTTTATTGGACCAAACTTCCCGACAAGGTTAAGTATTTTCATTTACTTTGTTCGAACGTTACACTAGGCTGGGCTAACTA
>JBAIZZ010000355.1:300243-336182 GCA_037355905.1 Heliconius aoede | reverse complement strand
AGCCAGAAGCCAATTTAGTCGTCGCCGTCTTTACCATATCTTTAATGAACACTCATAAGCGTGCACTACTTACAGTACCTACGGGCGAGGTGTACCTCTGCAGCTTTCAGGGAGAGTACGAGCTGAGTGGAGTAAACGACGTTTGCGGGATTTAAGCTTTGGTAACTATTGTATCGGGCTGTACGCTCGTTCATTTGTTTAGCATTATTATATTATATTAATTATTTTTGTATTATTTTTGATATACTGACAGTTATTAAGGTTCGATTATCATTCATTATAAATTTTAATTTAAAAAATGTTTCCTTAGTGATGCTTAAGTAAAGTGCTGTACAAATTAAGTGTAAAATAAACACAAAAAAATTGTGATGTATGTTAGCTTCTTTCTATCTACCCTCCGTAACTTGCGGCTATTTTGAGTGTTGAAAAAAAATAAGACAAAATTATTTATAAGAATTGACAACCAAAGTCATATGCATAAACATATACCAGGAGAGCTAAATATAAATTCTTTTCTTTTCCCGTAAAACAAAGTAGGCCCAGGGAAATGCTAATACGGGGCGGTTCCGTACAAATTGATACTCGATCGTCGCTCATATAAAACACTCTGAACGAGATCGTCCCATGAATAATAAAGAACTGCTAGATGGTGGTGACGTAACTTTATCACTAAGAAATTCTGACAAATTTTTGTGTTCTACAATGCATTATCATTGAAATAATTTATAAAAAATATATTATAACTGCTATTAATTTATATTACTGTAGAATACGTATTTAGTCAAGCAAGTATTCCTTAGGATACTGGTTATTTTTTTAAACGGCTATTTATTTAATTTTTATTTAAATAATGTAATGCTTTGGTAAGAGAAAAGTTATAATATAAATACATATAAAATATAAAGTTATAATATCAAATTCATTCTACCAATTCCGTATGTACTGCATTATATCTAACCTTTGCACGTTCGCTATAAAACATCAATCCGATTTTTATGTCGACTCTTGTTTTCGTTGATCTTATTATTGTTAGTTTAATCGAAGATGTTACAAAGAACAAAACATTGTTAAAAATCATACATCAACTTCACGCTGTATCCCGCACGCTGCAGGGTAGGCAGAGAGAACCTCATGTGAAGACACTCCGCTCCCCACTTTCCGCCGAATTCTGGAGGCATTACGTGTTGAGGGATGGAACGGAAAACATGAAAATATAAATTATAACCAATAAAATATAAACGGCAATAAATATAAACATTTATTGACTAATCGACGTTTAATCTGAACGCTCCACAGTTAATATCAGTCGGAATTAAATCACCGTGTGTCGATTAATCCGCTACAAGAACGACGATTACGGTAATAGAGTACATTCGTAATAGTGCTACATGGAGCTACGAAGAGATGTTTAAGAGGTGATAAATATATTTTTAAAACAGTTTTTTAAAATGTTTAAATATTTTTTTAAACTTCATATATCTGTAAAGGTTTACAGAATAGGGTAGTATACATAGTCAGAAGAAAACATCTACAGATACTATAAAAATAATTATCCACCGAAAAAATACTGAACTACCCTTCATGAATTAAATAAATTGAAAAATGTTCAAACTCAGGACTGGCACAGGAGCTTAATAGTTCGATTCTAATACCGATAGATCGTAGATAGATCCACATTCGCAGAAATGAAATATTTAATATTTAATTTCTCCGAGTGTGAATGCAAAGCTTGAGTTCCGCTACTCAACACGCAATACTTACATATGCAAAAAAAAATAAAATAATTGGCAAACCACATTCATACACCCCATAAATACATAGTGTATTTATGCCTCTAACTCCACTACACGTTGCGTAAATACCGCACTCCCACTACCCTGTTTATTTACGGAATCCGTACAGACAATTAGCTCTGATACGATTAACATTCGCAGGTGTCGTGAAGCGCTCGTTGCGTGAATGTTCCACGTTCGGTGTTCAGTCGCGCGTCACTTGTTACTCGTTGATTTGCGAAATGGGCTGTGATTGTTTCTACATTTCGCTTGGATATTCTCGTGTGTTATAAGGCTTTTTTTTAAAAGTAAATTTAGAGGAAAGGGTTTTTTGGAAATATTATTATATTTTTTTTTGGGAATTATTAATATAATTATTGTGGATCGAACGCACAACCGTCGTTTCAGTTATACCCTTTTGCCCCTGCGCTACGATGGCCTCCATTAATTTTTTGTGCAGTTTTTAATTATAATATAATTATCGTATTAGCTTCAAATTATGCCAGAGCAGTCTAAAGCATACTTTATAACGTTTAAATATTGAAACTTTTTCAGTACTTGTCAAATAAAACAGTTATTTTTATATCATAAAAAATCGTAAAAGCAAAAGCAAATGCTATTTCCTCATCAATTATTTTCGTTTATTTTTTAAGCTTTTTTCCCCGATATCTATAAATATAATATAGAGCGTTGCAAAATTCAGTCATTATTTACTTTTTACTTGTTCTTTTATGAAACGTTTTAAGGGTTTCTAAGACTTCATCGTGTATTTTAAAACAGCGAATCGTGGTTGTAATTATACAATGACAACAGATCAACAGATTTATTTGCTTTCAAATTACGTAGAAGTAATAATTTTATTATTTTTTTTATATTTTTATGCTTCAGCCTTCAGCTTAACCTGGATGTAACAGGATAGAAAGAGAACACCTAACGTCAATACATTTCGTCTTTCACTTAACACAATATGTTAAGGTACCAGAACATAATATCTTGGCTATGTTAGAGCGATAAAATAAAATAATTCACCACCCCAAGTAGGAATCGAACCCAGAACCATCGCGTTTATAATTAAATTGATTTCGACTGTACCACGAAGGCTACATTCTTACTGAGTAAAATAAATACAACTTAAAGAGGAACAACTTAGCGATAAATCTATTTATTTTATTATTTACGGTCAATTAGAGGCATTAACTATATAATATTTAGTATTCGCATGTATTTTGAACTTACTATTAATTTATATGTTGTATTACTAAGCAATACAAAATATAATAAAATACAATTATCAAATTCCAATTGTAATACAAAACCATACTGCCTGTATTGTTGTAAAGCCCTTAATAATACCAACGTCGTAAGACGCGGTAAGTAGTAGTTATTACGTCTATCTCTGAACATCAAATGTGCATTCAGCGGTGAGGGACAACGAGTGTCGTGAGAGACGCTGGAGGCGAGGAAGTGAGCACAAAGCGACGCCTTCGTGTTGTCTCGACGAAATATCATAGAGTAGACGTCGCTTGGAATTGCTGAAGATAATGTATTTGGTTTAATTAGGTTTATTAAAATTTCATTTTCTTCACATCTTGCATGATAGATAAATCTGGTGTTGAGGTTGAGGTTCTGGTGTAGGTGCGAAAAAATTAAAATATTAAATATACCCTCGACTCGCTCATAGCTGGACTCGGTAAATTCTTTATCAAAATCAAAATTTTTTTATAAATACTTTTCAAGGCTGATAAGATTCAAGTTCTACCATCAATTTTTTTAACAAAAAAAAATTGAATCAATTTTTTTGTGTATTTATGAATATCTTATCAAAATACCTGATGTGAATTATATGCACATTCTACGATCTATATTCTTACCACAAACGTGGAGCAAA
Organism: Heliconius aoede; assembly: GCA_037355905.1. Lineage (NCBI taxonomy): Eukaryota > Metazoa > Arthropoda > Insecta > Lepidoptera > Nymphalidae > Heliconius > Heliconius aoede. The sequence continues at coordinate 332,522 of JBAIZZ010000355.1, read as the reverse complement.
GGAGTCTTATTCAACAAGCGAGTGCATCGGCCTTCACCAGCAGGTGGCAGGTAGCAGGTAGCAGGTAGCTGCCAGCATAAAGATATTGAGCATGCATTGTCGCGAGGCGCATTGTTTGCGGGCAGCATCTGCGATAACACCGTCCGCACACCCGCTTTGTCTACTAATTGTTATATTCTAACAAAGACTGCACAGAAACAAACCACATCAGCTCGTTAGCTCCGGGCTAAACGCTCCACCTAATAACATGTCTTCTAACAATTATTCAGTGTTTCCAATACGATAGGAAATTGGCTATAGACGATTGTGGATAGAACGCGATTGTTGCATCGGCTGCCATTCACGTCGGTCCAAATCTAATCACGTAGGCTGTATGATTGACGGTTGGCCAATAAAACTGTGGGGCCGCTAAGAAATTCTTCAACGCATCGGCTAATAATCGAAAAGGGGCTGCTGCGTCAATATTGCACTAATGATGTTCGTTTTCAAATTTCCATCGGTTGGACGTTTATTCGTTTTAAAACGTTAGAATCGAGCGCTAGTGCCGATCGCTCCCCGTCGCTGTACGGCATCAATCATTTTTAGAGGGTTTCGCTTAAACAAGTTTTCCTCCTGCCTCCGTCTTTTGCATAGAATGATCTCGGTTAAACCAACAGAGCGATCGTTTCCCGTTATAACCGCTCGTGTTATTTTTTAAGAATAAATAAAATTATTTCTCAGGGGAAATGGGATTGGATTTCGTTAAATGTGGCTTAGTAATTGAATTGAAATCTCTCAATGTCGGCGTTCAATTAAGCTTTACGTTTTCCTTTGTTATCGAGAAAGTAATATTATATATAATTCATTTGCGGCTAATTAGATTTATTTTAAACGTGTTCGTTTCAAATATCATCAAATATCTATGATGTTTTATTGTTATCAGAATGCCGAAAACGTTGGAAATTTTCTTATTTAATAAAAAATTAATACATCGAAGATTTTTTTTTTAATAAAAACTCAATCTAAAATGATCTATCTATTCTAAACACATTAATTACAGTATATATATATCCATAACGGAACCTGTCAAGGGTGATTAATGCTAATGTCGGACGCAAGATTTTTAACTAAGTTAAGATTAAAATGGCTTACGGTATTATAATCGGGCTCGGGGCGGATCCGTCATCCCTCGGCAAATTACAATGACATATCCGCTGGGATTTCAAGTCAATACAACTAAGAGATACCTAATGGTTGAAACGAAACAAAATTTATACATAAATTGTTTTATTTTCTCTCTGCCATTACAATCTTCACCTTATCCTATATACGCCAAAGAAAATGTTGAAGTAACTAAAAATATTCCAATTAAGAGTTAAGTGCATATTAGTTACAGTAAAAATGTAATCATTACCTACTTATTTCTTATACATAGATCTGACTAAACGCAATGGTCGTGGATTTGATTTCTATTTGGAGGGATGGTTTCATAGTGGTTTTTTATCAGCTTCACGCTGTATATCCCGCACACAATAGGGTAGGCAGAGGGAACCTTGCTGTTACGATACTCCGTTCCCCACTTTCTCCTGTTGTGATGTGTGAATTCTGGAGGCATTGCGTGTTGAGTGGCAGAACTCAACACCGCGCTTTGTCTCGACACCAGAACGAAGAAAAATGGAAATATAAACATATTCTCTTCAAGTGGGAATGGAACCCACAACTGTCGCGCTTATGCGCGATACCCTTATGCCACTGCGCTACGACGGCCTCATAGTTTCAGTATTATATTTATATTTTAGGATTTGACAATTTTAGGATTGCAGATAATCAACGGGAAGTAACTTACAAAAGTAGAAAAACTTAAGTTTGAAGGTTTATGTACTTATTTTGCACGGAACGAACTATAATTATAAGTTTATAATAGTTTTTATCTGTAATATACACATAAGTACTATTATACATATGTAATATACACAAAAAATAAGAAATAAACAAAAATAAAAAAAAACGGACTTTTTTTATTTACACTATAAGCTCTCATAGCGCAGGTCCATAGGTAGTTCCCTATAGGTTTAAATTACAGGGAAAATTTACAAAACTTACAACGATGAATAAATGTTCGTTTGACGTGTAGACCCTAAAAAGTAGAAATACAAATTACGTTAAATTGTAAATTTTTGTGAACAGGAAAAGAAAAGTTCTCATCTATCTGGCAAAGTGTTTTCCTAACGGCAGGTATGTCGTTTATTCTTTAGATTGCCTCTAATAACATCATGAGTTTTAAACAATATCGATTTGGGGTCGGTTTGGGAAACAATTTGCGGTGAAAATCCGCGATAGACTTGATGTGAGCAAAGGGGCCACATTTAATATTTTTTTTCCGAGGGAGACTGTTGGCTGATCTTTGTTTTATGAGAGCGATTAAGAAAAGCATATTTGGAGTGTGTACTCTAGCTTTGTTTGCACCGGAGAGGGAAGGCACGCTTCATTGATCTGTAATCGGTTTTCACATTTTATTGCTGAATTATTTATTCGAGGGTTATGAGTGCAAGGGAGATGAAGTTGTTTCGTTTGGAGTTTTTTTTTTAAATAAACCATTAAATTTATATAGTTAATTATTTTTCACATATATTATAAAACATATACTACCCCAACAGAAACGATCATTTCAGTTAATTATAATACGAATTCGTCAGAATCAAACAAAGTGAAATAAACGTTTTTCATAAAATTTTCGTTATTCGCGGCGTATAAATCCTTTCCGCAGTTTATATTCGCATTGAATTCGGGGCGTTAAGCGTTGTATTGTGGCGTAGGGCTTCTGTTTACTGATTTGAATGCAAGGCGCTCACCAGTAGGGGTTGTCTTAATTGAGCGCGGACCGCAGCCGGCGAACGTCACCGCGGTATGCTTTTAAGAGGAACGTGTAAAATGGCAGGTTAAAATATGAAATATTTTAATGTGTCTTCTAGTACAACAGAGCTTTCAACGAAATTTTACTTCGTTTTTGATGTTTCTCTCTTAAATAAAATTATCGAAATATGATCAAGGAATACGAACGGAATTGAACAAATTCTCTTCTTCATTCTTTATATAAATTTTCAAAATTTTAAATAATATATACCTAATACCTACTATCATATTTTTTATCAGTTCTTTTTTATTTTTGATTTGTTTTCTTCTTCAATATCTATTGGCTCTATACAGCCAGCAAAATAATCTACAGCTGTAAAAAATCTTTCAAATATTTATGTTATTATATATTATATAAACCACAAATCGAAAGAAAACAAAGTGGTTTAAGAAACACGACAGAGCGTCAAGATTCATAAATTAAGACGTCACAGTGCTTTTGTTTCGTAGCCGCTCTACGTAAAATAACAGCATATTAATTATTCAGAGCCACACTCATCGCAATCAGAATAAGTGCTGATGTTTCTGTCAGCGGTGGCGGCGTACACGATTAGAATTCTTAAGCCACACCGAAGGCTTGATTAGAGGAAATTAAAATCATTATATTCGGGCGCGCCGTGACACCGCAATATCTCTACCCGTCTGTAGTAAAAATAAGGGAAACGCACATAAAGAAGGCGGTCGGCGGAAACGGAAGCGGCACCATCTTGGAGCCGCCGGGCGAGAAAACAATGGATTCGTTAATTAACATTTTCTTACGCCTCGCGGCTGTCGAACGAACGGTTAATCGGACAAAATATTTACGACGTGGAAGAGATGAAATTCCTTCATGGAATTGCTATTGGGGAGCGGTGGGATTATGAAAATGCGTTCTGACGGCGACGTCTAGCCAGCTCGGCTTAATTACAAATTAGTCATAAAAATTACAACTTTACAACGTTTTTGTTGAAGAAATTAACGATAACGTATATTTTAATAGCTCATATTTCAGAATGAAGAAAACATTGAAAAAAAATATCGCTTCACATATCGTATGTAAAAGGAAAAAATGTGTTGCAACCCTTATGTTTGACTTGGATACAGCTAGCAAACAATAAATCAATGAACGCTTGCATTGCACAGTGACCGGCGCCTGCGGCCGGTGACGGTGCGTGAAAAATTGCTCTCATCTATACCTCGAGATAGTGCCAGCCATGTCATATATTTCCGTTTTGTATTTCGTAACGTAAATGTTGTGAATTGAGCTAGCATTATAGATTAATTAAATTAGACTGTATATATAAAAAAGATAAAATAAGTTATAAAAGATTTTTTTATCAGCTTCACGCTGTATCCCCGAGTGGGAATCGAACTTACAACCGTCGCGTTACAGCCACGCCCTTGTGCCACTGCGCCATGACTGCCTCACTTTTTATGATGCACATAAATCTGGCTTTTATTTTTCTTTCACTTCTCCTTCGTCATATTTGAACTTAACACTGTCGACTTAATTACTACAGTTTTTAAAAATATATTTTTACAATGAAATAACTTAATTAATTAAACTCATCTATATATCTAAACGGAGATTTTACCACTAACTGAGGTACGACGCTCGCACGCTGGTATCCCGTATACTGCTATATGCGGGATACAGCGTGAAACAAAAAAGAAATTTTGTATCAAACAAAGTACCCTTAATCAATAGACGCTTCCAAAGAAAACAAATCCAAACGAGCTACCCACGCTGGACGTTCATTGCGTCCATATTGACTGTTTGATGGAGAACCGTCATTTGTTACGTTGCGAATGTGTTCGCAGTTTGCTCACTTTATTATGCATTTCGGTGTTCAGAACCAATACTGCCAATCTGGATGGTTTATGGTATCAACTAAATTTCCTTTTGCTCCTATTAATTTTGCCGATTAAAAATGGTCGTGTAAAAAATCTCGAGATTTACAGTCAATAAATATTTTAAAATAAATTGATAAGATTCTAATTAATTTCTAAACTATTTCATATGAAAATAGTAATTGTCACATAAATACAACAAGAACTGTCCAAATATAATTTTGTGTATGTCAACACAGCATTATGGGTAAAATTTGATCGCTGTATTTTCCATTTGTAACTGGCAATAAAACTTCGTTAGTAGTGGATTACCGCCATTAAACGCTATCCCAGCAGTAAAGCGGGTAAGCGATGCGCCTCTACGTTTATTGTCGTGTAACGGACAGGGTCTTGGTAATTCTGAGATTTTATTTTATCGCATATAATTTTTAAAAGGTATTTTATTTTTGTAAAATATCGAATATTAAGTAAATTATCTTTAGTAAAATGTTAAAAAATTGATTTAAATAAAAATTTATACGACATTGTGGGTTTCTACTATTTTTCTATTTTGGATATTGCCTATTTTGTAATAAAATCTAAAATTAAGCACTAATAATTAATCTGTAAATAAAATTTAAAATATTAATATGGACTGATATATTATATCGGATAAAGAAACAAAGCAGAAATCAAATCGCGTGTATATCCTGGATACACTATTCAATACTGCCACGCTAGCGTCTTATTTCAATAAAATAAAACAACCAAATAATAATTAGATAAAGCACGTGACTGCTGTATCAAATTTTTTATCGAAGCTCAGTCACGGCAGCGGTACCGGCCGCCGTCTCAATTATTAATTGTAATTTTTGACAGGCACCTGTCAATTTCGCAGCGTTCAACCCTTCCCTAATCCTCCTCAAGACGCGAGGTGCTGGGACGTCTCCTCAGCGCCCCCAGGAATAAATTAGCTGTCTCCCGACCACATCGGGATATAAAATTTTGAATATGAATGGAAAATTTTGCATTCGTAATAAACCGTTTCGCCGTGTATCCCGCAGATGCGTACTGGGTAGTGAATAAAAACGGAATCCGAGTCGTGTCGTTCCTCAGGTGGCCCGCCATAAATATTTATTAATTATTTTTTCAATAATCTCTCCTCTCTTGTATCCTCTAAGGATGGAGGGATATCTCCACCGTTAATTGCTTTTTGTTTCATTTGAATAAGTATTGTTTTTGACTGCTCGAGCGAGACGCTGAGTTTTATAAAATCTCGACGATGAATAAATTTATTAAAATCAATTTCATTAAAGCAGTGTTATTAATTTTCTTCCTTAACAATAATATTTTTTTGGAACTTAGTTTTATGATATTGGTTTTATTTATATTATATATATGTATGTATTTTAAAGAAGTAAAGTGAAAGATATAAATAACTAAATTTCAATGTATGCAATATATGCATATTATAATTATATAGGTATATAATATTTAAATACAAAAAAAAATGTTTTTAACGTCAGGTATATACACGAAACGAATACATTTGTCGGTAGCCAGAGACAATCTAGTGCTCCACACACACTATTTTTTAATTGTTGATAATTTAAAAAAAAATCTAGGTGAAGGGCAATCTCAAAAGTTTTCCAAGCGCGCTACGTACAATATTTACAGATATGAAAATGCAAATTATTTTGTCTCTAGAAAAAAAATTATAAATAGGTATCAGCCGTATCTTATTCCATCGATGTTGAAGCTTAATTTGAATAAAAATATAAAATCTGTCAGATTAGGCGATGTCTACGGCAGCCTAATTGTTTTTATAATTTGAAGGAAAACCGAAAGAAGTATATTCGAATTGGTAGAGCACGACACGTAGCGTCTGATGCGCCTTGCGGCTGCAAAATAACTTAAAAATGTGAAAATGCTCGTTTCGCCAAATACAATTTTGATGCAGAACAAATAAAGTTCAATTTCGAAACGATTTAATATGAAGCAAAAAAATTAATTTGGCCTCTGAATACACCCAGTCGCCTCAGTTTTATTTTCATAGCCTTGTATAATTTTATTGGAATAGCCGAATCGAGTCGCAGATGATCGTCGTTTTTCTATATGGAAGTGTAAAAGTTTTTTCCGCAGAAAGTTAGTGTCATAGACGATTTTAAATATTATTTTTAATAAATAGGTAGGTAGCATTTGTTTGTTACGAATGTTGCTTTGGGTACATGAAATCTTGTTAATGTTGCTAAAATATATTATATTAAAATAACTTAACATATTATATTAAATTAAAAAAAGCTTAACATATTATATTAAAATTATTAGCATACTTATGCATTACTTACTTATTCAAGACTCCAGAAGAAAATGAAGAAGCTCATTAATATGCAACCAAAATTCACAACTTTAAGTGTCCATTTATTTACAAAAAAAAAACCACATATTTTTTAAAAAACATAACTTTGATAAGTAGTTATTACATTTTATAGTGAAATTATTTTTTGAATTATTTCATTATCATTATATAAACGACATACGATTACTGGATCAAATTATATACGGTTACAAATTTTTCACATATAATTTTCCCGTAGGCCACGGAATATGGCGTAATTTGTTCGGACGTCACCCTCGGCAAGTTAATTTTTTATTTGATCAAGATAGTTACCGAAGGCAAACAGTTTCGTAATAAAGCCAATTTTTTGATAATACTATACTTTACAGTGAATATTTCGAGCGTTTTATTCGTTAAGGACAAAATTATACGCCGAGACGTGTCATTTCGTAGGCAATTTTGAAGTCGTTTGATTTCAATTAATCTCATTTTCAACTTTAGTAATTTTATTTGTAAAACGACAGTACAGGAATTTCTTTGTAATGTACATTTCGAAACGTTACTCCTATTTACATAAATTATACAAAATATGTTCTATCCTAAACCAATCATTTTTTTTTAAATAATTGGCTTTTTTTTTTTACTAAAAAAACAATTATTTCAAGTTTGCAAGATTGGTTAATAATTATTTATTATATATTTTTTTAATTTAAAATTTTAATTTGAGTTTTACTTTTTTATAATATTTCTTTTTTTAAAGAGAAGTAATAAATTTACGAAATGTATTAGAATGTGTGTCGATAACACAGCTTTTCACCGTTTAATATTATAGGATTCAGATCAGTCAAACTGGGAGTACAAATGAGCTTTGAACTCACTGATAACTGTGGCAGTAACAAATTAACCCGTAAATCGCAACATGGTTCAAAATTGTGATATCCTATCGCGATATCCACTCACATGTGTTGCAACGAGTCCCGTTCATTTTACTTATAATGTATACGAGTTAAAATATCGTAACCTAATATTATTATGTATTTTAAAATTATCGTATAAATCTTGAATTTTAATGAACTACAAAAAATAAGTTGCATTTTTAGGTTGAGTTTTTAAAAAAAATACCGGCTTCACCTACCGAGGGTTTCGCACCAATTTCAGAGTGGTAGTTTAACGGGAAGCAAAATTTATATAGAATAACAAATTTAAGTTTTCGGTTATATGTGAGGTGTATGTAGGTCCACGAGAAGTATCCTATATAGGTTTTCTTTATTCGTTGTGTTTCATATAAAATGTACCAAAAACGATACATAAACGCTCATATATTCTATTTTTCTTTATTATCTTTGAACAAGACAGTTTTATTTGAATAATAAATTACAAAAAAAAAAAAAAAACTGTCAATTAGGAACAGCTTAATAATATGACGTATAAATTATATGACAGCGGTTTATTTACAGGTTCAAGTTACATTTGTAAGGTTAGCGGCAAGTCGCGATTCACGTAATGTTCGGATCGCGTGTAATTGAACAATATCGGTCTCGATTGACTTTGAGGAAATGAATAGATTTCATTTTAGTGTCATTTGTAGAGCTAATGGCGCCTCCCGCTAATGTCGGTAATAGACACGGCGGACGGGGGTTGAAATGGTAAATTACTATGACAAATGTTAATGTAGTGGAAATCGAGTGTGTTGTCTTTGCTTCGTCAACGATTATCTTTGATTTATTTTGATTTTAAAACCAATATATTTGTTGCTTTACCAGCTTGTTCATATTTATATATCTTTATATAATTGCACTTTTTGAATATACTTATATCTTTTTGAGACCACTGGTAAGTGGAGACGTTGCTCTCATATTTGTAACTAAAGCTATAAGTCTATTTTTTTTTGGACCTAAAGAAGAACCTAAAGAAGAATAATATATATATAAATTATGTATTAGTACGCAATTTAGTTTAATATCAACTGGGATCCCATTCATTAATTCATACTTTATTTAGATACTTTCAGTATAAAGTATCTAAATTGGATCATAATGTCTTCTTCCTATTTCCTCGAAACAAAAACTCCGTAATAAATAATGCCGTATGTCATTTCTCAGCACGTATGAAATTTATAACTCGTGGAGCGATTTCGAAGGGCAATTTATTTGTAATGGCCCATTTGATAGATACAAGAAATAGTAGGGAAACAAGTGTGTAATATTTGAAATTATATAATTTTTTTACCAATAAACTACCTATCGTCGCTAATAAAGTCTTGTATCCAAAAAATAAAAGTTTTTAAGGAGGTTTTTATGGTAATATAACAAAGAAAAAGCGATTGAAAAGGTCTTCGCTCTTAATATTGCGTCCAATCAGTAAGACAATAAGACATGCAATTATATGGTCATGAAATTGGCGTGATTGATAAGTAAATAAAAAAAAATGCAATCGGAAATTAAGTAATACGTAAATAAAACAAGCATATCACGCCCCTACACATACGTCACGATTCGGGAGCAAGAGTCACCACACCGATTTGTGACTTAATCACTTTATTGGCGGCAAGGGAGCGTGCTTATCAGAAAGAAAACGATACCGCTGATATATGAGTAAACAAGCTTGCACTTTTCCTCGACTTTTGGCGGTCACAGAGGCCATAAAGTCGACGGTGAAGTTTGTATTGCGCTCGTGGGGAGACTCGAGTGCTTTTTGAACGTTGTTTTTTAGTTGAACCCGATTTAAAAGTCGTAATTTACTTGCCTTGTCAGTGTTGACGTCGCTGCAGTCCCGCGCATCTGCGAAAATAAGAGTGCATCGGTGTATAAAAAGTATAATATTGTAAAATTTTAAATATTATTAGGAGTATATTTAAGTTTACATATAGATGTGGGCGTATCTAGGTTTTACAGCAACTATCTAGCCTCCACTTGCTTAAACTTAGTAACAAGAAATTTAAATATTAGAAGTATACAGTTGTAATTTTAGATGATTTTTAAATTCAAAGAAAATGCAAATGTAATGTATATAAAAATATGACAAACTATCTTAATGTTAGCTTTAAATTACTGTACTCTGCTGTGCAGGGGATAAGTCAAGGTAAAATATAATTTATTCATAAAAAAAAAATATTTATTTAAGTTTTGAAGTAGGAAAACAGCATATTTTTTCATAAATTATTCAGATACTGTATCTATATATTAGGGATATATTTTCTAATAATAAGAAAGGGGTATTAAGACATTGTGTCCACAGAATCTTTGTATCAGTCCGGTGATTAGCGTACACAACGCAACGCATCGGACCTAAATATGTTTGTACATCGGCTTCCCACACACCAATATAGGAACCCTCTTGAGGATCAGCCATTACGTAGCCTCTTAACGGCCGACGGTTTTAATTAAAAACTTCTTGCATTAGCGCGTGTCCAACCAATCACGGCTTAAATCTTCAGAAGATAATGTTTTTGGAAATATTATACAAAATACAGCTATCATTTTATTCGTTGATTTTTCTATTAATATATTATAGCGTAACATGCCATGCGCTTGTAAATTTTGTTTTCATATGAGTAGCAAATATAACATTTTAGGATCCATAGCAAAAATTGTATAGAAAAATATATGATTACTGCAGTAATATTACTATGAATTCAGTTTTTTCATTTCTATTGTTATTGGAGCATAGTAAGTGGGTCAGGCTGGTTCCCCGGCCTGTACAAACAGCGCAGCCTCAAGTGCCGTCTTAACCGGCAATAAACAAGAGCAGGTGTACCGACTGTCCGTACAAACTTGGAAAGTATTCGCCGGCGTTCAAACATACGGTCCTCGTTACGCATGCCTGGTTGGGTTTAATCACGGGGTAACCCGCCCAGGGCGGGCAAGCTTAATGTTTTCACTATGTATTTTTTAAGTGCCGCCAACTTGCCGGTATTTTGTGCTCGTGACTCTCGATATTCTTATTCTCCCTCCGCTTGTATATCAAAATATTTCATTTCGACGGCGCTGCGCTAATTGGAAATTTCGTGTTCCACTTTTTTTTTTGGAAACAGGAGTGAAATGTTACGCTTCGCTTCGCTCGTAATTCTTATGTTTTGCAACAGATTGTAGGAAACTGAGTGTTTATTCTCTGACACGATCGATATCAACATCAATATTTAGTGTTCTTGATGCTGTACGAGGCTGTGCGAGGACGTAATATAATATCAGGTGAACGGCAGACGATAGTTGCATATGAAGAGTATTTGAAATTTACACCCGCACCGTGTCAAACATCTATTAGCCTTGTTGTATCCGACAGACGCCCTCATCTGAATCTTGGTCTATTATGTGATCTCTCCAATATTGACACAGCGTCCCGCCGATTGTGCACACCTCACGGTCCCCTGTCACATTCAGTGTATTTGAATTTCAACCAGAGATATATTGTGTTCCAGGGACGGACGCAGGACGATATCATATCATATCACAGCTGATCGATGTCCCCAACTGATCAATTAAACGTCCAAAAGCTAATTAATCACGCAATATCGGGCAGCGTAAGCGAACCAAATTTTGTTTGACTTGCCAGAAAGTTGTGGAGTCTTATTTATTTTTTATCAATTTCATCCGAACGGTCTCAAAAGCGTTCTCCCGTTTTATTATGGCGACGTGAATTAGCAAAAACAGAATGGATTTTGGTTTGGCCGTGATTATGTCAAAAATAATTAATTATTATCGATTCCTAGAGAGTAGGGGAGCAGATTGTTGGGTGGTACTGAGTGGAATCGTTATTTAAATTAGAAAACTAATTACCAGTCGATCGAAAACTACCGAAACTGTTATAAGAGTATAATAAATATATAGTATAATATATTAATAATAGAAACTGGTATATTTTAATTGTTTTTTGGAAAATTTACTTTACCAATATGTATAATATATATGTATAGATAAGCTGATATGGCAATTAAATCTTTGACACACTGAGATCTACTAATTTAGTAAATATGAGCAACCATTCAATCAATTGTAACTTGTGTCTTAAAATTGTCCATTTACGACAAACGAAGGGATCCACGTCTTGTGTTTATTTTGGGGTTGATAGGGAATATTCTTTATTCATTAAGCACTGCCAACTCCGTGACCAGCTTGTCTAAGCGGCCGCCGAAACTTTAATTTAGACTAGCACTACCTGCGACCGCTTGCCCCATTCATAATGAATCACACCCTCTGTTTAGTTTAGAACCTTTTGTGTGTGACTGACATTTTACGTACAGCCTCATTTTGCCATCTTCAAAATAACCGAACCCAGTGTAAATCTTCGAAAGCCTCTTTTTTGTATAGTCTATAAATCACAAGTGGAAAAGTTCACGGCGAGAAAAATCACAGTCATCGGCCTCTTTTAAATTAACGCCATTAACTTTGAGATTTCCTCTCGGAAATAAAGTGCAAAGATTACCTCTCTCCGTTTGAGCGAGCTTAGTAATTAGTAACGCTCGAGTTTTATTTGTTGACGTTCATTATTCGTTGATTTTGAATGTTTTGAGGGGGGAAAGGGAGGGCACGTTAAGTTACTTTGGGTTGGAAAGAGAGATCGGACATTCAATCGCGAGGCTGCACCTGCCGCCGCAACGAATTTGCAATTTAAATTCCAAACGAATATTCTGAGAGGACCTCCTTAACACGACATCTGTTTAAATTGTCGGCGATAGAGTGACTGCTGCGGTTTGAGAACTCTTTGTGATTACGAATTAATTGAAATAAAACAAAACCCTTTCAACGATCGGGGTCGGCTTAGAATTATAACCTTTCAATCTGCTTTCCATCGGAAATTAAATTTTGATTCATATATATATTTAAAATTCTTATGTGAATTTGTATTGCTGTTTACTTATAATATAAAAAGAATTGCTTAAGAGTATTGTATACTTAGCAATAGATATCGACCTCTATAATTCTTTATACAAGACGGTAAACGAAAGGGTGACAAATTCGCTGTCACAATATAATTCAGTAAATTGATTGATCTTTTCTAGGGTTGATATATTGTACATCGGTGTATCGGACGCCGGCCACGGGCTAATAGGCGTTAGTGGGTAAATAAAGAAGCGCGGGCGGAGTCGGGCGTCATTAATAACTATCGCCCCACCACTTCATTATCAATTAATCAATCACATGTGTCGTGGTGGTGACGGGTTTTTATTATCTCTAATGAAAAGATATCCTAATTTTTTCTTATTTATTTATCTTTCTCATATATGTATATATAGAAACGTTTTTAAATTTTTTTTATCATAATAATTTTCTAAAATTATTACGACACAAATATTTTCACTATAACGTGAAGTCAAAAAAAAAGAACATTTTAAACTATGTTAAGGTAATCACATATATAGGTATATAGGTTAAAACGTTTTACAAAATTATTATGATTAAAAAAATTTAATAATAATGATTGATAATTAAAATATTATGATAATTAAATTTTAATTTTAAGTAAAAAAATAATTATGTATCAAACTTCCTAATAAACGGTTGCTGTAGTAGCTCGAAAATTTGAAGGAAAGTAGAGAAAGAAAAATGGCTTAAAACTAGATTCCGTCTGCCTACCGTGCTATATGCGTGACACAGCATGAAGCTGAAAAAAAAACCCAGACAAGCGTGAGTGTGACAAGGATGAGTCGGGCTCACCCATCGAGAGTTCCGTTCAAAAATTGGGGGTCTCAAGTTTCTGAAATTCAGGCTTGCTTAGCCAGAGACTTTCATCTTATACTTCACTTGAACTAATGGTTTTAATACAAAATCTTGCCCCCTTTTTAGGTTATTATTATTTTATTTTATCAGGAAATCATGGAGCTGTAGATCTAAGCATATGGTTTGAATTTCAACCCGATATATAAAGGACAGACAAACGGATAGACAGACAGACAGATGGACAACAGAATGCTCTACTAAGGGTTCCATTTTCCTTAAAAGATAAGGAACCCTAAAACGCGAACATTTCTAATAGTTATACAATATAAGATTAACTAAATATTACCCAAAGAGTCTAAACATGTAGAGAAGAATGACTTGTCGGAAAGAGTTAATAATCTTGTTAATTTGTTCTAGTTACCGGCAGCCCGCTGGTCTCGACGTTCTTTGTAATTAATGAGAGCACCTCATCTATTACATTAGCTGGAGGGCCTCAGAAAATACTTACGTGTACGTATCACCAATTAACTGAGACACTACACACGCGTCTAAACATTGGCTTTGTTATCCAAACCAAGGCTCTTCTTGTGCTGGACGGATACCATACGAAGTTAACATAATAAATAAATTGGGCGTGAAGAAAATGAAACAAGAAAATTCATTTATCAAAACATACGTTAGGTGTTTGAGGCTTTTATGATTGATTTGTAATAAAATTGTATAATTCTAAACTATAAATTCAAAATAAATTGTAGCTAATTTAGAAGTAGGTACATAATATTACTTTAATTTCCATTATATATTATTATTATTTTTCACATAGTAGGTCAGGATTTCAGAACCTACTGTTACTTAGACACTTCCTTTCCACTGACACGTTTTCATTCCCGACTTTCCGCCGAATTCTTTGGTATTGCATGTTTAGTGGCGGAACTCAACACCGTGCTTTGACTCGATAGAGTGAACAAATAAAAATATTATTATTATATAATATTTTATTTCTTCGACTGGGAATCGAACTCAAAATCGTCGCATTTGTAGTTACACTCTTGTGCCACAGTGCCACGATAGTCTCGTATAATAGACATAAAACGAACTTACTCAAAAAGTAAGTATTTACGTTCTTCTCATTAATCTGTTGACTGAATATTCTAAACTACCCGTCGATATTGGAGGTAAGCTTGAGAAAGCTCGTAAATCATACTAAGGCAAACACGCTTTGATCAATTAAATTTTATTAGAAGCGTTTATTAAAGGTCGGGGTAAGTGAAAGATTTATTGGAGGTTTATCCTCATAACCGTAGATTAAAGGATATTACTCAATACGACTGGGCCTCGTACCGTAGTGAAGCTCGCGTTGTGTTCATATTGTCAAGTTATATCTATAAATCAAATATATAATATAGTTTTGAACACTCTTATTTATATTTTGTAGAAATTTTTACCTAACTATAGAAGTAGTTTATTATAGTTAACTATATAGTTAGTCTTTACCTGCAACTTTTTTAGAAATATACAAAAATTATATAATTTTATTTTAAGTTAATTTATATTATTTCAATGTAACGAATTAAAAAAGAATTTTAGTTATTAACATCATCATAACGATAAGGCATACATTATCTCAGGTAAGATCAACATATTGTTATTCTACAAATATAAGTCCTTTATATTTGTAGAAGGTCGGAAAAAACTCACTCCTCCACATTACTCTACTTTACGTGAATAAATTGTTTATGACATTTACATTATGTTAAAATAAATAAATCCAATCAACTTCCCGCACACAGTAGAGTAGGCAGAGGGAACCTGGTGTTAAGACACTCCGTTCCTCGCTTTCCACCGATTATTTTGCGAGGCATTCCGTGTTGAGTGGTGAAACATAATAAAATAAATAAAAATATAGATTAAATAATGGATAACATTATTTTAGATTTAATTAAAGACAGAGCTATAGCATATAGTGAGGCATAACGAACTAGGGGAATTAATCTACTTGAAAACGCTTACACAAAGCGTGTAATATCTCGGGTCAAACACGGATTAATCTAAAGCAATGTAAACATGGACTTCAAGTTCAGAATTTAACTGTTATTTGGATTGCTTCGTCATGTGTGTATATTATTTTTAGTATATGCTGGTTTCAGGATAGTATTTGTATATCTTGGTGCTAGAGTCGAGGCGTAGTGAGAAATTACCTGGTTGGGTAAATTGTAAGTGTGGATTTGATTTTCATTAGGAGGAATATTGTAAAATACTATTAAGTGGTAAGTTTAGACACAATAAGTGCGGCGTTAGTTTCGTAGCGTAATGTCTTAAATAGATGAAAAATTGACATTGTATATCTCACGAAAAAGCAGACATCATTTTTTTTTATTTAATACTAAAAAAATAGTATATGTATCGCTGAGTAGTATACCGTTGTGCTTATTGTCCCACAGTAAAGAGTAACAAGATTTGTAGTCAAAATTGGGAAACTAACGACGGCACCTAATTATCCGGCGGTTACCGTAGCAGCGGCGCGGCGGTGGCACGCGTGATATATGCGCACTTAATTCTAATGTCGACTGTGGCCCCGCGAGGTGGCCCCCGTGAGCTGAACTACCAGAATCATAATAAAGTATGATTTCTTGGTCGGGGACGCGGCCCAACCTGGATAATCACTCCTCAGGCGTACCCATATAATTCCTTAGTGCATAATGAAAGTTGATTAACATTATACCCGTCGCCCGTGTGTGGGTGGGTGGGTGTGCGTGTGTGTCCGACGCAGATTCCGAGTCCTAATTAAGAGCGAGGGTAGGAGGGTCGCGGCCGGCGGCGGGGGCGGGGTATCGATCATCACCCGCCAAGGAATCGACGCAGGGACCCGCAAAAAGGGGAAGCCCTCATCTCGAAATCAGCGGACGACTAAACCCGCTCTCAGCACATGTGTTTTGATTTAGGCGCGCGCTAAGGGTCAGTAGAAATGGAACGCTTCAGGCGCGATTTGCAAATCCGATGTGAATAATTACACGGATTATGAATGCTTACCTACTGCCTTACTGCTATTTACATATTTTCTTGTGGGTTGATGAGTACCATCAAACCACAAGAAGTGATGGAATAGCTTCATAATATTCAGTATAAAACAAAATGTTTTAAGCTATTGCATAACTCTTTGCTAACAAAAATTCACAGCAGGTTCTACAGAAGGAATTTGGTGTTGACACTCTGGTCCCCATTGTCGTCTAAATTCAGGCTTTGCGTATTGATGAGAACTCAACGTCGAGTTTCGAGTCGGGAAAATATTAAATATTTAATTTCCTCGAGTGGAGATCGAACCCACAACCTGTCGCGTGTACACTCACGTACTTGTGCCCCTGCGCTACGACTAGCCTCATTGTTATGTAGCTCGACATGACATATCGATACATTTATAACTTATTTTCTAACTTTTCTTTTTTCCCCATCTGGTAATTGTTTCGTCTCTTCTGAACATCTCACGAAAGACAAAAAAATACTAACAAAGCTGCTTATAAAAAAAAAACGCTGGAAAACACTTACCGCGCTCTAGTGCAAATCGTCGACTGTCACTTCAATCTCGTCGGCGCCGACGTCAAATGGGAAAAGTGACAAAAATAACAATCAAATAGAGCATCCGCGGAAATGAGATCTGAAAGAATGATCACGCCCGACCCCGGGGACCGGTTGCCTCTTCAAAAACGACTTAATATCTCAATTCACTAAGGAGTTAAGCTTTAAAAAATATTTCGATAGGCAACAAAGGGCCCCTCGGCCCGCGGTGTCTTTGACACGTTGCCACCGGATTTTTCCGCGAGATCTTTTTTAAGAGACGGGATGTCATTCTGTTTGTATCGGCTTTGTCGCGTAAGGTTAAACTTCGGTTTATTAGCCTACGCTTCCTTTCTGCAAATAGAGGGAGATTTCGTAAATTTAATCTTGATGTTTCATTTGAGAATTAAAATAAGCTCGCGTCGTGCCAAAATATTTATTGTTCAAGATATAGACAGACACAACATGTAAGCGAAGCCCTCTTACAATCAATATGAAAATGTGACGAGTGGGGTCGCTTGGCAGCCGGCGGTCCTTAATTAAGAATACGTGACAAAAGACGAGACGTGCACACAAACACAAGTTCCAACGAAAAAGGTCCGGATTATGTAACCCTTCTGCGCTTTTGATTTTAAACGCTTGAAGTGCCAATGCCGGACCGTGGAGTCTAATTTGAAAAGAGATTCGGCAAATCTGGCTTCGAGGAACCCTCGTTTAATCGAGCCAGTCGATATGAATGTTGATACAATGAAATAATATCGTCGAGTAGGCGGTCACTATGGTGACGGGGCGTGTTAGTGGGAAACCGTAGCCGAATGGAGTGGCAAAAGGCACGCTTCCGCTTGACCGTTTCCAACGGGTCAGCGTTTTGTGTGCTGATTCAGCTCGCATCCGCAGATGCCCGGATAATTAGCAGGCAAACAAGAAACCCGTACAACTTCGACGGCGCCCTAACCATTCAGGTGCTCCACACTCTACAAATACTGCTGCAAGAACTTTAACAGCAGTTTAATTGCGGTACGAAAACAGAAGCGCACGGAAAACACTTTGGCTTTATTGAAAAGAACTTAGTTGGTTACATTGAGGTTAACTGGTAACGGTAGCTGCGTTTGAGTTGGCAAGTTATTATAACTTGTTATAAGCGAATATTTTATATTATTAATTTCGTTTCATACATTTATATAATATCATTTAATTATTATAATGTTTAGATATAAATGTTAACGTGTAATATTTTCTAAGCCTCTATATATCTTGAAATTTGAACAATAAGAAAAGCGGAGTATATATTCTAACTTGAACAATTAAATCCCGCCGCCGTCACGTAGGGGATTACCGTAGCACGCACGTCACGCTCGCCACTAATTTATCACGCTTTGTGTCCGCGCCTTTACGCTGCTACTGGCACCGTACTAGCGATTTATATTTAGTAATTGTTAACGATATCTATACATATAGAACAATTGTAATTGACCGCTGTTTGTACTTGGAAGGTATATGATAAAATTAATTATTATATATTTTTTGGTTTCTGTATCTATATTTATATCAATGATTTGCTGTTAATACGTTATACTTTTTTATACGTTTTTCTATATATGATTTGTCGTTATTACGTTATACGTTATTAATACATTAATCAAAACTTTTTTTTCGTAAGTAAACGGCTGTTTGTCTGTACATTTGTGTACGCTAATCTCGGAAATTGTTTAACCGCTTTAACGTAATTTTCACTATCATATTGTAACAAGCTTCCCCTAACATTAAGAGTTTGTTTTATTTCCATTGGCTTATAAATAAAAAAAATATATCAATATGAAAAACTTTGCTTGACAAAACTGTTACAAAATAACTGTAATAACCTTTATAAGATAAATTTATATATTTCATTGTAATTTTTTGGTATTTTAGTGGGTTCACAAAATTATTTTTTGTTTTGTAAAAAAATTATTGCCATTTTAAAAACGCTGTTTATTTTTCTATATTGAAATAAATAACTAAACAATATATTTTTCAAATATATTTTATACCTACATACATATACATGTAGTTATAGAAATGCATTTCCTTTCGTCATTTACCTTGGTAACCGGTAATTTGATTAATTTCCCCTTGAACACGCACTAACCTGTCCCTATTTGAGATCAATAGGGATTTGGTCCCAATTATGTATTAACCGAAACTTGGCTATATCTAATCACACGCGAGTCCGTTATCCTTAACTAAAGTAAGAAAACTTAAACTAAGAAAAAGAAATTCACCGAAAATACATATAAAAATATCTAACCGATAAAAAAATAAAACTATAAGGTTTATTTTATGGGGAACGGAGTGTCTTTACACTGGAATCCCTCTGTGTGACTTGGTTCCCGCCTACACTACTGTATGCGGGATAAAGCGTGAAACTAATAATTTAATTAATTTTGACATTTTACACAGTTAAACTTATTTACTTTTAACAATATGTTAAAAGCGTTTCCATATAAAAATTATTTATTTATAATACTTTTCCTCATAAATGATAACACCAAAAATTAAATTATCAATTAGATTAAAATTCAAGATGCCTACTGAAATGGCATGATAACCCAAATTACCCGAACTAGCTGTATCGCCGTAATTCCCGGCGCTGCGTATCGATCGGCCGCGAGCGACAAAACTTTCTAGACAGCTTTTATATGCACTTTACCTACTCGTGCTATAGCGTATTCGATCAAGAGCGTATTGTTGGTACTAGCGGGTCATTTACTACGCAATTACGCATGTTTGTACTGAAGAAATATATTATTGAGAATTAAATTAGTCACGTTTCATTTCATTTACTAATATGGCGTCAAGTGGTTTTACATTACAGTCTCGATTTTATTTTCAATGATTGCAGTGAATATTTCATTTTTCATTGCTTTTGAACTTTTTGAAGCATTGGAGTCGAATCGTTATATTTAAGTTCGTCGTTTCGTTGAGTATTTTTTCGATTTATTTTTTTATGAGACATAATAATATAGTAGTATAATAAATAAAAACTTCTATCTATTTCAAAAAGTAGAATTTATAATGGTACAAGGAACACCAATATATATATACTATTATATTTTTATAGTAATATATTTTTAATATTTAATAATATTTGTCACGTGGATCGTTATTTCTATTTATAACTTTAATTGCTTTGCTTGTAATCAGGATAATGTATGTCTGTACATGCACGAGTATAACGGGGTGTTTTTAACGTTGTGGAGACGTCAAATGTGACGTCAGCAAGACTTGGCGTGTATCCGACGTCTGATAGGGGTACCATCAACATGTGGCAAAACAAACGTTGCCCTATTACCTCTGCGAGTAAAGTTAATTTTTAGGAATTACTTTATTTAAATATAATTAAATGTCATATATAATATAATTGATGTTAAGAAAATTATAGATACTATAAATTTAAATAATGTATATTTTATCCGTTTAGTGTAATTATTATAATATGATGACAAAATATTTTATGTGGCAAGATTTTTAACTATTTTTACTTTATATTTAGAGTAGACTAAGTGAATCTAGTCTTATCCAATGAAATGTATTATTATGTGAGGAGAGTCAACTGTGTTTCCTCAAATGTGATTCGAACTCAAAATCATCAGGCTTAGAGATACAACGTTACTGGGCTCTGTTAGATTTTATATTAGATTATAATTAATGCATTACATCTGATGCCAGAATATGGCCGCGTGACGTAATCAAGCATCCCATGTGGGTGAGTCTAATCAGCTATGAAAATTAGGTTCCGCTGTGTACGGGTGTCTTCTGCTTTGTACTGTTCTGGAATTTAATTACTATTTCCAAATATCGTTACTTGATAGCTCGACAACGCTTTAATTTGCTTTTGGTATAAAATTTGATATGTGTTTGTCACAACATCAAACAACAAAAAGTTTTTGAATATATTATTATTATACGAATTTATTGCTCAGAATTGATTAAAATTATGTTTCTCGTAAGATACTACAGTATATATTGTCAAATGTACAAAGACTTGTGACTTTATTGTGTATAAATATGTTATTAGTTATAGTCAAAAAGAAAATTTTAAATTAAAAAAAAACCCTTTCATTTGATATCCATATCATATCATATTAAAATATATGAAATGAATAATAAAACAAGAAAATCTTAAAAAAAAATTAAATATAAATTTATGCCATAATAAAACAAGAACGAAGTAAAAAGTATCAATTTAAAACTAAATTTCCTTCTATATCCGTCTTTACGACCGTACGATTATATTGCACAATTGAAACAAGTGAATTTCAGTGCTGGCAACACCGCACCATCCATCAACCAATTAGAGTGGCGATCAATCATAGCCCGAGCACTCCCCAGGCCCACGATCATTTTTTCCCACTCTTCTCTAACACACAAGAGACTTGTTAATCACGTGAGTACATGGAAATGTTTTTGAAATGCTTGACGAATTAATTATTATATTAATATCTTTACTTAAACACTTATATGACTCTTTAGTGGAGTATAAGATAGCTCGTAGTAAAATGAATATATATATATATATATATATATATATATATATATATATGTATAAGATATTTTTTCTAAAAAAATCAATTAGTAAACGGCCCATGATGAAATATTTATTTAAATTTATACGAAGTGTCTTGACACTAGGTTCTCTCTGCATACCCTGTTGTGTGCGGGATACAGCGTGAAGCGAATACAATTTTGAATTGAATTTAATTATAATAATATTATTATGGAGTTTCAGAAAATATTATGAGAAGTATCAATAATAAAGTTATCTATAGTCAAGACACAACTTTTGTTGGCTAATAAAGTAATTATTAACTAGTTGATCTATAATTAAATCTTTACGTATATTAATAGAAAAATATTCATACACTACAATGTCGTATTCATTTTTTTATTCTACTTTCCCAGTCACTTTAAACCATGACAACATTAACCCAGCAAAACGGTGCGTTATAAAAAGATGAACAATAATTCTTTTTTATTATGTGCCAAAGTAGGAATCTCACTGTCGACGAACGAATAAATAATATCAGGAAGGAAAAAGAATAGGAATAACACAACATAAAATATTAACATTCTTCCAGGATTGCCATCATTCTGCGGTCGAGGTTTCTTAAGGGGGAGCATACTTACATCTTTGAATGTTAATGCCATTTGCATATCCGAAAAGTCATGAAATAAATCAACCAAGACGGACAGTGGGGACGGCTGTTTATTATGTTTCCTTTGTCTATGAAAGTAGCAATTGATAATTAAAAAATACATATTATTATTCTATTGGAATTATTTATCTGTTGCAATAAAAGTAACGCTGACAAACGGGTACGGATATATTTATTCAAAATTGCCGGAGTAAGCTCCAAATCACTCCTTTCTATTTGAAAATCCGGCGTGTCGAGAGGGCTCACCTATGCGGATAATGTTGGAAATCTGGCATCAAATTGCAGAGCATTGTATGGTAAATGCGAGAAAAACGAAGAAAGTGTTGGGATATTTACATAAGTTGAGACAGAGGGTCGCACAATACATACAAAAATATTCAGGGCCGAGGTGATGAGAGCCCTCGGGCCGAGTGCATGCATGGTCTTTATGATGGGGATAATATTTACAGGCGGTGTGAAAACGTTATATTTATGAGGAAATAGAAAATAGTGAACTCTATTTCTCTTTAAATTTATGTTGTAAAGTTATCGCTTAGCGTTTTATGGTCCACATCGTATTTTCATTTGATAGAATCAAAATATTATAAAAAAATTATATATTTTCTAAATGTATTATCGATGTAAGATCATAAGAGTAGATACAGAAATACTATTACCTAACAGTAAAAAAAATAAAAGTCTTTGTAAAAGAGTTGAATGAAACTTTTTCTTGTATGCCTGGCATGGGCAGAGCTAAGCTATAATTTACTCTCAAGGTTGACTCACTGGATGCAAATCCTATAAATCCTATAAACTATAAGAAATAGTGATATGCTGTCTGAACAAAACTCATAGAGCATTATATAAATTTTCCTTTGACATAAATAATAAACAATATTTGGAACATTTAATGAAGAACTAACTAAAGAATGAGTGGCTAGATGCATGGGCAGACTCGACCGGATTAATACCACTCCCGGCATTTAAAACTGGCGTGAAGTAGTGGCTCCTGCCACTGCATTTTATTAGGTAATACCGGGTCCTGGCGACCAACATCTCCACCTGCAAGGCCGGCAACGCACCTGTGCTCCTCTGGTGTTGCACGGGGTCGTGGGCGGTGTTGATCATTTACCATCAGATGACCCGAACGCTCGTTTGCCATGTCCTCTTCCATAAAAAAAAAAAGATACGTCACAAGCCCAAGCCCTCGGCGGCGGCACGTGACAATGAGTCGTAGTTTTCCGTGCGTGTAGCCAGCGTTCATAGAAATATAATGCATACTCGCGTCAAATAAAAATATTATCAGAATTACTACGCTTGTGCGTTAGTTTGTTTACAAGCTGCCAAGTCTCCTATCGATCGTCCAGACGCTAAACTTTTTATGAATTAACCATCAAATAACTTAGAAGAACAATGAAAAAACAAACTCTTCAAACAAAAATCGATGACAATCTGGGCCAAAAACTTTGCAAAAGTTTGCCAGCAAAAAGATTTATATACTTATAAAAAACTGGGCGGGAAAGAAGTTTTCGAAAAACTTTAAATTGCGACCTTGAACTGGGCAAACTTTGTTTTGGATTACTATAAGCGAAGTCGGGGAGTTTTTAATAGAACGACGTTGATGTGCTGCTGATTCTTGTTCCTAAAGAAAGTTTGTTATGGCACAATCTTGAATAAGTTCTACTGTTAAACAGCATCGAAATGCTATTTTTAATTTACTATTGAAAAGTTTAAGTTGAAACAAAATACCTTTACGCCAACGTTGTTAAGAAATAGACGTCATAGGATTAAAGATAGATAGAGATAGGGTGCTTATGTAAAATAAGGCTTTCAAAATATCGTAAGAACTTTTGAGGAATTTTAGGTCCATTTATAGTTCCGTTATTTATTAACACCATTTTTTGATTTCTCGTAGAAATGTTAAGTCGAAATTAATAACAATTAATCAGGGCTTCTTTAGAGCATAAAAAAATCAAGCGTCTAAGTCAATGCAATCAAATGATACGAACAATCGACGAATCCGTTAATCAAAACTTTTCGAAAATTTATAAAAAACACAAAAGGAAAAAATTCGAAATTGGTAATTATAAATTTTAAGGTATTTCATAGAAATAAATCATTTATTTTTAATTAAAAATAATTTAATTTAATTTAATTAAAAATAATTTATTTATTTGTCTATGTTTTTTTCTGTCATCATTTATAATATTTCCTTTTTTTATTCCATTTCAGTGTTCCACATTTTATTAAAGTAAAAAATCAATTTAAATTGCGTTGTCAAAAAGATAAGCAAACAATCGTTTAATAGGTCCGATTCAAATCAAGCCATTTCCTCGACAAAGGATCTAGCTAAAAAAAATGCGTTGTTAAACAATATGCCATAAACATTTCCATCTTAAAAGCATTTAAAAAGGCAACGTCGTCAATTGGGACACCGTTTTCTTTATTAACTGTTAACTAGGACCGGGTGTTTATGTAAATTGTTATTGCTTTTTTTTTTTTAGAAAAAATCTCGTTTGACACGTCGCAGGAGAGGTCCTCGTTACTGGAGATCGCCGCTTGCAGAATGGGATTTTGAAGGTAAATAAGTCTTTAAAAGAGGAATAAGTAAATTAGAAGCGACAAGATAGGAATCTCCCCTATTTTTTCGAAGTCAGGGGAAAAAAATGTGATCGTCTCTTCGATGGTGTAGTAATGGGCTAACCAAGTATGGATTTTCAGTACAATTTTGTTTTTATTTTCTTTTAGTTTTTCATTCTCAACGTACTATGTGGTGTGGACCTGAAACACCTAGTAGAGACAAGTCCAAGTCGGTTATTATTGTAGCAGTAAATATAATTCAAAACATTAAATCAAATAAGATAATATATATGTATCTTTTATAATACTCAATATTGAGAACTATAAATGTGCAATATGTATATTTATTAATTCAGTATTTTTTTTTTAAGAAAAAAAAAGTAATAATAATTTTATATGAGAGTACTTTTTGCCATTTTCAAATATAAATAGCTATATCCATTTATACTTAACATAAAAATCTTTTTAAGGGTGAGTGCGGCGACACTCCTGGCCGGTATCGTAACAGCTGTTGCCAGCGATACCTTCTCATTAAGTTATCCGCCATCTTAAAAAGGTAACTTACACATTTACGTTTTTGTTATACTTATACATTGTAACACATTATGAACATACTTCCGAATTTATTACGAATTATGGCAAAATTTTAATCTTATATATTTTGTCATTTAACAATTGTAAATGTAAATTAATAAATCAACTAATTTCAAAAAAGTTCTTTAACTCGTATTTATAGACCTTGAAATCGTTCTGTTTGTAAACAATTATTGTAAATATTCTCATAACAAAGCTCTCAAAACGGCTTCTTAAAAAATATTTCCTTTGTAAAAATCTCTCTTGAACAATTTTTCAAACGAATGCCTTATTATGACGCTCGGAATTAGCTTCGTTAGCCGAAGGGCGGCTTGGATGTGACAGACGTCAAAATAGTCTCATTCAAATTCATATTAATCTGTGACGTTCAAATGTCGTGATGAATGTTGCTTATAATGACATTAGACGGCGGGAATTCTTTTGCACAATTTTCTTACTGTTCTGTGGTTTGTCAGAACACGGTTGATTGACAGTAAATTAACGTTATCATGCAACTGTTTATTTTTATCTGTATTTAACATGTAGTTTATTTGTTGGTTCATTGTTTTGTTGTGTAGTTTTTTTTAATTTAATATAGATAATTCTTTCCATTGCCTTATTTTCTACGTCTTTTTTGCCCAATTTAAGCATCTTATGACGTCGTTATCATGGTCATAGTATTTTTTTTCTGTTTCTCTTACTCTACATACTCTACATACTCAACATAATAATACTTGATTTTTGACAAACTTAATAATTTGACAAAAGCCTGTTTATATTTTCATATGACACATGGGATTAAATGTAGGGATGCGTACGATTTCACGTCGCTACGCTGAAGGTAATTTATAAATTACTTCCCGCTTTACAGTTCCCAAGACGAGAGACGTTGCGAAGTCTGAAAATGATCTTACAAAGTATAGGCTGCAGGAAGTCGCCTCGGGGCTTCGAGGCGTACTGTGTCGATAGAGTTTAAGAGTTATGTAAATGTTATGGACAACAAAAAAGTTAATGTCAATGATAAGTGCGGGCCCGGGGGAGCGATCAGCGCTAGCGCCGTACCAATGCCAGTCGGATTTTGTATAATCTTCTTTAATTTTCTTTTTCCTTTCACGGTGTTTTATGAGTCAATTTCCCTTTCTTATTTTTTATCACGCAATACTCGTATAAATAAATTAGAGCAGTCTATTTCCCGTATCCCGCAGTAAGATAAGCAGTATTAAAAGAAAAAATCGAATGGCCATTATATCTATCCCAACCTATTTTTTATAGCACTTGTTTGACAAATTGAAGCTTCCATTTTACATCTGTTCGTACTCAAGAGGCGCAAAATGACTTTAAAAAGTGCTCGAGTAGAGTACCTGCCGGTGTGGAATTAGGAGGAGGTCTAAAGGGGACCGATCCTATTAAAACTGCTCGCAGGTGACTATCTGCGGGTTAGTGGCGAGCCAAAGTACCGCCGAAACACGTCAAGCCTATTGTGTAGATTGGTTTGAATTCATTGCGTTAATTTTATAATCAAAGTCCAATGAGAGTTAATGGAGGGCGTTTCTATGGACTAAAGAGAAGTGAACAAAGAATCTATAAGAAAATATTTTTTTACAGTACGTATGTGTAAGTACATAGATTTTGTCTTGATTATGAATTTATTAGTTTTAATTTTGTTTACTTAAAAAAAATCTTTTAGCCACATAGAAGTGACTTTTCTCAGTCTTTTTAATATTTAAACTAAAACTTACACCATAACACGAGCATAAAGTATAATGAAACCATTACACCACTTATGAGAGCGTCTATCGATCCCACCGCGTCTTACATATCTAATCTTTAGACGTAGGTGAAGTTTTACATGCAAATGAATTAATTCTTCTCGTCGGAGTGCTGGTGCATCGGCGATGCCTCGTTGCATTTATAATGTGAGTTCATTACCCAGGTCTCAGCGAATCTACGAGCTCCCGTAATGGGTTTGGAAGAACGTTCGCTTCAATTATGAGCGGGATATTAAATCGGTACTATCGACGCTTCCTCGAACACAATCATGAAATTATAATAGATATTATATTTAAATATTATATAAATGTTCTAACTCGTTGTTATATTTATTTTTTATTTGTTAAATAGAAAATATAAGGAAAATTATATCTTTTAAAGCGGTACACAAAGGGTGGAACTGGGTGGCGAAAAAATTTTTTTAATATAAAAAGGTTTAATTACACTCCGTGTTACACGCTTTAAGATGCCACATCTTCGCCGCTCAAAAATTGTTTTAGGGTACACTTTTAAAAAATTTACAGGATATTTGAGTTAACACATTTTCCTTGAGGCATTGAAAGCGTGTGCATTTTTAATTTTTATACCCACCCGTCGGATGACGCTATGAATTTTTACTGAAGAGCCCTTTCTATCTCATTAGCGAGTGAGTTAATTGAGAACCGCTGCTACTAGTTGTTTATAAATATATAATAACGTTATGTGGTGCTTCATCTACTATAAAAATATAAAATACTGAGCGTACAGAGCATTTACAGAGTAAGATACGAATAGAGTTTATTGTCTTCGTTAATAGAATTTTTTAGAATTATTATAAACTGTTGAGTTTCTGAAACCAAAATCTAATGAACCATCTCTCTTACCTTACCTTTCCACCATTTTCAAAGCACTTGATGTTGGATGGCGGAACTCAACTCCGCAGTAAATAAACTTCATACATTAATATAGAAGAAAGCTTATAAGCTTTCTTCTAAGAGATAAAATCTCAAGTCACAGCTAATAAAAGCTAAACCCATTCGATTTGTTTATCGCCTACATGATTTAGAGTGCGACCCATTTCACGGTGTTCTGCAGCGATCTCCAAATTGAATTGATATGTATCCGCCGGCATTTTTAGACCTTATCGTGTCTACGTATGATATGAGCGCCAAAGTGAGTGGAAAACTGCGCATAGAGATAGCAACGTACCATTTTTGTAAAGTTTTGTTATATTATATATTTTAGAATAAAGTTTCATATATGTAAAACGATATATATATATGTATATTTATATTTAAATTATATACATAATCAGGCTTGATAAATCTCTATACTTATTTTGTATGTTTGTTTTTTTATTTTATAATATATTTATTGATAAACAATAGCTAACATTTAGAAAATAGTTTCAATAGAGTTATGTAATTTTTCAAAAAACCATGCATTACTTATAGTCGTTTGCTTTAAAATAGTTTACATAAAAATGTATATTAAGATTTTTGTTTCGTTAATTTTTTTTAATGAAAATTAGATTTTTAATAAAACAATTGATTTTTGAAGTCAATAGTTACAGTTGAAAATAATACTAATTGCTATTAGGAATATTTTAAAATAATATTTTCGAGTATGACGTGCGGACGGTACTTATGACATGATGTGTGAGATGGGGGCGTAGTAAAGAGTGCAAACGATCGGGTCGCAGTGTCAGACGCGGCGCTGAGAACATTGCCAATTTCGCATATCTCACGCGGGCCATACAGACGTGTTGTGCTAAATGTATTAAAATTATTAATATGAATATTAATACAGAAAAAAAATATTTCTTTATAATTAAGGTCAGTCGTAGCGCAGCGGGACAATTATGCTGTGAATGTATCGATTCACACGATTCATGATTAATGGAAATGATATATATATTTTCATTTCTAAGCTCTGGTTTAGAGGCAAAGCGTGGCGTTGAGTTCCGCCATTCAACACGCAATGCCTCCAGAATTTGACAGAAAGTGGGGAGTGCTCTCCATTTCTTAACATTAGGGTCCCTCTTCCTGCTACTTGCTGTATGCAGCGTGAAACTGAAAAAAGAATTACTATATAATTTCTGTAAAAATGTTGCTAATATTTTTTTTTTATCAGAAATCTGAAACAACAAAAGTATTTTTCAGGTCATATACCTAATGCCATACTTACTAGCAAAAAATATATAAAAAAACACCCTATATAATATACAGCTGCCTACGTAAGAATACCGATAGTTGAACATATTCAACAAATAAAAACGCACCTTGCCCCCGCGACTGTATCAAAATGATAAAAATGCTGAGATCCAATAACCATTCATCCATCAAATGTCAAGATATAATCTGGGCCGGTGCGACTTGCTTAGCCCTTAGTCGGGGAAGCGAATATAAAAATGCCTGCAAGATTTACAGGTTCGGTTGAGATATGGCGAGATTCTGGCTGCTGTGGCCTTAGTGCCGAATGAAATACGACCAAGTGAGATTTTCTTGAAGACTATATTTTATAGGGTGAGTATAAACTTTTATTTCAATATACTTAAATATTTTGTTGCACTTTTCATATTTTTTATGGGATTTTACACTCTCTTCTCTCTCCCAGTCTCTTTGTATT
This sequence comes from Heliconius aoede, assembly GCA_037355905.1. Taxonomy (NCBI): domain Eukaryota; kingdom Metazoa; phylum Arthropoda; class Insecta; order Lepidoptera; family Nymphalidae; genus Heliconius; species Heliconius aoede. The sequence continues at coordinate 302,571 of JBAIZZ010000355.1, read as the reverse complement.
TAGTTTAAGGAAATAAATTATTTTTTCATTATTTGTATCTATTATAGATTAGTTGGTGCCAAAATACACAAAGGTTTTTATGAATAATTATAATCTTAAAATATCATAGAATTTTTTATATGCCACTTTAATTTTGGCTGTTAGTATTTTTTTTTCAACTGAATTTAAGCGAGGAAAAATCAGTTTGTATCTGGCATTCCGGGCCAGTGAGCGATTTAAATCTCTTAAGCTTACGACGACCGCTCGGGCGCCATTCCAAAACTCACAAATCTTTCATAATCTTACGAGAGCCCGGTCGAGGCGTTTTTCATAGTGGACGCTTTTTGAACAAGTTGGGGTGAGAGTACACTAATACTATTGTGAACATGAGATTTCGCGTGAAATTGTTTACTTATAATTGTAAAGGTGTTTTTTTTATAGAATCCAATGTTAATTGTATAGAAAGTGTTGACTTTATAAAGGAGATACTAAAATGAAGACATACATTTTAAAATATAATTTATTCATAGCTTAAGCTAGTTTTTTTCTGATTAATAAATATGAGTTTAAGTTACGTTACGTCCCATTAAGTTACGTCAAAAATTTGAAATATTAATAAAAACCATTTAATATAATAAATAAAATCGGAACGTGAGGGTCACAGGTCACATGTAAAAATAACAGCACATTTCGGAACCGACATATCCACCAACAGTTTTAAATGATTGAGTGGTTTCCATAAGTAATGAAATGGCCCTGAACAATGCATGTTGTATTTTTTCCGTACACGATTTTGATATTATGTTTACCTATACGTTACAACGCGGCACGGCAGGTACGACCGGCATTCATAAGCAAATACAAGGCGAGGGCCCCCTATAATTTTCGGTTTGCATTTTTCCATCGCAACCGCGAACTCGATTTCCTCTCCCAAGGGCGAGCGGACGGTCGGCCTCAAAAATATTAATGAAAATTTTTACATAAATTTATTCGACAGAGGGGCCTATGCGTCTCTCCCATTCGACGAGTCTCGCTCCTGTGTTTTTTATTTATTAATTTAATGGTATTTTTGATCTAATTACCTAGCACCGTTATAATTCATTGGTTTTGCTTAATTTTTATGTGTGAGCGAATGTGGAATTTAATATTGTGTTTTTAAAATAAAAGAAAATAGAACCTAAAGAGATTTTCTAAGAACCAACGAGTGACACACCTGTCAATTAATAATTTCCTTGGAGGTGAGGATGCAGAGTGCTCAAAAACTATAGTTAAATATTAATATATTTTTAATAATTATTAAAAATATATTTTGATTTTCGCAATAATTTATAAAACTTGAAACTAATGAAGCATTGATATTATTTTTTTAACGGTAATATAAGCGTCAACGTTATATACATATTTTAACATTTTTTAATGTGTTACTAATAAACTAAAATAGTAAGATTATTTTATATTTAAAAATGTAAATTAAAAATGCAATATTGTCTCTAAATAGTCCTTCTCAAGGTTAGGTTGTTGACAAGCATTCTTCTATTTTGTAATATATTTTCTTTTTCACCGTACCATATCCTTCGTGTGTTTTCAATACAACGTGACATTGGCGAAGTGATTGGTGCTTAACTGGCACGCTCGAAGCGCCATAAATTAAAAAAAAACAATGAATTAGGTTGTCCTATGACTTCCTTTACACTTATGTTATGTGTAAGTTTGTGCTGATCTTTCTTACCTCCTTATAAGGAGGTAAGAAAGATCAGCACAAACTTACTAATAAGTATCATATTCCAGATAGTCTTGCAAACCGCGGCGTTGAGTTTGGCTCATTCAACCGAAATCATTAGGTTCCCAGTGTGCCATTAAGTGTGGTTTAAGATTAGGTTCCCAGGTTAAGGCTGCCTACCATACTAAAAAAAAACAGTGCTCTAAAATCTGAGTACCTGTTTCAAATGGCGGATTCAAAGTTGTTGCATATTTCAATAATAAACTTCAATTTCGTAAAGACACGAGGGAAACCTTCAAAGTACATTATTATTAAAGTTGCCTGACCACTCAAATCCAACATTTGAACTTGCATATACATACTCCCCCCAGTTTATTGGACTTCCTATAAAAAGCAAAGCATTCTTGGTTTAACCCTTCACCGGCGGCTTCAAAAGAACAAACGCAATATATCGGGGGTTCGGCTTAATTTGCCCGCTACCTAACTTTAATGCGAGTGCCGTTCGAATGCTCCAAATTGCTCTGCGATATTTTTAACGCCCGGAATTCGACCGTTTTAGGTTACGCGAACAATATTAGCTAAATTTTTATTATGGGCATGTACGGTAAGCGTTTCTTGGTATATTATTA
>JBAIZZ010000355.1:238029-300143 GCA_037355905.1 Heliconius aoede | reverse complement strand
ATATATATATTATTTTACGTTTCACTCAGTTTATAAAATCCACTAGCCACGTCAGCAGTTGGTACCGAAAAGCGAAACGAATAAATAAATGGGGCTGAGGAATCTTAATTTGTAGCTTTGGGTTGTGACTTAAATTTTTTCTCCAAATGAATTTTCCATCTTGGGGGACATTGGCTTCTTGCCGTGTTTACAGAGTACTCCCTAGTAGATCCACTTTGTTGTTTAATGAAATTATCGGTTTACCGAGCAAATGAACAAAGCCAGATTCCGCCTTGTGCCGGTCAAAAAAGGGAGAGGCATGTTTTTGTTTTCTTCGCAGACGGTTCGTATAGACTTCCTTTGTGGTACTCCTTGCTGCGGCGCGGTACTTAATCAATTATTATCGATTCGTTAATTCAAGATGCAAAAGGAATTAATGGAATTATGGACGTGGGATGAAAAGCTTTTTAACAAACTTCGTATTCAGGTAGCTTTGTTTAATATTATAGTCTATCCTTCGGTACTAATTATATAGATTTTGGTTGGTTGAACGCGCTAATTTCAAAATTTTTTTTTGTTTGATAGTCTATTTATTGAAGAAAGCTTTGATGTAATTCATTTACGTTTACGTTTCAGAAAGAAGTTTCATAAAATTGAAACAGTTGCATTCGATTTTGAGCTTTACCACCCCCACCTTGCATTTTTATCACGGTATGATAAAGTTTAAAGAATTTCCCAGTCATCATTTATTCGAATAATATCCCTTATAAAGCGACAAACAACTTATGGAATGGATTAATTTCATGAAACAACTTGAAAGTTAACTTTCTATAATCGCATATGTCATTGTGAAGAAAATAACATCGCACTAAAAGATTAAAATGAGAAAAGTAGCTCAGTACTGGGAGACCCTCTACGACTCTAACGGTCGCTTCACTTAATTGTGTAAAGCGATTAAGTTAATAATGGCCAATCTCGCTGCACCTCGTAAGCACAAGGTGTGACTTTTGCCAGCAATCTGTCACCTTCGTTTCCGGACCTTTTTCCCTTCAATTCTTTCATTGTTGCCTTTCACAACGGAAAGAATTCTTTCTTTTTTTTTTTAACGCGATGCCTGCAATTGTCACCCTGGTGTTTGTTGTGAACCGTTGATTAAATACAGCTGAGAGAGAGGTTTTTGTTCAATGACATTTTTACATTTTGTTTTTTGCTTTTTAAAGAAGAAAGAAAAAGAAGTATTTAGTTAGTACACACCTCGAATAACCTCGAAGTAAGGTTATCATTTCGTTGTATCATCATCATATTTGACAACCTTGACAAATATTTTGATTTTGAATTTTTTTTTATCCATGTCGCTGGCGTTGAGGCAAATTTACATTTAAATAGAACATCTGCGGGCTGATTTTACCCTCTTAAAGCCTCCATTGAGTTTTTCTTACCCGCTAATTTGTAAATCGCTCCGTAATATAGAAAATTAAAATGCTGATGTCATATTTTAGTTCCTATTTATATGCTAATAGAAACGTCTACGAAATCATTGAAGGGATGAGATCTGATTAAAATATCAATAGGTAATTTGTACATGGCAGATCAAGATTTCAGACGGAAGCTAACATTATCTCAAGACGTGTACAAACTTTAAAAAGTGAATTCTAGACATCTCTTTTCAATTCAATTAAAAATATCAAATCAGCTTCACGCTGTATCCGGAACACAGCAGGGTACACAATTTAAACAATTACTTTCTTATTATTTTTTTTATAGATGACTAATATGTATTGTTCAGAGGCAAGCCGTGGCGCAGAGGCAAGTGTTTGAGTTCAAAGTTCGAGTCCCATGCGAGGAAATGAAATATTTAATTATTCATTTCTTTGCCCTGGTGTCGAATCGCGGTGTTGAGTTCCGCCGCTCAAAACGCGATGCCTCCAGAACTTTCGCCGGAAAGTGAGATGTGGAGAGTCTTGACACTAGACTCCCTCTGCCTACCACAGAACACAGCGTGAAGTTGAAAAAAATAAATATTTAATAAAAACATTTTTTTATAATAAACTCAACGGTTAAAACGCACAATATCCATTACAAGAAGCGTGATGAGCAATCCTGAAACGCTGCAATCATTTTCAAAGGGTTGAGAGCCGGAGCTAACGCCACAGTATTCGTAAATTAAGACGCTCGGCGTCGACTCGGTAAATATTATTTTTTTATGTTAATAACCGCCCGATTGCGTTAATAAAGCTTTACATCTCGTAATTAGCCGACCCATTGTCTGCGAGGCGGTGGAGCGCGGCTGTAGATGAATTGAAATAATTTCGGATATTTTCATGATTTCATATATTTTAGGTTGTATTTTTTTGGTTTTTTTTTCAGTGTCACGCTGTATCCCGCATACATCATGGTAGACAGAGGATACTTAGTTTTAAGACACTTCGTTCCTAATTTTCGCTGAATTCTAGAGGCGTTGCGCGTTAAGTGGAGATTTTCTAGAGTGGAAATCGAACCTGGACTATGTGTTAAAATATTGAGACCTAAATATGTATTCATTTGCTAATATAAAGTAAACATTTTAATTGAAATAGATACGAAAAGTGAAGATCTATTTCAATTAGTTCTCAATTTCACCTGTTCTAAGACGTACTTATGCTATGCTCGTAGAAAAGTCTTGTTAAATGATGTCACAGGTTCATCTTTATATTATTAAATATAAAAAATAAGTAGAATTCGTTTGTATTAATTTCAATGTCAATAATGTGAGGCCAAACAGGCGCAGTGGGACAAGCGTGTGACTGTAAATGCGACGGTAGTGAGTTCCATTCCCGTTCGGAGGAATTAATTATTATTTATTAATATTTTCACTTCTTCCTTTCTCTTTCTTTAGCAGTACCTCCAAAATTCAACAGAAAGTGGGAAACGGAGTGTCTTTATACTAAATTCTATATAGTGGAATTAAACAATCTATTTAATAATTAATATTTTTTAAAATTTTTAAATAAAAATCGTCATAAATGCTTCTCAGCTACAATCTAGCACGCAACATCGGGTCTATTAATTAATAAATTCAACAGTTCTTCTTAATACCGAAGCGGGTTGCTGAGCGGCAGCGAAAATATTTGCCATGTATAAATTCTGCGGAGATGAAGACAACCCTTCAACGCCGGGCCTTCTTTATAGCTCTATTTGTGTATTTTAATTACTGTCATTATATGGTAATGACTACCATCCCTTTTTCTTATCCTGCTAAATGGGTTATTGCAGTCTTATATCTATATTTCAGTTCTGTTGAGTCGTCCTGGATGATTTAAATAATCATAATGGCATCTACGGCCTAAGAAGGATTGTTCCTTTAATTTTTTTCGATGGGCCAAATGCTTTGATTAATTGTTGCTGGGTTGCTCGGAGATTTGGTCGGTCATTTGTTTTGTGTTATTAACTTGACGAGGAAGTCGTTAGACGAGTCAGAAAATTAGACTCTTTATTTGGAAATTTTTATTTTTAATAATTCAAGAAACGTGATTATTAAATTATGGTTTTTTTTTTTGAGAACAAGCTACAAGTAATCAGTATTGAGGTCCGACACTCAACACGCAATGCTTTCAGAAATCGGCGGAAAGTGAGGAGCGGAGTGTATTAACACTACGCTCCCTCTGCGTATCTCAAAAAAAAAACACAAAGGAAAAAGAAGCTAAGAAAATAAGATCAGGAAAAGCTCCCTTATTCATCACAATGTTCGCGTTTGACAAATGTGTAACTATAAACAATTCAGCGTTAAGTCTCGCCGCAGATGCAAATGAGACATACCGCGTTAACGACACATTTTCTTTCCCCACGCGCGGAAATCTGGGAATTCTTTTACATAATCATGTGTTGAAAATATAACAGGTTTTTAGAAGGGCTGATAAACTCACTTTCGTATGCACTGTGCGTCTTACAATATTATACTTACAGGTATTTAGCATAATCTGCGACTGATTGAGGAAGTGTAAGGTAGATTTTATCTCAAATGCATTAGGCTTACAAATAAGAAAATACTCGTGCTCTATATATATATATGTTATTAATTTAGTATATTGTTAGTTATTATTTATATATAAGGCTCACACAGCATGGTATGGCTGAAAGTAGTAGCGAAACTCAACTAAGAAATTAAAATATAAATTTAAATAAATATTTCACTTTTTCGAGTGTGGATCGAACCCATAAACATTTGCGCTTTCAGTCACTACTAATATATATTTATTTTATATTTTATATATTTTTATATTTATTCTTACTCAATTTTATATTTATTCTTAAGCTATTTACTTCAAAAAAATTTACACTTCACACTGTAACCCGCATACAGTAGGGTAGGTAGAGTAGGATTATACACTTACTTATACTTTATTACATTTTTAAAGCAATACAAAATTAAGATCAGATACTGATGGCATGTTCCTCGCTCACCGCTCCACCGGCGTCGTAGACATCGCTTGTCCATATTTACCGCGTCGTTCCTTTTTACGTAGCACCATTTCGTCGTGTTTACGACCGCCACCTCTTTATTGTTATGTTAAAAACGGGGTTAATATCTTGTTTTTGACGGCATGGAAATTTAAATTTGTTGACATGCCTATAGCAGTACCGTAAAATAAAGTAGGTAAATACATTTAGATTTTCTGTACAATAATGTCATTTTGAAATTTAACGAGTAATATTTTATTTAAGAAAATAATCCGAATGACGATAATAATATTAATAATTAAATATATATAGATATATAAATTTAAAAAATAAAAAAAAAATTAGGTGGGAGCTTTGTAAGAGAGCTCTCATACTCGTATATTTATTGCTATTGAAAATGCAGTACTGGAAATATATTCGGGCGTACAGTAGCATGTTTCCTTGTCGCATTAGGCATAAGTAGTGCTCTCTCCTCACCCTATTAACGGTGATATATGCGACAATTCTTTTCCCAAATCCTCGGAACAGAAGGGTAGCGGTGTCATATCGCGCGCGTCGCTTAGCATCGGCGTTTCGCATGTGCGACTCGTTAATGCCGCTCGCGCTGATAAATGATTTTTGTGGTATTTTCGAATGGTAATTGTGACCGTGATTCGTACTAATTTGTAACGATTTGTAGATAAACGCTCGTTTGCATGTATCAACGAATTTTCTCTATTGTTAAGAACTATTACTATTTAACTTTCTTTTTAATAATCTTTCTATGTTAATGTTAAAATGGTTATTTACTCTATTTTTATATTATCAGTTTCACGCTGTATCCCGCTTATTGCAGGATAAGCAGAGGGAACCAAGGGTACAAATACAACACTTCACTCTCCAATTTTCACCGAATCTTCAAGGCATTGCATGTTGAGTGGCGCACTCAATGCCGCGTTACTTCAGTGAGAAAATGAACGACTTTTTTTTTTTTTTTTTTTTTTTTTTTTTTTATGGGAGAGGACAAGGCAAACGAGCGTTCGGGTCACCTGATGGTAAGTGATCACCGCCGCCCACGACCCCATGCAACACCAGAGGAGCCACAGGTGCGTTGCCAGCCTTTAAGGTGGAGATGAAGGGCGCCGGGGCCCGGCATTACCTAATGCGAAACGCAGTGGCAAGGGCCACTACTTCACGCCGGTTTTAAAATGCCGGGGGTGGTATTAAATCCGGTCGAGTCTGCCCATGCGTGTTGCCATTACTGGCGACGTGACTCTTCCACACGTACTTTAGTCGCCTCTTACGACACCGACAGTACCAGGGTGATCCTATTCTAAGCCGGGACCACACGGCTGCTTCACCAGAGCGAAGAAATGAAAACATAAATAAATATTTTCTTTCCTCGAGTGGGAATCGAACCCGCAACCAGTCGATTGTGCAGCACAATTTGTACCACTGCGCCACGACCAGCCTACATCAAGACAGTTTTATATTAAATAATTTTAATGAAAATTATTTTGAAATTTAACCAACCAGCAGCATCTGCTTTGAAAAGGTGTAAGCCGCGAGCGATTTTCGTATCCGAAAAACGTATCTAGACTAATAAGTAGCGAACACGCGTCGCAAACGCGTTTCGCGTGTTCAGACAAAAACCGGTGCTCCCCTCGGAGATACCGTGCGTGATGTATGCAAAGAGGGAATTGAATAAGGTGATTTGGTCCCTGAGTCGCTCCCGGAGGAAAAGAATCCAGTAATGGCGAATACAATAAATTTTCATAAACAAATTGCGATTTGATGGCGGCACATCGGCGCGGCGCGCGGTCCCGCTGCCAATAGGGATTGATAGGGAAACAATGTCGCGACACTGATTGAATGTCAATTTGCGGCAATGTGTTGCGGCCTCTTGCGGAATTCTGTATTAAGTTGGAAATTACGGGTGGTCTAATATCTCCTCGTTAGAATCGGGGCTCGTTGTTAGGTCTGATAAAAAAAACAAAACAGAATCTTTATAAGATCACTTTGTTGTCCTTAGTTTGTCTATCTATCTATCAAGACCATCTTTAAGCTTTTCTTTAAACTTAAATTCATATCAAACAGATGTAATGTCCCTTGGGGCAGAAATAGTCAAACTTTGTCAACGCAATCAACAGATACTTTAAGACTCCATTTTTTTTAAATTTATATGAAAATTTCCAGGTAATTAAAAGTATTTGACCTAGAATTATGATACTTGCCATGAATTTAGAAATATAGAAAATAAAGAAAAAATACGAAAATTGGAACTTTATAGTATAAGTTAGTAAAGTCTTAAAAACCACACAGGCACAAGCTAGCGAGCGACTGTACACATGAAGGCAAATAAAAATAAGACCACTATATAAATATTTTTTTATAAATATTTAGTATTTTTTTATAAGTTAGATTATAATATCTACTGAAAAGAAACACAAACTTAAAATATTTTATATTCGTTTAAATAAATATAAACTTTTGAATAATATTTTTCAGCACCTTTGGTGGGAAATGAAGACAGTAATATACACCTGCGCTTTGGCTCGACATTTACGTGGGTATAAATCAAACCCGTGACCCCACTGCGACGTCGCGAGCAGAGATCATTATTCAGCGCAAAGCATTATGTAAGTTACGCGATTTTTTATTCCACAATTAGCTGTGTAAAATAATTTTTGGAAAAAGAAAAATATAACTGATTTTTTTAGCAGATTTTTTATATTAATAATATTAACAAGAATTCATATTTAAATAGAGTGGATGTGTATTTTTTAAATTTGTGATAGACATTACATATAAAAAGTAAGTACGTTTTATAAAGTTCCGTTTTTAATGGTTCTCACTGTTCTTTTCCGCGCACATATGATCACTTACCTGTAGCACTCAAAGCGGGAGGCGTCTCGCTCAAGAGTTTTGACTTGCAAAGCAGCCTCAAGATTTTTCAGAGGGCGGTAATGACTGCTTCGTGTGTTTCAATACTACATCACGTGGAGAGAGACTTTCCTTACAAACGAGGACAAAAATAATAGTAATTATTTATGAAAGAATCATTTAAACGTCTATAATTATTTTTCAAAATTACGGCCAAATAAATATATGTCGTATGACAGATTAGGTGATTTCACATAGCGAATACAAGCAGGGGCTTCTCATTAATCATTCAAATATGATTTCCTCACGTATGAAGGAAACAGGTTTGCAACAATTGGCATTGTTTCAGATCTCATAACGTGTTGCCCTTTGACTTGGTGTTTCCATGCGAAATGGTGACAAAACGTCGAATGAAGCCGTCTCCATACTCCGCCAGCCACCTTTGATGCGCGTATGATTGCCCGCGCCTGTGACACATTGAATCCATATTGTTGTCTTTTTCAAGTTTCGTAATAAGGGATGAGGGTGTATTAAAGCCTTTTATCCGGCTCGTCACGCCGCTCGTGGGGTCGGGAAGGGGTTTAAGGTGAACAAACATTAGCTCTTTTACATTTTTGCAATTTCATCGACGACGCCTGACGGCTGTTTGCTATGGAGAGCCGAGGCGGGATCTGAGGAAGGTATCTGAAGGGTGTAACAACTTTGGAAAGGTTTCACATATGTAAACGAGGCCCAATTTTCATTTACAAATTCACGGGATATTTGACGTGAGTGAGTTTAAGCTGACTATTAAGCTCGGCATGGTCGCGGCCAAGTCTCACAGCCGCAGACTGCCTGAAAATCTTGGCTGCATTCTGGAACATTCCAAGATGTAGCTTGGATTAAACGATGCAGTATGTTTAACAATTAGAATACGTTCGCCGGCGGCTCCCAGGCGGCGGCAGGTAAGGCTGCATATTTCAAGAGCGAGACTATATTAGCCGCAGCGCTCGAGTGGAAAATGAGACCGTTTTTGGTGCCTAATTTACAGTTCTAATGTAGAGAACATGTTCATTCTACTAAAGCGCGGTTACATTACGTTTCCCGAATGGAGTTTTAAAATGTATTACCTGTGTCGGGTGGTGTGGTTCTGTATCCACCCACAAGTTTCCTATATATTTTTTTAAAAGATATAGAGATGAAATATAATTTTAATATGTTTTTGGATTTGAATTATAAACGTACATATTTAAATATTATATAATATACAAATTTTTCGTTTCAAGCTGATTTATTAATTCTGGGCTCACAAACGGGCTCGATATTTTTTTATATGTACGTTTTACTTTGTTATAAAATGGGATTACATAAAAAATATCTAATGTATATATATAGCTATATAGAACAAAAACATTTTTTTTAGCTTCACGCTGTATCCCGCACACAGCAGGGTAGGCAGAGGGAACCTTTGTGTTAAGACACTCTGTTCTCCACTTCCTGCAGAAGTCTGGAGGCATTGCGTGATAAGTGGCAGAACTCAACGCCGCGCTTTGCCTCGACACCAGAGCGAAGAAAAATAGAAATATAAACGTAAAGAAATATTTTCACTTCCTCGAGTGGGAATCGAACCCATAACCGTCGCGTTTGCGAGTGGCACCCTTGTACTACTGCACCACGACGCCTTTATAAAAAATATTATTTTGTGTTAATAAATAATTAAAATAAAGGAAAGAATATTTGCCACAATTGTTTTAAATCTGAATAAACCACGTTGCACCGTTAATTGCCTCAGTAAGAAACAAAAAGACACCGCAAAGCCGCAGGCGACTACTGCTCCTTAATTCTTAGCGTTCACCCTACACACTGATGGATCGGTCTAATTATAACAAGGAGTATGAAACCCTCGTTGCTCAGCCATGGCTGCGTATTCAAATCAGGTAGTTTTTATTAATTATAGCTATATGAATTTACTCAATATTTAATGTCTCAAGTTCGAGCGGCAAGTGAAGAACTGGAGTGTCTCGATATTAGGTTACTTTTGTCTAGTGTATGAGAAATACAGTGTGAGTTCGACAAATTAAATGTATTCTTGAAATCATATAAATTAATAAAATGAATAAAATAATTGGTTTTTTATCTTCTTAAATCTTGTAAATAATAAGATTTTAAAGATTGAATCTTTTATATATATATATATATATCATTTATAAACAGTAATATTATAGGTACGTGTTTCTGCTTCACAGAAAAACAAAATATTTCGTGAACATTAGAAACTGTATAATTGAAGCAGTTCCTAAAGCGTTACAGTCTACAAGGTATCATAAAATAGGTCATTATTCATTCGTATCTTAGTGCCGCGGTGTCGCTGCATCCTGGCGATGCGGCGCTATCACGCGATCGCTCTTAGCGTTTTGTTTCGAGTACTTGCTCATAATGGCGCTTGCTGGTCCTATAACGTAAATTACCAGATAAAAGGGTTTGATTTAATAATTATACTGATAATAGAGTCTGTATTTCTGTTTGTTTATATATAGATATATAATTTATAACATTTAACTTACTAAACATATATTTTAGAGTAAATAAATTTTATGTAATAGCATAAATAATTTCTATTCTAAATGTGGCACCTTTCCCAACTCATTATTTTAATAGCGCGTGAGGCGCGAGGCCCTTAAAATTACATTCGAAACAGTGCTCTTACCAACTTTCCCATAAGAGCCCATTATTTAGGAAGCCACCGTACCATTAAGATACTCCACATATCTTCGGAAGGCGCTATGGTAATTACGGGTCGCCATTTTATCTCGCAACTCTTCGCGATTAGAACTCGCGCTCTCGCCCGACTGCACGTAGAAATAACAAGTCCACGAACTAAGTTCGCTTCTGAGAAACGTTCTGAAATTAATTCGAATGGAAGATATCGGGCGGCGCGATAGCTGGCTCCTTCCACGCCATTTATTGCTCGTGTGGTGCTCCGCTCCGTATCGGTGAAGGGGTAAAGAATATCAAGATGTAACGACGCCAGCCGGAAGGCCCGCAAATGAGCTCGCCGACTTATCTGTGTTAATGCGGGCGAGGGTTAATTTCGCCTTACATGGGCAATTTGAAGATATCGTCTCCCGAACTTACAATTGTACTGTATACAATTTCGTTTCTCGCTCTTAGCGTGCATGGTGAACGGTTTAGTAGTGCCGAGCTGCTCTACTTAAATATTCGCTAAGATTTCGTCTAGACAAAAGGAAAATATGGTGAGTGTCTGTCGAGAAAATGAGTGCGGTAGCGCGCAAACATAGATAGATGGTGAACAAATACGAGGTTTGTATTAGCAAATGAAATTAAATCTCAAATGCAATCCCGTCATTGCATATCGCGGTCGCTACTATGCAGCTGTGTACGGTACGCCCGTAGAGCACGCTGGAGGGAGGCTGATCTATTGTTGGACAGCTCCCGGCGTTCCAGATACCGCGGGAAACTTAGACAGTTCACTGATTATTTGTATTATAATTCATTTAAGCGTTGCAGTGCCAAGTATAACGTTATGCGTTTGTTGTTATATATATATATATATATATATTACTATTTTACGTTATAATAAGTCCAGTAGCATCATATTACAATATCGTATGCTATAAATTATTAATCTTGAAATGAATAAGTTATTGAACAAAAAATATTGAGTATTGTAAATTGTCAAAGTAATTTAACTACGACACTTAATCAGAAATTAGTTCAAACAGTTTAAAGAGTAAATAATTCTGTTTTAACCTTAAATTCGATACAGTAAAATCCAAGGAATTTTTCCCACGCTGAAATATTAAAGAAATCCGTTAAAGTTGCTCATGTAATATGCAGCGGGTGGGATACGCGCTGCATACTCCGCAACCACTCCGGACGAACAAACTTCCAGCACGTCGCTCTCTAATACATATATATTTTGTGACTCGAATTTTTTTTATATTCTATTTTCTCATTCCGAGTATGTTGTTTTGTTAATATTTCATTAAAAGTTGACATTTGATTGCATAAAGATAAATGTATTTATTTATCCATTTATTTATATAAAAAATTACAAATGTAATGTGTATGTGTATATTTCTAGTAGTTATTGATACATTTATTTTTTAAGTGTATATGTATTATTTTAAAAATACGTATCTACCTACAAATATGTATGTATATATTTCATATATATGATTTCAATCAGAATCCCTCCGTCTTAAGTGATATTTTAAATATCTCTCACAATATATTTCTGAAGCCCGTCTTGTTTGAGGTGGTGTACAAAACGTTTGCGGTTAGTAGGTGCGAGTTCAAAGGGCTAGTTCGCACGGCACGTTGCAAAGACTTGAGCTGAGGTGTAACCGCAGTCTGGTGCTGGATAAAATGGATTTGCACTTAGGTATGTTTTGTGATTTTTGCACATTTTAAACTAAAATTCTAATATATTTCAAATACAGTTAAACCTTATAAATTCCATATATTTAGTATTATATATTATATATATAGAAACTACGCTATTTTAATTTTTAACATATAATGGTAGAAATTAAAAAAAATATTGTTAGTGCATAGAATCAACAGCTTACATTTAAAATAAAAAAAATATACTAAAGTTTATTATGATTGTTATGCAGAATAAAATTAAGTTTGATTGTTCAAGTTCAAATATACACATGCATTACACTACACCCGATTTTGTTTTCGAGATTTAATATTCAATTTAGAACTATGGAGTACAAAGCTAATTCCACGTTTCAAATTGTACGGAAAGGAGTCGTAGCATGGCACGGAATAAGCAAAAGGAAGTGTAAACGGACCTGTTTACGTGAGGGCTCTTGGCAAACACCTGTAAAGGCTCCGAGCGGGTTGTTTATACTGTCCGCTCACGATTGCCATGTACAATTAGCCGCAGCTCCACCTGGAAACTAAATGCCATTTATGCTATGAATGCTCCGGCTATTTGATTTTCCACTTTACGTGTTAAATTTGGACCTTCGTTAATACTTTCATATATATTTGTAGTTTGGTTATAAATCATTTAACGAAATAAGTAAGTATTTTTCGGCTTCACGCTGAATTTCGCATGTAGACATGTAGGCAGAGGGAGCCTAGAGTAAAGATATTCCGGTTTTCACTTTCTGGTGAATTCTGTAGGCGTTGCGTGTTGAGTGGCGGAACTCAACGTCGCGCTTTGCCTCTAAGCTACGAAATGTAAATATCAAATATTTAATTTCTTCGAGTTGAAATCGAACCCACCATCTGTTATGTTTACAGTCCAACGCTTGTGCCCCTGCGCCAAATCAAAATACTTATACATATATGAATGAAGATATATTTAGAACGATATAATGTTAACAAAAATAGCTAATTATTATTATATCCTAGCTGCACGCATGATATACTTCAAAAGAACAGTCACTTCAATGCAAATCCTATATTAAAGAGAGGAGTATTCGGTTTACAATTTTTCGTTCTTACTTTTCCCCTTAAAAGTCCTCCATCATATTCGCAATGTTGACTTCTGGATGATACGACCTCTCCACTCGACATGATCGTAATAACCGCCGCATCCAACAACCCTTCTACATCCATAAACCGGCAACAAATCTTGCCTCGGCATCTTTATATTGCGAATAGGACGATCTTTTAACCTAACATAATGGCAGGTTTACTGAGAGGACCGTCGTAAAACGTCCCGTCCGCGTGCAGGATACCCTTGCAGGACCCTTCCAAATTTCACGAACTATTTCCCCGCACTAGCCCCCACTCAGCTTTTTTGTCGACTTTATTGTCCGGATTTTCTGCTCACCTTTATCGTTATTGTATTCGCCCGACTTCATAAAGGATCCGTTCACTATTAAGACCTCATAACCGTGGGAAAATTTTTGTCCAGAACTTGAAGTACACTTGGTATAGAAGCGTTTGAAATAGTTAAAGTGGAAATATTATTATATTCGAGGCTAGTCATGGCGCAGGGTTACAAAATATAACTGTAAATGCAACAGTTTGTGGGTTCGAATCCCATTCGAAGAAATAGAATATTTAATATATCCATTTCTTTGTTCTGGTGTCGAGGTTAAACGCGGCGTTAAGTTAAGCCACTCAACACACAAGCTAATACAGTAATTCAGCGGAAAATGGTAAACAGAGTGTCTTAATATCAAGACCCTCTTCCTACCCTGCTATTAATGGGTTATATTTACTATTAGCACTTCTTGCATCCATGTTAATAACAAAATGTTATTTTTCCCGGGGTCACATTGACAAATTGATAAAACAAATTTTCCAGTTTAGTACGTGATCAAATAAAAATCAGGCCTCGATGGTGAGTCAATAAATCCTCAGAGGCAATCGAGTGGATAGAATGGGCGTGTTAATTGGCTGGGCGCGTATCGGGCGCGTCCGGTGCGGCGCGGCGTCCAGTGGCCGGTGGAAGCGTCGTGTGGATACGAGCTATCGGCTCGGAAGCGAATGGATGCATGCGTTCTATCTACGTACGTAGATTAGGAAGATCTGGAAATGCATCTGTGAAAATGGCAAACACAATAGTCTCAAAAATTAAGTACTTCCTCTTCACTTTCATTCTCCGATACCTCTCTATACAGATACTGAAGTGGAATTCCTTTCTAGAAATGTATTGAAGATAGTTTTAGACAGACCGAAAACTATAGAGAACATTTCGCTGTTATACCTTCCACTCAAAGTTTAAGTACTTTAAGACTGTGACAAAGGAATATGATATTTAAGCTTATTTCATATATTTACTGATTATACAAATATATAGGTTCTAGGGAAGAAAAAATATTACACAAAAATATATTTTTGTGAGGATAACACAATGACCGTCAGTTAAGCGTTTATAAAACGCATGTATGTGAAATTAAAAAATATATATATCTATTATTATCACATCGAAAAATGTCGTTTCTCTATTTCCTATATCATTGTAAAATGGGATGACATGAAGCTGAAACGCTGCATTCATGGTTAGATCAATGCATACGATACCCAACGCCACAGGTGGCGTATAACATTTTTCGGAACGGCCCATTGCTCGGGTCGGCCTGGCTTAATTCGAGGCTTTTCGTTTGACGATTTGCAGTTTATTTGCGTTAAAAAAAGTGTTATTTCCATTTGTAGGTCATTGAAATAGAAATTGTGTTGAGGAAAGAAAAATAAATAAATGTCAAAATTTTTTTAAAAGTGTAGAGGGCATTGCGTGGTCAGTGGCTGAACTTAACGCCGCGGTTCATTCATTCATTTCCTTGAGTGGGAATCGTATCCAAAACCTGTCGCGATAGTCACACAGTCGTGCCCCTACTCCACGACCGCCGTTTTAACTTCAACATATTTTTAATAACTTCCTTTTTCTACAGCCGATTCACAGCAGGTGAGGCTTTAAACAATTACCGTTTGCTTGACAAATTGCCGGCAAAGCTTACGTGTCGTTGGAATAATTTGATACAATTTTCACCGCGTTTCCACGTACGGGCCGACGATTTGCATATGTGCGGGGTGAGCTTATGCAAATATTTTTTTTACATACTGTTTACTTACCCTACCCGGAAAGGAAACATTGGGTGTTTTAAAAAGATTTAACCTCTTTGTCGGGTCATTAAGTACGGAACTAATTTGCTTACCTTTGAAATGTGTTAGAGCTTTCTACCGGATAATTATACTACGGGTACGCGTCCCCGTGGCGTGATATGCAGATTTAGGGACATGTTTGATTTCTCTACAAATTTCCTTTTTTTATTTATTTCTCAGTAGAAAATAATAAAACAAACACATTGTACTAAAAATAAAATACCTTGTACCTTTGTAATTTTCATCGTGGATTTTTAATTTTCTCAGTAAGTGAGGACGTAACTTCTCAGCGATATTGAGCATGTGGGAATCGTCGAAATTAAATTTTCTTTGTCTTCCTGTCTGTGGGCTGGCGTTATTAAATTTCCTTGTGTTTTTTTTAACACAGCCGTATCATTAGATTGAGGGTTTCCGTCAAGAGGAAATTGTGGCGACGAGGGGAGCGACTCTGAGCAACTAAACATATTGAAAAAATAAAAATCCCAGCTACTTACGATATACGGCCGATAAGATGCTCTACTTGGGAAGTATGATAATTTAAATAGAATTATCATAATTCGAATATATATATTTTTAATTATATATCTCGATTATATCTGACTCTTCTAGCATTCATGCATTTAAATAGCATTCTAGAGTGTAGATGTGTAATATGTCAATTAGTTTTCTTTATAATTAACATCTAAGTGTGAGTTCTAAATATTATTGATAAATCAAGTTTGAGCAAAAAATGCTCAATCTCACCATTAAAGATACATTTATTTTTTATCCGTACAATTGTAATCGTATTACTCCTAAACTTTATCATATCTAAGTAGAGCTACCTCCAGTCAACGCGACCGCTGAAAGACGTTTGAAGTGGTTGTGCGGTGAGTATCGCCGCGACGAATTTCAACTCTGGCTTTAGGAATTTCACCTTAAATATACATATTGCATTACGTAAAATTGCCCATTTTTTCCACTCTCCACCCCAGCAATTAGGGGTAGCTTGTGTATAAATATTGCATAGCCCTCATTAATGTGCGTGTTCGGTTCGCCTTTTGGCCGGCGTCGCGTTTGTAAGAAAATGCGTCGCGGGATGTAATGAAAAATTAAGACATGTTCTACAAGGAGAGCGGCGGTTGATTTTTAAGATTTATACGTATAATTGTTAAGACAAGGAGGTTAAGGTTTGGAGAAACGATTCTGTGCTGAACTGGCACGCTTGTAATATTATAATAAAGCAACCGAGAGAAAGAGAAGAGATAGCAATGACTAATTATAATATTTTTTTTATTAATAATTTTAAAGTTGTTGGTTAAATCTGTGTGATGTTTATGTGATGATGTTTATTTTTTATTATATTACGTTGCTCAATGTAATACGAAAACACAAATATGAATATTAAAATTTTCCAAAATACCTTGGTCAACAGGAGACGGCGTCCGATGTCGTAATATTGCCTGAAAACAAAATAAACTAATTAAAACACTTCGAAAAATCCATAAATAATAACTCTCTTCATCAAATAAATTTTAATTTCAAATTAAAACTTGAAAAAATCATCCATCATCACCAATCTCCGCGACAAAATTAATTCGTCCAAAATTAAAATATGAAACGTTCGAATGATTAAAAGGCTTTCCGAGATTGCATTTCGACAATTAACGCATTAAGACTGTGCTCGCCAATAAAGAGCAACTCTTAATTAACAGTCCCTGTTAAAAATTGAGTACAAATTCAAGTAGCAGAATCCCTCCCCCACTGGGGATCTAGTGAATGGTCCGTAATATTTTAGTTTGCTGGAAACAAAACGCGTCTCGGTGAGGGTTGAGCTGTCACGTAGACACAATAAGCCTTTTAATTCGATTCGTCAAGACGGACGCAGGAGACAAAGGCCCGGAGTTATCATTCAATGGGGCACTCTTACCTTTTCTTATTACTTCGCTTCGGTTTTCTTTTGAGATATAGGCCGGTGCACACGAGGTGGAAAACTATTAATATAATTTAGTATTACGATATTTCATTAAGTAGTTAAATAAGCTTAAACAATGCGTGTCTTTCCATTCAGAAATCTTCAGAAGTGTCGACGAAAATATTTAATTAATTTCTTTTGTTAATTAATCCTACTAGAAATTATATCTCAATTTATCAAATTAAATTAAATATAAGTAATATGATAATCTACAAGTACAATACTTCAACAGTATTAATAATATAATGAATTTTTCGACTTCGACAACATATTTTGATCGCATAGTGTGTAACTCTCTGAAAATGCACTAGATCCCGTGTGTCGCCGTGACCCGACTGCCGATTCGTAGCTAACAGCTTTATTTGTTGCCTCCGCTCTTTAAACTACCCGCTAATATATCACAGTAGGTTGTCGACACGACGTGAGTTTACTTAGTTTTTAAATTCCCTCTACGTAGCAGCTTTCTTAAGCTTATGACGATAATTTTAAAGCGACATTGCTTTTTGTAGGAGAAATTTGGTAAATTTTGTACTATTTCAATAAATTTTGCCTAGCAATTTAAGAATAACTAGTATATATCTAAATGTATAATTTAACTGTATGTCTAGAGTAATTTAGAATTTCAAATGATAAAATGTAAAACTGTATTGAAGATATTTCACACAAAAGGTAATTTACAACAAGTTATATTACTAAAAGCTAAATAATTTCAAGCAAGCGTTGATATTACAAAGGCATGTTCGCGAAAAGAGAACACTTTAATTACTCTAATGGCACGAGTGTTAATTACGATAGAGATTCACGGCGACGACTTCACAAATTAAGATGCATGATGTATTAACATAGTATTTTATATGAAAATAGATTATACATTTAAAGCCATTTCTAAATTATTGCATAAGATAATATACTTGATTTTTTTTCTATTTTTATTTATATTTCTTATTTTGTAACGTCGTTGTGGCGCAAGAGCACAAGGTGTGAATATAACGCGTCGGTTGTGGGTTCGATCTACTCGAGGGATTTTTATTTATTAAAATTTTCAAAACAATATAATACAGAACATTAATATAAATAGAATAAAAAAAATAATATAGGGTGACCACAAAAATAATGACTTGGATAATTTCACATTAATCATTTTAAATTAAATGGCCGTTAAATCACGCTAATTGCGATCTCATAGCTCCTTTGTTTTTATTTGCAGCCCAATTTTTTGTTGTCCCCAAATGCTTCGCTTTGAATGGAATTCCTTTATTTGCGGGCCTGTTTACAAACAGCCGCACGACAAAGAATATTTAAAAATTATAACCGGTATAAATTAAAAAAGTATAGAAGGTATATATAACAGGAGTTTATGTTGTTTATCCATTTTTATACTGATTTTTTATCTTAGATTTGATCAATATTTGCAGTTTTTCTTGAGTAAGAATCTAATACTTAGATCTTAATGAATAGTGAAAATCTCAATTTTAAAATTGTTTGTTTATTTATTTATATATAAATTAAGTTAATAAAATACGCCAAATAAGTAGTCTATATATTTCATCATTTAGTGGTAGTCAGCTTTGATGTGTACCGGAAGTGGCTGCGTCCGGACCATTGTCAATGCCTGCGTGATCTAGCGCGCTGTTCATTTTCTTAATTGTTTTCTTTAGAGGCACTCACCCCACAATGGATAATGGAAGTCGCTTTGATCTTAATCACAATGTGTGATTGGCCGAAGTGCTTTTCATCTCTAAGCTGCGCAATGACCAGATATGAATATGTAAAAAAAAGTTTAATTTAAGATAGAAACACACTATTATTTTGCTGACTGATTCTTATTGAGTGGTGTCACATACAAATTATTTTTTCGATAATTACTTTGTCAGTTTGTTTAGGAGCTTTTTACGTACAAATATGTAGTCGAACTTTTGAGACTTTTGAATATAATAAGAGTGGCAAATCTGTACCAATGAAACGTTATGAAGTTTTGTGAACGTGTTTCAGAATGCTCCGAAACCGTATTCATCCACGTACCGAGTTGAACACACGTGACATTTCGAACGGGCACAAAACAAAACAGAAATTACGTGGAAAAGCTCAGCTGTGTGCGGCGGTTAAGCTCGCTGCACGAGTGTGTGCGTGCGCCTGAATTAGACGCGAAACTTTCAAAGTTTTCCCAAATTTCTGCCCCCACGCCCCTCTCCCTCGATCGATACGCGCCGAGCGAGTGAGCGCCGCTCGCATCTCTGATGAAAATATCGGACAAGATTCCTTTGCACCACCAAGCGTTTTGATGATAATTACGCTTTGGGTTACTCTTGTACGGTTCTAGGTTATGAAAGTTATGCAATAGAGAGAAGTGGCCGAGTATAGAGTAGATTAGTTGTCGGTGCTGTTATTCATATTTTTTGTGAGTGCCTTTCTCTCTGCACTGTAGCTCAAAGTGAAAATTATTCTACAAACATTTGCACAATTTTTTTCTGATAAATTATATTTTTAATTTAAAAGCGAGTGAGCGAAATGTATTATTTTTATATTTATAATTGTATATATTTACTTTTAGGTAATTAATATTATAAAATATTTCATGACAAAACGACCCATGCCAGCTGTCAACGTGCAAAACGGAAACGACAGTGAAAATTGGGTGCACGATAGCTCGCCGTTGTTTATCATTAATTGAGGGATCTGCGATGATCTTGGAAGTCTTCGAGTGAGGGCCTAAGGGCGACACTCTTGGGAGATATCGGTTGGTCAATCGCGTTGACAGCGACCCTCCGGCCCTCCGGCTTCTAGTGGCCGGTAGGTGGGAAAAACTACCGCCTGACACTACTTAACGAGCGAGGCAGAACCGGGAATTTTGTTGAGTGCTTGTTAATGTTTTATGGGCGGAACTTTTTCAAAGTAGTGTTCGGAATGACGCGTTAAGTGTACCTAAATAATTTAACACGTTTCCCTCGACGAGCATCGATTGTTTCCATTTATAAAACACTATTTTCATATTACAAGCGGTCAACATATCCGATGGTGATGGCTAATGATATTAAAGTAAAATTTAATTCCTTAACGTAAAAAGCGGGAGCGGACGGACCGGAGAGAAGTTTTGTGATTTATAACAATTAATATTTGAAATATTGACAGTATTAAGGAAAATGGCCGACAGCCGACAAATCATGTAAAAACCGCCCCGGAAAAAGGAACCACTGGCCCGATGCTCGGGGACTTTATTTGGGAATGGAAAGTCTGAAAAATAAACGACAGCCGGGCGGGGGGAATGATTTATACAGAGCCGCTAGTGTGCACGAGTTCGATTATCGAAATGATATTTCTCGATATTAAAGTGTTGCCAAGAGGACCGTGGACAATATGACCCGAGGATGATTTATTGGGCAATTCAATGTGACGTCGACGGCCGTTACGATTATTTCATTATATTGTCGGCGCCGTAAAAACTGTTAGCATTTTATTTTATTGCTGGTTCGCGGACGAATTTTTATTTCAATATTTTACTACGCTGTAAAACAAGCTATGGAGTTGAGTTTGCCTTCAGCAAGTCAAGTGTATCATTTTCACACCAGTAATTATTCAAATTGTAGATATAATATAATTTCATTCACCACCACCACCAGTCTGCTAATCAAACATACAACCGTTGATAATATAAATAAAATAAGATAATATAAATAAAATAAAATAAGTAATTACTGGTTAAGATATAAATTTTTCTGCTTATATATTATAATATAATATTATAATATATACGCAGAAAAATCTAATCCGAGTTATAATGATTTTTTACTACGATATATACGACTATATATACGACTCGTATAGCAATATAATATATCATTAATTTACAAAATGTGAGTTACGAAACATATTCCCTGTGTGCTATACTCAATAACCCTAGCATTTATTATTTCACGGTTGTAAATTCGGACAAGTGGCGGCGCTGGCTTATTGAATAGCATGAGTCACAGAGATATGCTTCACTGACTGTTCTGAAAAATAAATAACAAATGTCTTTGACACGCAAAAATAATCCTTATTTGTTTACAACTAAAGATCATTATTGTGTTGGTATTAGTCGCACGTTTCCCCGGTAGCTTTTAGTGTACGATTGGTTTAAAGATTGGACATATTCTGTTACGGTAGGTGGTCTTGAGCTTTTTATTTAATGTTGAAGATGTATCGGCGGACAGATTTATTTATCTTAATTTTAATATTTTTTTCTTAAGTGCTTCATTTCATGTTGAAATTATTTTTTTATTCTGTACTTTTAAATCTCAGAAACTAATGAAATTAAGACTTCGTTCTAGAGTTATTGCATGTCAAGGTGGCGGAACTCAATGTCAATCAAATATTAAATATTTATTCTCTCTAGTGAGATTCAAGAAGAAAGTATATAACAAGATATTTTTTTAAATTAACAAATAATTCATACGCCCTTTTCAAGAATTCTAAATGATTTTTAAAAAGAAATAACTTTCGAATTTTAAAAATCGTTACGTACCTAACGTATATTTTAAAGGTATATATAATTGGATTTTTAATGAATCTAGTATTTTAAAAACAAAAAGAATAAATAACAAAAACACAAAAAAAAATACTCAAAACGAAACCCTTTAACCAAATATAATAAATTTAAGCTGGTTTGCAAGGTATGTAAAGAGATTACCATCAGATTTAAGTTCGTTGTAAACTCTGTGAATTAGGAACTGCTCGGACTAAATTTTGTATCTAGATTACAGGCCGAGCTTAAACCGGGAGCCCGTATACGAGTACAGATAGCGAACTCTGAAGTAGGGCAGAGATTGTTATATAATACGAAATCAACTCGCGACTCGCTCATTGTTGAGCTGCGGCGACTTATCACGGTGTTCGGCGGCTGCACACCATTCAAACTTGTAATATTTTATTATATGAACTAAGTTTTACTTGTGGCTTCGTCCGCGTGGTCAAATTTAAGTAAGTAAGAGTTGTAATTGATGTATGACACGTTCCAAGTGCACGAAGTGGCTCTGATATATGAAAACAGTTAATGTGATGGATATATCATTTCCTCGATAATAGTTCAATATAAAAAATATATATTTTTAATTCCAACCAGCACTTCCTAAGATTAGCTCATTGAATTAAACAGATTTTTTGTTAATAGCATTTATTTTTTCTTTACCGTTTTCACTGAAGTATCACTAGTAAGTGCAGATTTGTTTTATAATTTAAGAATATACTATTATATATTATTAGAATAAATAATTTATGATCGTAGTAGGTCAAGTAATTATACAAAATTTAAATAAAACCTTTAACAATGATATACCAATAAATAATAGCAACTACCAATAAAAAAAATCTTTAAGAATAAATTAATATCTTTTCTCGTTTAAAGAATAAGAAAGACTCAAAAAAATTTTGAATGTAATAAATACAATTTTTTTGTATTATATAAATTATTATATAGAATATACGTACATAGAATATAGTACATATGTATATAATTTCCTGGTACTCTATTCTAGAGCGAAACTTATCCGCCGTGTGAATGGCTCAACAGTGTTGAATTTGTAAAGAGTGGACGTGCGCCGCATGCACGGCCAGGCTTTATCTTCGCTCTTGCTAAAGTTTTCGTTTGCGCGCTTCAATGGTAGAATAGTGGAAATAAGCGGTGCATTAAGTATATGTGAAACTAGAATTATTATTATATAGTTGTTAACAGTTCATGTTTTTTTTGGAAAAATGTTTTCGCGTAATTTAGAGGAAAATGGCGCGGAGTGTCTCAGCACTAGGTTCCCTCTACTTACCCTGCCCTGTACAGAATATAGCGTAAAACTAATAGCATTTTTTTATTTAATTGTACAATTGAATATAAAATAATATAATCTGATCAAAGGCTGAAAATTAATTTAGAGGAAATAACTTTATTTCGAAATTCGTATTTTTCGCATAATTATCCCAATTACCAATATATTATATAATCTGTTGTTGAAGACAATAATTTTGATCACTTTAAATTTGTACAACAAAATAGAAAACAGTAAAAGAAGAATCAAGGCGAGTGATTGAAGCATCAAAGCGTATGTATGTGGCACTAGCTAGTAAATATCAACCCATTGTGTGTAAATGCGACACGAGACGCATGGTTCCGGTGGATACGTTACCCATCAGATCTGATCCCTTTCAAGAAAGGAATAAAAGGCTATTGTAAGCTGATGTTATTCTGCTAAGTCAATCGGGTTTTCTGTTTTCCCAAATGTTAATACATTTTGAGATGTTTGTGGAAAAAAAAGTAGTTTTAGAATTTTGGTTCTAATCTAAAAAAAAATAAGTACTTTTTATAACAAATGATTTTAAGTAATTTATGATCCATCTATACATAGCTCGATACAAAACAAAGGGACGGATTTAAGCCTTATTATTTAATTATACAGTCTCTCACATGAGGATCGTAAGTCGAACTCCTCCGACGGGGTGACCTGTCTGTCTAAGGGGCTGCCTTGGACACGTGATGAGGCCAATTAATTAGGCATAGGCTTCCTCCTAGTCTATCTCCTTGATAGTCTGTATCCTTATACTGTCCTCAAAATAGATATAGATTAATATATAAGTAAGACGTTAGATATGTTGTAGATGTTTGATTCAATATTATTGTTAGATAAGTGGAAAGTCATTATTGACATAATTGGAAAACGTGATCGTTGAACGAAACTTAACGATACTTTTTTCGTAATATAATTAGCCTCTAGAATATAAACATAATTTAAGGACAGTCTTAGACAGCCTTTTCTGTCACATAGCCTATAATTGTAGAGTTAACAGGTCTATATATTATAGCAGGTTTATTATTATTATTTTCCATAGTAAAATATCTAACAAGATACCTTTAATTTTTGTAGACTTAATTAATCAAGAGGCACATAAAATCGTATAGGCTCTATAGCTATCCCAGTCCTACACAAAATGAACACAAAAACAGAACGGCGAAATAATTTGAATACGTAACGAATCGGAGGGTAACACACTGGCGAACCATTCTTTAACTTCGTCTCCGCTGGATAAAGAGATGGACTTGTTTTTAAGGGATGACCGATCGTGGAAATTTATGTATCGCGAACAGTGCCGGCGGCCCAACCCCGGCAAAACGAGGTTCTCGCAAGGGTAGACACAGGAAGACGACAGATGGAAGGAAGAATTATGCTCCCCGCAGGCTGATGAGGAAAATGTGATTGTGCAAACTTTTCGATGCCATGCAAATCGGACAAGCGAGACGATATACGACGGACTCACCGGATTTCGTCGGACCGATACGACGCCGTTATTTACACTTTTGAATTGGTATATCTTATGTCGCTGAGCAGTGGACTGAGATAATTGTATGCGAGCCAGGGCATGTTTTTTGAATGAGATACCCTCCAACTTTATATAAACTTCAGGAACGTTAGCTGAGATCAATGTATTCAAATTGATTCATTGAGCATCTATTAATGGATGACCGACTCTAATCATCGTTGTAACGAAATGAAAATGCTGAAATAACAAGATCTATTTTTTTTTGAAACAAAAATATTATTATTAAGCAAGACTAACATATTAAACGAATATATTAAAACGATAATTTATATGACGATTATTATTATTACTAGTGAAATATTTGTCTGTAATGTATTGACAATATTTACTTAATATCCTTAATTCTCCATTCTCTCTGACTACCCCGCTACAGATACAGCATGAGTGATAACAACAATAATACTTATTAAAATTTTGTTAACTTATCAAAAATCAGCTTCACGCTGTACATATACCCGCACACAGCAGGGTAGGCAGAGGGAACCGAGTGTTAAGACACACCGTTCCCCACTTTCTGCCGAATTCTGGGAGCATTGCGTGTTGAATGGCAGAGAACTTAACGCCGCGCTTTGCCTCGACACCAGAGCGAAGAAATGGAAATATTATCGTAAATAAATATTTCACTTTCTCGAGTGGGGATCGAACCCACAACCGTCGCGTTACAGTCACGCCCTTGTACCGCTGCGCCGCGACGGCCTCTTACCTATTATATGAGCTTATATTATGTTTCCTTAACAATGTCATGCGATATCAGAATCGAAGGCTCTGTTTAGATAGGGTTAGTGCTGTTTTATTGAAATACAAATGAGTGGTGCAGAAGTCGGCGACCCGTACTCAGAGTGTGCCTCGAATAAAAGGGCCGCATTAGAATAATTTGCCTACCGAACGAGCTCAATTCTTCACATGGAAGGGCCCTAAATTTCACTATTTTACATACTTGGGATTATCATATCTGTGCGGGTGTCGGCCCCTAGGCAGAGCCCTACTTTTTGTTACCCGCACCCGACCTCTATCGGCCCGTCTACAAAATATTTAGTTGTTACTTTTTGTTACAGCATACGTGAGTTGACTGTATGTGTCTATATCAACTACGACATTATATGTAATTCTAAGAGATATTTTACGAGGGCTTCACCAAATAATTTACTTTTTCATCAATTTTCATACAAAACAAATTCTAATACACATTCTTTCTAACTTGTTACGCTAACACTACAGATAAGAGGCATCACATCACTTAACCCCCAAAGGCCGTGCGCAGACGAAGCCCTACGAGGGACGGAGGTGGGTGAATTAGCCCAACTCTAAAACCTCAATTAAGTCTCGTCTAGCGTGCATTCAGATCGGCCACATCCAATTATCGCGGGCAACCTTTGTTTCGACTTCGGTGTCGACTGTCGGTGTAGACTGATACTATTAATACATTTTCGATATCGTAAATGTTTATATTATCTGTTTAGATACAAATTTCTCGATAATCTCAAATGACAAAAGCTTCTTATAAAAAAAATTATGGAAATTTGACTGTCATTGTATAAAAAGACACTTTGGTATTCACTTAATTTTACCATTTATTATGTTTCTCATTTAAAGTGTAGAATGATGCTTAATTTGACTACTTGAAGTTGAGGGTTAAAACACCTCGTCATGCTCCTCCTCTAGAGAAGGCTTACCCCTTGCTTAATGACTACGAATTTTGAACGTAAAGTCTAATCGAAAATAAATTTCCTCATGTTTAATCTGATTTTAGTTATATATTTCAGTACACATGGCTCTGACCACAAATATTGTGGTTATTGAGCGACCATATCGTTATCGACAAAGCGCGGCGTTAAGTTGCGCCACTCAACACATAATGCCTACAGAATTCGATGGGAAATGGGGAACGGAGTGTCTTAACACTAGGTACAATCTGTCTATTCTGCTGTGTGTGGGATACAGTATTGTTTATTTGATTCCACGTTTCAAAGTAAGACTACTATTTGATACAAGACAAAGGCTTATTCTATAGAAATAGAATAGATCATAAACTGATGTTATTGTAATATAAACGTGGCCTTGGTTCACAAAGACGTGTCGCGCGCCCGAGGCGCTGACGGATGGCGGCGTCACAGTCATCGTCAAATTAACACCGGTTAAGTGCGTATGTGTGTTAGTTCAAACAAGGCATACTGACAGTAATTATGAACATTGCGTTGTGATTTACTTAATTTTTTTAATATGTTTTTTTTTTGCTTTTGTCATAATGTCAATAATATTTGTATTGTGTTAATTTTTTTTATGTTTATTGTTCACTGTCACGCCAACGTGTTATATATATCTAGCGGGACAAACGAAAAATCTAGTGACAAATAATTTTGCTCTCTCTCTGGTAACAGAAATATTTCACAGAAACAAAAATTTTTACTTAAATATTTTCTATATAGGCGCTTGCAGCTGTACCTACAACACTGAAAAAGGTTTTGGTTGTCACAATTTCAGTTAACTAAAAATATTATTCAACAGATACGTCAAGGTATAATATAATAAAAGAACTGATAAGGAAAAATTACATTTTTAGATTATCATGAAAAAATTTAAATGTCAAGCCCCGATACAAGATAGCATAAGTAATTAATTTAATTTTATTTCCCGTCCTGCCATTGGAATTTACTCCGTAATTGGAAAATTTATTGCATGGTGTTCGCCTACCATGATGTTTCACTTCTAGAATGATTTATTATCTCGAGAAACAATTTTAATTGCTTCCAGTGACACGGTGTAAACAACTATTCGATTAAGTTAATTCCATTCTATCAAGGCCATGCAATTAATTTAAGAGCCTCTGTATAATGATTAAAATTTAGAGCCATTAGCGCTTTGGAATCGGTTGAATTATGGAGCAATAACAAATGATGGCGAGATGGGTTGGAGTTGTAAATGCAGGTATATATATTCTGTTTATAAAATTGTAATATAAATTTGATGAAGTTTTAATTATATTACTATATATAGTACTTGCAAATTTTACTTACACGGGTTATATTTATATAAACTACAATAAGTAAAATTTGTAAATTAATGTTGATAGTGATGTAATATGAAATTTTATTTATATTTATTTATGAATATTTTGTTCCTCTTATCTATATAATTTTATCCTCATTTACTTTATTTCGTGCGATCCCGGCTTAGAATGGGATCACCCTGGTACTATCGGTGTCGTAAGAGGCGACTAACGTGTGGTACGTGTGGTAGAGTCACGTCGCCAGTAATGGTAACACGCATGGGCACACTTGACCGGATTAATACCACCCCCAGCATTTAAAACCGGCGTGAAGTAGTGGCTCTTGCCACTGCGTTTCGCATTAGGTAATGCCGGCCCCCGGCACCCAACATCCTCCACCTTAAAGGCTGGCAACGCACCTGTAGCTCCTCTGGTGTTGCATGGGGTCGTGGGCGGCGGTGATCACTTACGCTCGTTTGCCTTGTCCTCTCTCATAAAAAAAAAACATAATATGTGTATTTCACCAGACATGACTTTAGAGAAAGGATATGACTTCTTAGAAAGCTAAACTGTATTTAATTAGAATTTGAACACGCAGTAGGCTCTACTGTGGTTTTAAGTTAACACAAATTAACAAACTAACGTTTTAAACAAATTAACGTTTATTTGTAATGAAATTAGTAACTTTGCATTGAACTCCTAATAACAACCAAATTGAAGTAATCCTAGAAAATATATCTATGGAAGATCCAGAAACCTCAGAACATGTCTAGTAATTAGTACAGTGAAAGCACATAAATAAAACCACTTAACATGCTATTAAAGCACAAAAACAAGAGCTTTGAGCATGGGAGCATTAGTAATTATAATTAGAGAGACCTCGGGCGATAAGATGTGCGTTGAGCATGAAATAAGGACTCCACGTGTGGCACAGTCCATACGGAGTCACTCATCCATTGGACTATGAGATTTCTCGACCAGAGGTTGTGATAATGTTAGCCTTGTCTTATTAAATATTTAGAAACAAAATTTTGTTGCTAGTCTGCCTTCACTCGCAATCGAATATATGAAGTTGAAACGGTCACTAAAGGAACGTAATTTATGGCATTATTGGCTTAATCTGGTTCATAAATAATTTCATAATATTATTTTATTCATCTCAATTATGAATATGTTTAAGTTCTTATTTATTTTATTTAAATTCACAATAGAACTCCAACAATGGATCTTAGACATAGTGCCAGTACAAAACGGTCTCTGACAAACTCATATCCGGAGACAGCGTCAGTAAATCTCGTGGAGTAGTTATTGAATTTGCGCTACGTCATTCATTTCATGAGTTGAAAATATATGTTAATATAGAAACATACTCTATTTGCTTAGAATATACATTGTACATAAGTCCAGAAATCAGAGCTTTGTGAATATGTATTTTTATTTAACATATTGTAGAGTTTTTTACATTGCTTTAAAAACTTTTGAAAACAAGATTAGATGAAATTATTTTCATTTCCGTTTTTATTTCATGTCAGGTGAAGTACCTCAACGCTATATATTATTTAATCGTATAAATCATATGACTTATTTTCCGGGTTTTATATATTTTTACGCCGTATCTCACTCACCTCATACAAAAGTAGTGTTAAAACCACCACCACTGTTCTGGCTAATTAATTTTGTTTCCCACATTCTATCTATTTTATTCAGGTAAAAATATCTTCAATTTAAATATGAATTATGAATTTGAATTAAATAAATAAGTTAATAATAAATGGACTAAGTAAATTTTTGTATTAAAAATATACATTGGTTTGTAGCCGACAGGATCATGCATCTCGTAATGTGTCTTACAACTCAAACCTCTGGGAAGCTATAATATATATATATATATATATATATATAATAATAATAATAATATATAAAATTATATATATATTGACAACATCAAGAATACAATATTTTAAATTATTAGTAAATTAACAATATTTCGAAGTCAACATCCAACGTATGAGAAAGCTGTTCAAATATCGCTTTGAGCTCCTGTCTCATTACACGGCTTTTGTACTCAATGGAATTAATTTCCGAGCTCGCCGCAGACAAGATCCCTGTGTTTGTCGATCCATCTTTCAATGCTTGCAATATTGAACTATTGGCCGATTGACGTGATACCTTGTTATTTATTACATGTGACGACTAATAAATGTTATTAATAATTATTTTCTTGATTTTTTTTTGTTTTATCTTTTATAATTATATTTAATTAGTAAGATTAATTCTATTATTTACTCTCTAAGTAGGGCAAACTGCAAAAGAATCCTTTTATTAAAATATAATTTTAATAAAATACTAACTAAACTATAATTAAGAAAATTATAGTAACTGTCTACATTAAAATATTACTATTTTATAATAAGACCTCTGATTTTTTGACAATTTCATTATACATTTTAATTGATACTCTTTGACCGTATTAATAATGTATAGTTTTGGAAACACGATGTTTCGAGCACTTTGTAGCAGTGATCACGTGTGAACTAGTGATAGATTCGATTAAAAAGATTCGTTTAAAATTATTATATCATGTTTTTTTTTGTTGAGTTTTTTGCAATTTTTATAATGAAGATACGAAAATAATATATGATAAGTTTGTAGTTGATGCACATTGACGTTTCTTCAGACGTGCAAAACTCCAAAAGAAGAAAAACACTTTCATAAAAAAAAAAAAAATTCAAATGTCATTGTATACGATCGGAAAAAGGTTCAATAGGACGGAAAAAAACTAGCTGTCTTGTCGCACCGTATTAGATTCTGATTTATACGCCTTCGGGAGTAAGGGTGGACGCGGGCAGCTACCACCACTGTTGGATGACCCGTCCTGCTTCACTCCGTGTACCAGTATCCGTACAATACAAGAAACTATAAATATTTATTTATGTGCCAAACAAGAATAGATACTGTGCATAGTATTAGGAAGCGAAGATTGCTCTATTCGGCCGATTGAATGCACCTCCCCCCCATACTAACTTCCCAGCCATTTAACGCGAATCCGAGCAACAAAAGGATCTGCCGTGTGAAATAATAAAACTAGCTATCCTCCCATTTCCGCTGTTAGAACAGATTCCAAACAAACAATTTTCTATATTGTAGTCCTTTTTTTCTTGTTTCTCGCGGGGTGGAGTGAGTTTTATTTATTTTGAATTTAGTGTTTTTCCCGGATAACAGTTTTTAAGATTTGTTGCAAAGATTCTAATAAGAAAAAAAAATTAAAGAAAAGGGTTGTATACATATATATTTTTTTCTATTAGAATTGAATTTAACAGAGTCAGTTTTCTATAATCGTCATGCTAGAAGAATGAATTGAATACGTGTTTTCGAATTCCTGTAACATTCCAACATTAAATATTTAAAATATTAAAAAATATATATTTGTAATTTCTCGCTAGTATATGTATATCGTCTCTTTTATTACCCCTTGGCCGTCTATTTGCAGTATTCTTAATAATTACTTCATCCGGTTTGTTTGCGTGGGGACGACGAGGGGCGATATGAAAAGTGAATGGGGATTCGATAAATAATAATGCTAAATGCCCACCGGGTGACCGAACACTGTTTTTTGGTACTATATTTATAAAATTTCATTTTTAAAATAATAATTTAGATACTATTAATGTAAAGTATTGTAAAAATGCTTTTTGTACTTATAAAGAGGATGTAATGGAGCACCGGTATAATGTCTGATTGAAAACGCGACGATTATAGGTTCGATTCCAACACGGTGGAATATAATTTTCATGAATTGCGTTGCTCTGCCTCATGCGATGAATTCCGAGAGGTAGAAACAGAGTGTCATCTAGACATCTAATAAAAAAGATATCCAATAAATTCTGACTAATTCAAACAATATCAAATGAAAATCGTCCGGTCAATTCAATGGAATTGTACGCTAATTATTTAGGATTTATTTTGTTAGGACAAAGGGAGGACGGCGTTGAATGGTTGGATCACTTGATTCGTCCCGACCGTTTTAGCTTTCAACAACGAATGTTTGCAATGTTAAATATTGATTTTGTTACAAGACTTATGTATTATTATGTGAAAAAAGTTTTTTTTAATTAATTTTTACTGTAAATATGCATAGATGAAGTAATTTAGTATTTTATTTCTTGCAATAGTGATTATATAATTAAAATATCTTCCAAGATTCGTAGAACAAAAGGAAATCTAGTATGTCATTTTGGTTTCGATTGTACATTTACTCAAAAGACAATGCATGATGGATGGGGAAGGTCAACCTATATCTCCTGAAAGTCGAGTTATACTCAAATTTGATTGGATCCCACATCCTTCGTCCGTAATCAGACAATGCAGGCTTTATTACCTGAATATAAAATTACAAACAATATATTCCTACATTTACACAAAAAAAAACTAATATTATATCACGAAAATTATATAGTACTAGCATATACATCGAACATAAAATGACAGACAAAAGCTAATCCAAGGACCCAAAAAAACAATTTAAAATCAACGAGGATCCATGAGCCTGGTGTGCATGGAGATGAGTCGTAAAGAACTTTTCCCACGGAAGGCATAAATTGGGTTCGGAAGCAGATCACGTAACGGTTAAGAGTTCACAAAACTGTGCCATAAATCGGACGCGCAGAGGTGCGCCGGAGACAAACGTCCCGCCGATGGATGTGAACAGCGCTTCTGTTGACTAATGCTTGGAGATCATTTTATTTATTTCTTTCGTTTCTTTTATCTGTGACTTTATGTGGTTTTATCTTTCTATCTATATTAATATTATGAAGCTAAAAAGTAGAGTGTGTTAAAACGCTAATCTTTGAAGCTATTGTCTACTGTGATTTATAATTTCCAATTGATTTTTTTTATTATTAAACATTTCTTAGAAATCCTACAAAAGTTTACTTTTGTACAAAAAAAAATAGAAAACAAGGTGAAATTGACCGATGAAACTTATTTGTACTAAAAACATACACAAATAATGTAATTCGCATCTCCATAGCTCTTGTATTCCAGTAGATTCAGAACTGTTTAAAAGATAGCACGCGCACCGGCCCCGGGCACTCGAGCGCGTAACGACCGAGTAATTCACGCCGATACAATATATTATCTATTTGAATTCACCAAATTATTACCTTATTCGAAGTCAGGTTCTAGGGAGTATAATTTGCATATGCTTCAGCATCAGTTCTTGGATTGAATCGCAAAGGACTGGCGTTACGTATCCATATTATACAAAATATGTATGATAAAGACATCCCACTGTCCTATCCTACTAAGGGCGGATGTTTATTCCACATTCACGTAAAAAGTACTCAACGGATTCACATCTTATTTTATAGTAATAAAGCTTATAAATCAGAATAATAATAATATTTTATTTTATTTGGCTATAATATCACAATAAATATACGCGGGCGAAGCTACGATTCACTAATTTGATGTAATATTTTGAAACTACGTGTTAAACCTTAGTCTATTTTGTATTACATAAATTTATAGATTTTAAAATAGGATTGGAAAAGATCACTTTAATAAAGATGTATAGATACGATAGTCAATAAAACGTAAGGTATAAAAGGCAGCAGAGCACAAAGTAACGAGCGTATAATTCTGGCAGGTGGCGCGACGCTGCGGTTTGTCTCGACGGAAGCATAAATGTCACTTAATTCATGTAAATAGCTACTTCACAACTGACTTCGACCTCCATAAATATTGAAAAGATAACCTGGATAAAATAACCATTGATTATGTTCAAGTATTTAAATTAACTGTAAAATTTTGCTTAGTTAATAACTTTTTTATTTTAGACCGCACACAATGGTTGTGGGTTCAAATTGCTTTCCAAGAAATATTCATTACAATTATGTATTATATCTGCTAGTATATATGTACAGAACAGTCTTCTGAATATTTATTTTTAAATAGTTGCAAAATAACTTACTTTGCTCGTTGTACTGTTTCCATATAGGCGCATTTAACTAGATTTAAATAGAAATTATTTAGTAACAATCATAGAACACAATTAAGGCAAACCTTAGCGATTGCAAAATAGAAATTACATATCCAATTCACATACGTATAACCAAGTAAATATCCAATCGTATTCAGAACCGCAATTAGTGAGTCATTGTACATTTCTATCGGCAATAAATCCTAGATATAATAACCCTAACGTAACTCTATTGAGATCCCTTCGTCAGCTATATCTTGGAGGCGCATCTCTTAGTGGATCGTGTTTGAAGCGTCTAATACAACTCCTTGTTTCAGCTTGGCTATATTTAGAAGGTCGGTGGCAATCTAAGAGGTATTCAGGCTTCGACGTCCGACGACAAGTCGATGCCCCACGTAGGTTTTAGTTCCCAAGGGTGTATGGAATTTTGGAGCTATGTGTGTAAGTTTAGGATGCGGTAATTGGTTGTGATAATTTGTAATATTTTGGGTGAGTGGCATATTCATAATGCATTATGGATAGATTTGTATTAATATTTGAAAATACTTCGACTTCCTTATAATAACGTTAAGTAAGTAATGTGTTGATAGAAAAACCAAATGAACGTATTAGGTTTTTATATACCACATCCATATGATAATGTGACACATCTTACACAAGGGCTACCCTCTCTCATTATTTACGAAGGGCCGATGGGCTGAAGTGTGTGACAAGCGGCACGTACGGCCGCTAACGAGACGCTTTGTGACCATCTCGAGTGTGGTCATCTCTTGATTTTTTTTTAATGGGCAAATTATTACGCCCAAAACCCTACGATCCCATCGTAAACCCTTTAAAAGTTGTGAAATGGGATAAACTTGTTCAACTTGCTGTTTTTTGTATTTAGGTGCCTTTCGTACGTCGAGCATCATTTGGCTTATTTATATACTATCGAAAAAAATTAATAAAGCGATTCTAATTTTGAAATTAAAAAAAAAAATCAAAATTATAAAATCAGTATATAGAGTTAATCCGTTAGCCTTCCATTTGCTCTGACATTAGTTCAACTGTTATAACCAACCTGATATCGTAGCGTTATTACGAGTAAACAAATTGAGTCGAGCCTCCGCCACCTCAGACTAATGTAATTTCGGAGTGCGCGCACAAGAATAGATATTTAGAGTGGATTGTTTTCGACAGACCGTAATGAAAGTCTGATGCCGGGGCCCAAATCAGTTTCGGAGGTGAGCCCGCCGCAGGGGAGGCGAACTACATTGTAATAAGACGACGAATAACCTAAAATAAACCGAACGCAGCGAGTACAAAGATGGACATAGTGGGGCCTTGCCCCTTACTGCTTAATTTGCCTACCGTAATTACTGTCCTCTCGGGCTGGGGAGCGACCCGGGGGCTCGACCCGGCCCTCCTGGATCTTCCAGGTTATATTGCGCGCGTGCGGGCGCCGTGTGTGTGTTTAGCAAATACTACTCCCTAGTCGTTAAGTATGAATACGGGTGTGGACAAAATGTATTAGCTTAGGCTGAGATTCGGACCGTGTTTGTAGAGTGATGATAGATTTATAGTAATTGTGTTATTAACGTTATGGGATAAGGGTTTTACGGACTTAAGTAATGAAAGCTCTCACCTAATGCTTCAATTTATAGTAAACGTACATGAGGTGTACGGTGGATTTATTAATATTACAAGTTATTTGTTGCAAAATTTGTATAACGTTCTATCTATATGTAACATTTTATTGCGTAACTAATTAAATATAGTGAGGATATATGGTTCTGTATTACTATTACGTCGGCTAGTTGCTTAAAAATAATTACACCATTCATTTATTTATTTTATTTTAAATTCTAATTACTATGCTGTGTAAACTACAAAATACTAATTAATAAATAAACATTATCTATCTATCTATAATAAAATATATCTATCTATAATAAATAGAAACTTGGTCGAAAATTCTTTTTTTATCGTCGTGAATATTATTATTGCTTGATTTGTAATTAGGATCCTAATTTTCAAATAAGATCAAATCTATGTCGAAATAACCATCCCATGCCCAATATTGATCATTTCGTATGATCACAAAATGACGCACTGCCGTCAATATGTGACAAGAGAATAAGTTCATTTTCTGAAATATAATTAACACTTTTACGGCGGTGGTTGCTGGGGATCATCCTGTAATAACCTTGTTAACCCTGGCGCACCGACTCAGCCGGCTAGCCTTTTAACGGCTCTGTACATGGGTATTAATCCGAAAGCCATCAGCCTTTGTCCTTTTCCCACTCTGGCATTAGAGGCTTTGTCTCTCACACCTCTGCGGGTCAGTCCGGGACCAACGCCTTTTAGTGTGAGGTTTTCGCTCGCCTTAACGAAGGGAAGCAGAGCAAAGGTCGTCATTAGGGCAAGCGCGGTGTAAACAAGATCCGAGCGTCCGCTAATGGCCAATTCGTGCGTCTTTCTCGAGTTGACCCAAGGTCTCGTTCGGGACACCGACGTAAATCGTATTTTAATTGCACTTTGCTGGAATGGATTATTTTTATTAACTGTGTACTGCATTAATTGTATTATTTTTATGAATATAAAAATAATATATTATTTTTACATGTAATAGGAATGTTATAATCAATCTTTGTCGCGAGTCAACATCAGCCGCAGCGCGTCACCGCAGCATGTCGTGAGACACGTGTTCGTCGACAAGTGTTCCCGCTCTTGTTCGGATGTGAAATTTAATTTCCGCTATGCGGGGGAGGGCGGGGGAGCGCGGGGGGAGCGGGGTGGTGGGCGCCCGTGAAGAAATATGCCCCGCTCTAAACTTTGTCAATTTGTTTGTGGAGCGAAATTAACTCGATCCAATCTGCGGGCGCCGCGACCCGCGCGCCCGTGTCCCGTGTAGCCAGCCAGGGCCAGAGCTCAAAACCCATCATATTTCCGTTGTTATGGAAATGAAAAATCAGTACAGAAAAAGGTAACTGGCAAAAACTTTCATATTGTGCTTACGAAGAACTTTCTGATCTAATACTATGATATATTTTTTATAATATGATAATAACTAATGATATTTTATTATCAGCTTCACGCTGTATCTCGTACACAGCAGCGTAAGTAGAGCGGAGCGGAGTGTTAAGACACTATTTTAATACTTATTAGTAACTAAGATAACTAAAAAGGCTTCACGCTGTATCTCGCACACATCAGGGTAGGCAGAGGGATGGCTTCGTTCCCCACTTTCTGCCGAATTCTGGAGGCATTGCGCTTTGAGTGGCAGAACTCAAACCGCGCTTTGCGTCGACACCAGAGCTAAGAAAAATGGAAATATAAACGTAAGGAAATATTTCACTTCCTCGAGTGGGAATCGAATCCACAACCGTCGCGGTTACGGGCGGCACCCTTCTGCCACTGCGCCACGACGGCCTCAACTAAAATGGCAATAATCTAAATTGGTTTTTTTTTTGGATATAGTATTGAGGATATCCCAATTTTTAATTCATCCGAGAAGTCAATGTGTAAATTATACATATAATAAACTCCCAACATTTTAAGATCTAATCAGCGCACCTCAGTTAACGTAAATTTACGACGTTAAAATTTTTCCTCTTTAAATTACAGAGGCAACCAACCATCCGCGTGAAAGTAAAAATTCCAACTTCGTTATCCGTATCACAGGACGACTCTCCGGAGAGTGCGTTATTAAAATATATTGTGTACACACCTTAATACCAGCATCCTGTGCCCGAGAAAGAGCGAATAAATTAGTTATGCCCAATATTTTCACCCTAAATATTATTCGAATGCGAATATATGAGAAATACGGAAATTGCGAGGGCGTATTATCAGATGAGGCGATATCTTACAATCGCCCTTCGTTGAGCTGAACGCTTTGCATTCTTATTATAAAGTGCAGAAAATTTCCGCGGCACATTTACATACTGTACTGACGCCTCGTTCACAGGTGACGCCGAATCTTAATTATATTCTTAGAGTTTGACTACGAAGTTTAATGTAAATAGTAAGCCTGCTGTCCTGTCACGAGATATATATATATATATATATATATTAAAGTGTACCTATACAATAGTATAAGCACAAAGAAAATCACGCTGTTCTGGAAACACATGCGAGGGTAGGCAGTGGGAACCTGGGGACATAGTGCTGAGACACTCTGTTCTTATTAAGAAACTTCCGTTCCCCACTTTCTACCAAACTGTCAAGGCTAATGAAATTATTTCATTTCATTATTAAGTACTTGTTGGAATCGAACCCACTGTCTGCCTGTCACGTGTACAGTGGCACGCTTGTGGCCTGTGCCTTACTTCTAGCTTCATACTTACTTAAAATTTATTTTAGCTGGCTAATTAGTTAATAGTCGCAAATAACACTCGTGGAGGAACAAGCGTATAACTTTAGACCCGGCAGGCAGTGGGTTCTTTTCTCACTCTAGGCAATAAAATATGAAGGGCGAATTTCACCGTCTACTAATAAAGAT
Source organism: Heliconius aoede (assembly GCA_037355905.1). Lineage (NCBI taxonomy): Eukaryota > Metazoa > Arthropoda > Insecta > Lepidoptera > Nymphalidae > Heliconius > Heliconius aoede. Next base: position 262,552 of record JBAIZZ010000355.1, on the reverse strand, counting down.
TCTGATGGCTAATCTGATTCTATTTTTCTATTTTCAAGAATATTTTTCTATTTGTCTTTTGTAATTTGTCTGGTAGATAAGGCCGGGACTTTATCAGCCAGTGGTGAAAAATAAATATATTTTAAATTTTTCGTTCTGGTGTGGGCTAATTGCGGCGTAGAGTTCTGTGAATTAACATGCAATGCCGCCAGAATTCGGCGGGGATCGGGCAGCGGGAAGCTAGTCCCTCTGTCTACCCTTCTATATGCGGGATACACTGTGAAGCTGAAAAAAAAATATATTTTAATATTAAATTCCTTAAATACACTGTCTCATCACACTAATTATAATACCAAACAGAGCTAAGCATAACATAAATTTATAATTTCGACATATCAAATCGAGCTTTTCAAAGGATGTAGCTTATTAAGTCTCCACGTAAATTTATTAGAAGTAAATATTGGCTGACAAATTAATAAATGGAGCTTGCTAGCTAGGTTCTTTTGAGACGCGCAAACGTCGTCGCATCTTTAATTACGTTTTATACAAATAGCGGGCGTGTTTAATCAGCAACGTATCTTTGTACCGAACGAGAGTGAAGAAGTCATCAAGAACTATGGGGCCCAGTTTGTTTTAGGGGAAAAATACTGGGTTTTCGAACGCTATGTGACGAGTAGGTGTGTCGATTTGTTTAAAGATTCGCTGCTGTTTGAAATTGAAGAGAAATGTGTGTTGTTTGTCTGTCTAGTTTTAATTTAAAAATTGGTATAATAATTAAAGTAATTGGTCTTAGTATATAACAATATCCTATGTAATCAAATCAATGGGCATATACTAACACTTAATTAGTATGAAATAAAGTAATAAAAAGTTTTAAACTTTTACATCTTGTATTTTTTTTAATAATTTGTATTGTAAGGTCTTACTTGGTCATAAATTTCATAACTCTATGTCTAAGGGAAGTACATTAATAAGTTTTAAGAAGCAAAGCTTTCTGTCATAAATTTCGATTCCCCAACAATTCCGGGCTAAAACATAGATTATATATTGTTCTACAAATCTCTATCTATCGTTGAGAAATTTGTAGCACTACGTGGCTGCTTGAGAGGGCCTCAGCTGACATTGAGAATCCAAAATTTTAAAAATCTCGGTTTACATGTTATATTATATAAATAAATATTTGGCTAACTCAATATATTAGTTGTAGAAAAAAATTCTTTTATAAAGTAGCAATTTTGTCAAACAACGTACTTTAAATAGATAAAATTCTATTATAGTATCAATCCTTTATGTCCTTTATGTTGCTCCACAACCCCCTCGATATTTTAGTGTTAGTCCCATAATATAATAATCGGTTCAGCTTCCCCAAGTGAAAACCGAACCCACAATTGTCGTATTTAAACTCACACATTTGTGCCACTGCGCCGCGACAGGCATAATCAAAAAATGTATATATTCACATAAAAGCCTAACTAAAAATACAACACCACTACAATTTAAGTTTTACATAATATTTTTAACGCCAGAACGGATCGCTTATCCGTATTAAGCTAAACCGCTCGCGGCCGGCACACACTCGACGTCACTTCTCCTACTCGAGAGTCGCGAAGTTACCACGACAAAGGCCCGAGGAAACCATTACTGCTCTCGAGCAGGCGCTTCATTAGGGAAAGAGTGTGAGTGACTCCATTCCGTTGTCTTGATTGTTAAGATTTTAACTAAATGTATGTCAATGGTAGATATATATATTAATTTGTTTCTTACTAATTTTATGAGGTTTGTTTTGAAATATTTTGTCATTAGATGAGTTTATTTTTTAAAAGAAGAAGATAAAAAAAATTAAATATAAAATTTTGTTATCATAACAAAAAAAACTTACGCTAGTGAACTTATAACTTTTGGGAAGCAAGTTTCGAAAAATAAACAATAATGAGAGAAACGTTCCAGTCTTTGTAAACGTTAAGTGTCCACTCCACGTCCACTATGAAAATAATGAACATTATAAATGGTTTTTAAGTACAAACTCACATCATAAGAATAGAGACAATAGAGAGTGACTTATCATTCCGGTCTTCACTATTACTACTAAAGATTCTATAAAGTTTCCTTTGAGTGAGGTTTTAACCAAAACCCACCGCTTCGTCGCACATGTTTTAACAAGACTTTGCTGGCAAAGTGATGTTAAGAGATAAAATACAATATTCTATAGTTACTACAAGAAGCATGCGGGCTATCTCTAGTGTAATTATAAAGCATTCTCCAGACGGATGTGTGACGCGACATTAATTGCGCGTTTGCCAATGAGCGGCCGCAGAGCGTCTTATTAGACACGTCGCGGCGCGTGTCTGCCGGTTAACGTTAGATGTGCACCAGAATTACTTTTATCTTAAATGTTATTATGGAAAATATTATTAATATTATTTTATTATAAGTTATTAATTAGGTGATAAATTTAATTTATCTATATTACAATATATTATGTATATATCGGCTATATACAAATAATGTAATACTAGCGGCCTCAACGCGGCTTATTACTATAATTTATTATAATATTATAGCCTATTGCTGTACCTAGACTAGTCTCAGTACTGCAAAGACAGTATAATTTACTATACTTTTATACACTTATTAGGTAAATAAATGTAATCTATTTTTAAACATAATTAATTGAACCCAACGTGACCCCAACAAGCAAGGAGATGCGAAAATGATGTCATTATGATAGATTATCCATTGAACGACGCAAGCTCTGATTGGCTTTGTTAGCATTGCCCATCTTCGGCGACTGAGAGCGCACTCGATCGTATGGGCGCCTAATTTGACAGATCGATGGTCAGTCGGCGCTTGGATGGTGTGAAATGACCTTAACGACTTATTGCTTCGAGGGGCCCTAAGTGTTATGTAGTGGTAACGTCAAGAGGAAAGTCGGGCGATACTTTAAAATTGGGATGTGAATTGCTATAATAGAATTACAAAATAAATATTGTAAGTGCTTAAATATTTGTTACATCCAGACTATTATACAAAAAAAAATCATATGTTTTTTAAATAAGCATATATATATCTTAACTTATTTATATATTATCTGTTTCAAATTATCAAACGCACCGAAAGCAGAATAGGGCAAAAACTAAAGGGCTGTAACACCAGTCATCGCCACATATAGCCCGTATAGTCGTATAGTCTAACGTAACGAGTATGCAAATTAAACGTATTTCATCTTGGCGTTTTCACGTGAACATGTCAGTGTCATCCCGCGCGTCTGTTTATTAACTTTTTGCTAATTAGACAGATGCCGAGCACGTCTGCAAGTGCTCGTGTGTTGGCATTTTTAATTATGCGTGATAATTTTGGCTGACTGTGGCTTGCCGTTGTGGGCTATGAGCCATTATATGGTGAGCAGGGAGCTTTTTATTTTCTTTTTTTTATTTGCTTCAAGCTCTGTATACCACGTGTAGTGGGGTCGGTAGAGGGAACCTAGTGTTAAGACATCCCGATCCTATTGCGCATTGCGTAGTCAGTGGCGGAACTCAACGCTGCGCATTTACTCACCTTTTCTATTATGTTCTATGTTCTTCATTATTATACTGTATTTGTAATTCCATCTGCTATTGGGGGTGATTTAAACAATTAAAGAACTTTGTAATTATTTTATGGACGTGGATTTGATACACAGATTTATATATATATATATATATATATATATATATATATACCTTTTTTTTACCTACTACGCATAATTTATTATAAAACTTAAAGCGGAACCCATTATGCCAGCAAAGTAAGTTCAAAAGGAAAAAAAGAAGGCCATACAAAGTGCTTACATTAAAATACTCAACAAGTAGTAGTCAAGCAATTTTCTCAACATGATTGCTTCTCGCAACATTTACAAGCACGCGCGTACAATACATATGCGAGCGTGAAAAATGTCACATATCAAATGAAACCGAATCAAAACAAAAGGAAGGGCGGCCACGTGTTGTAATCACTTCGGACTGTCAAACACACTCAGGTACGTTAAGCTAACGGCGTATTTAAGTTAAAATTTTCACTCCCCAGTAGCTTTTTACTAATTCGCCAAGTGAAAAGGGTTCGTCGAAGTAATACAGTTTACTGCTTATTCAGTATTTATACGGATCGGGGGGGTCTGCCACTCCGCTGCAACGAATATAAGTAAGTACCAATTAACGTTTGCTGATAATATAAAACATACGCTGCGAGTGGAATGCAACGTGGTTGTTCTTTAGAAAGGAAAGGAAAATTTATTTAAATATTAATTTTGATTTTATTTGCCTAAAAGTAAGGTTTTTATTTTAAGAAATGTATAATTCAAATAATCAGTTTCAATTTGTATCCCGTATGTCATAGGGTAGGAAAACGGAGCCTAGTGTTAAGACACTCTTCTCCCCACTTTGTTAAAATTTATTTACTACGCTACTTATATTGTATTTACTTATTTACTATATATGGTTTTTCTTTATATATATATTTTGGAATACTATTAAGTAAATAAGGTATTATTAGAATCCATCAAAGTTAGATAAGCAATAAAGAGTGGTAGGTTACTTTTAGCAAACTTACGAAAATTGTTTTAGTACAACGAACCTTATTATTTAAAGAATAGAGTCCATATTGATACGAACAAACGGAACAGTTTGTATAAAAAGCTGCATTGTTTACGAACAGGCTCACATCTCCAATCGCGTGTAATGTATTTATGATTATTGTTTGAGCCGGTGGAAAGGAAAAGTAAAATAAAGTATATCTAAAGGTGCGCTATATTAGAGAAGGGGTTAAGGGATTTCACAACTATTTGCTACGTAATTTGTATTACATGAAATTTAGTTTATTTCAATACATTTACATATGAATGTATGAAAAATTAATAAATTAACTGGCATTTCATGTTTTTACAGGGATTTATTCTATACCTACATGTTCTACAGTGAGTTATTTTTCTAAAAATCAGCTTTACGCTGTATCCCGCATACATCAGGCTAAGCAGAGGGAAACCTAGTGTTATGACACACCGTTCCTCATATTTCGGTGAATTTTCTTTGCTTCGACACCAGCTCGAAAAAATGAAAATATGCATTTAAATTCTATTATTATTTTTTAATTATTAAATCCACAACAAGCCACGCTTACATTACAGTTTAAAGACGTATGTGCCTTTAAACCACTAGTGGCCTCATTCATTTTATTTGCTGCTGATCGTTAATAATATATATAATACTCTCTATGTACATATTGTAAGTGACTACGACAGATAAGTGGCCAACGACGAATCCCTCTCAGCGAAAGAAAATTTCGTACCCGATCATAAGCACTCAGCTAAGTCTATTGACAAGCAAACATTGTATATTAGCTGATGCCCTAAATATTGGAGTCCCGTCTTAATCCGGTGGTGGTGAGACCAAGCCGCTCCTTAATCCATCACGTAACCGGGAGCCGTCGAGAAATCGTGTTACATCAACGAAAAATGTATTAGAAAGGGAGGTAGGGGGGAACCCCCCCCCATATCGGACAAACTTTGCTAATACCACCCTCTAACATAATCGCAGAGCCTTTTACGAGAGGAATTTATGGGGATGGTCCCGATTTCTTGCTGTATTTATAGCGAACGTGGCGCTTACGTGCCTGTATAGCTCGGTGGTTAATTAGATGACGCAAAAACTCGGAATTAAATGGTTTTCGCAAACTCCGAGCAGCAATATTTTTGGGTGGACTGTAATGATTTTATCCAAGATTCGAAGGTATTTATTTTCTAAAAGCATTATTCAAGATTCAATAAATAATAAATAAGGACGAAGTGGTTTTTAATTCTTTACCAGACGTCGCTCATATTCTAAATGAATTTATTTATAAGCATTTTATATAAGAAATATTGAATACAAATATTTTTAACCATTAATAAACATTCATAACTAAATTACAATTAAGACACACGTCATCACTAATTTAATGTTATTTTTTGTGAATGAAATTTATTCCAATGACAAAAAAAGTATGAAATAATAGTAACAGTAGCAGTAAATCTTTTATGAGAAATTTAAATCTTACATAAGTTTGTATTTTCATATAATTCTTCAGTGACATTCTACTCGGAAACTCTTGGCTTCAGGTTATTGAAATAGAAGTTTATTGACGCCACTATCGGACTTACAAAGTTATCGATTGCAATCTACTCAGTATTTGAAGCGGTAGACGTCAAAGTTACGAAGTCTTACTAAGTCAGGTCTCAGGTGAGAATGTGCTGGTCGCGGGCAGCCGTAACTTTCAATAGTATTATGTGTCTCAATATATTTTCAATAATATAGTGTCTTAAAGAAATATAATACAATCTTCGAGTCTACATAGAATTTTTTTTTTCTATTTTAATTAAGTATTGCGGGTTACGAATTACGGTAGTAGTTAATACCTAGAAAATATCCAGTTAATGCCGCTTATATGTTTTTACTTTGGTTTTCTACGCTACGCTCAATTTTTAATATTATATTTTAAATAGTATTTTTTTTGTTTAAACTAGAAATAATCAAATCTGCATCAAAAATATATCGTAATCGATTTGCATAGCTACAAAGTAGTATGCTCATAACGATATGTTTTCAACACTGCCTGAATATAAAGTAAGCAATAAATTCTTATTACATATTCCCCAGTCCTATAATCTAGTTACAATAAGGTTGAATTTGTAATTCAAATTCACTCTGGATCGCACTATCTAGAATCCAAATCATATTATATTTCATTATAAACATACCAGATATGAAATAAGATTTTCTAATAAACTAGCGAAGCTTTATTAATTAATTTCAAAAGTTTCGAATAAAAATGGAAGAGTTAATTGAAAATTAATAAGCATTAACAGAGTCCTTACCGGCCTACGCCACCGAATGTTCACGCTTCAATTGATCCATTTTAAGCAAAATTAATTACTGGCTAGAGGCTACACTATGATAGTTTGCGAAATTATTACTGTTAGGGGCAAAATTGTGTCCAACAAGAAAATTAGTGAGCGTAAAACAGGGTGCGAATTTGGAAATCAAAGAGGGAAATTCATTCCTAGTCTATTGTCACGAAAATCATTTACATGGGGACGGTACTTGTATATAATGTGCTTATTCATATTGTAATTTTGACGCCTTGAAAATGTCTCAGATGGTCTATTTTGTGTTTAAAAGTTTGAAAATTTAGAGTAAATATACGAATATGTATGTATTTAAGTAGTCATGTGTGGGTGAGTATCTTGTAAGTTGAAGTTAATATGGATAAATCAAAAAAATCGATAGTGGATTTGTAAACTAAATTTAGTTCATATTATTCACTTAAATTGATAATATTTTACTTTTAATATATAAATATAATGATTTAAATTCAATGCAATTGTAACTATAGAAGCTTTCTGTTGATGTTAAAGGTTAACCGAAGCTTCTATGGGAGCCTCAGAGGTGTCTGCGTTGAAATGTATGGGTGTCGAGGGAAACAGCTGAGATTTCAAACAATAGATTTATGACTGAACGGAAGATTTAAGATTATAATAAATTTCAACGCCATAAATATTGCAATCCCAAAATTGAGAACCTTTGCTTTTGTAAAAGTGGTATATTCTTCTTCTATATATATTTAAAACAAAAATATTTTGAAAGATTTCTTTATAAACTGTACTTACGTACATTTTTGTACAAATTCTAATTGTATAGTATCGATTTAGTTATAACATAGAATTTTTTCGAAATTAATCGATATTGTCACATTTACATATTTTGTTTTCTATTACCCATCTATTTTAAAGCAGCATATTATGACTAGTAGTAGAACTCAACGCCCTTATTTATGTACAATTGGAAGTTAAAAAATCGAAAAAAAAAATTCTTCTTTTTTAATATATTCTTAAGTCACATGGGGTCAATTAAAGCTATACCTAATATCGATTTTATGAATAACTACGAACGTGGAATAACGAGAACGCAGTAACCAGCTCAAATGTAAGCTGATTTTTTAAATTACGGCACAAAAGTTTTCAATAGCGAAAAAAAAAAACACTACTCGTGCTTGTGAAATTGGTTCACGATAGAAATAATATTTGTTTTGATTTTTCGATACAGTTTTAAAAACATTTGTTGCAATTATTTAATTTATTCTTACTTTAATTATATAATTGGCATCATTATGTTATTTCTTAGTTAGTTGTAATAGCGTGGTCTGCATATAAGTTAAAAAAAAAAGATGTAATCTAATAAATACATTATCATTGCCTTATATTATAAAGGAAGTTTGTAAAAATTAAAAAAAAAACCAAGACATACCTTTACTATTTCAAAATACGCAAATTACTACATTAAGCTACCTAAGATTGACGGCTCATAAAGCATAGAGCCCCAAACCACCAGAGATTTAAGTATGAAATATGCGAACCGCGGGTGCATTGATTTACGAGTTACTTGTATCATATTCTTCTTTGTTTTTGTAGGTGGGCTAAATTGTATTATAAATTATTTTTATTTGTAAATTTATATTTTATATAAGTTTGATGATATAACTAATTATATCCACTTTCCGTTGAGTTCTGGCGGAAGTGTCTTTATATCAAAGTACGTTCTCCCAGGTGGCCTATGTCTACCGCTATGCAGCCTACCTGCTGTGATCCGGATCCAGTGTAAAGTTAAAAGAATATTTAAACCTAAACAAAAATATACAATTATAATTTAGAAAACATATAAAAATGTTGAACGTAGATATGAATATTTAAACTTGTTCAATCAGCTTAAGCAAAATGAATTATTTCACTTAATATATATTTATGTTGTCTTTATATAGATGAACGTAAATAAAATCCATATGTTTTTAATTTTAGATTTCACATCATACATCTTATTCTTTCTAGGGCTTTGGTTTACTTAGCTAGAAGTAAAGGTAAAGGAATTAAAGAAGTACTTCGTATAATTACTTAATGAAAATCTTTAATCTAGAAATAGATCTTGTTAAAGATTTTTCTGCCAGTTTGATTATAAAAAATAAATAAATAAAAAGAAGATTAAAAAAAAAACAAATCAGTATAGTTGTGTAGTACAACGGTAGTTTTTTTATGTTAATTTTTTACTAATCATATAACAGATTGTTGTAATAACAAAAATATCCAAAAAATAAAAACCTACTCCAAAACCGTACAAAGCACAATATTTGTATAAAATCTAAACTAAAATATTGAAATTCCAAATATTAATAGGCAAAGTTAAAACTAGCAACTAATTTTCGTTGGTAGTTTCCACTGCATAAGTTAATTCCATTGTCTTATAGCAGCCCACGAATAACGGCCGCCCGCACTAAATCTCGTCAGACAACATCGCTTCACCTGCACTCATTATATTTATGCCGCAATAATAAAAGTTACCAACTCCCTGTGAATATTGAATCCGTTGTGGCGTGGAGAGAGAGAGAGAGAGAGAGAGAGAGAGAGAAACGGTCGCCTTAGTTATGCAATATGGTCTGTAGGTTTTAATAAAGGCCCGGGCGAGGGCGTTTGGAAAGTTTTGGTTCGCGAAGGCGGCTATTGCGTACGCGAGTCCTACGGAGTTGGCATGTTTTCGGCTGCATGTTACATGAGTGTTTCTCATTCTGTAGTGGTTAAACATATTTGTTTTTAGTACTATTTAAATATTAGCGAGCTAGTTTTTTTTCTAACTATTAATATTCATATTTTGAAAAAAAAAATGGAAAACAATGACTTTCAAAAGTTTATTTTTATCTTTTCCTTATCGTAAGCATATCTTGATTCAATAGGTCTGTCCCATGATTAAAATATTACTATAAAATTACAAAATTCTATATTTTGAAAACGAGACGGTTATGGATTCGATGCCCAATCGGGGACATTAATTATAATAAATTACTATTTTTATAATATCTACCACTCGAAAAGCACTAGGTTACGATTGCCTACACTGCTATAAGCAGATAGCGTAAACCTGAAAAAAAAAATATATAAGTAATTCTTCTGTACCTAGTATATGTATATACAATATACATATTCCGTTACCTCATAAATAATTATTTAACTAAACAAACCATAGTGCAGCCATCAACACGCATTAACTTATCGATTCGACAAAGCCTGAGAGCCTTGAGTGAAAAGTTAATAGCAGCGTCTCGTCAGATAAATAGGATACTAGAAGTGCACCTGTAACGGGTGAAACGTGATCTCATATTGACTAGACTTAAATATTCCACATTTTGCAATTACTTGTTATTAAGCTTATTTATTTAACAAGATTGGTATTGGTATGGTGTGCTTAAACAAATAATATTTGATTTTTAAGTAAGTATGTGGGCAGAAGTTCCCTCTTCCTATCCTGATGTGTGCGGGATGCAGCGTGAATCTGATTAATTAAATTTTTTTTATTAGTAATTTTTACAGGATAGGCGGCAAGAACATAGATAGTGTCAAGAGACTCCTCACTTTTCAGCATCCGACACCGTCGCGTTATAGTCACACCCTGTTGCCCCCGGGACAAGGCGGACTCAATGCTTAGTATAGTTATTAAAATTCCCTAAATGAAATTAATTTAGTACCAACGACATACACACTATACATCTACGAGTATATTTGTATAAGTAGATTGTCTTTAAAGCAATATAAATATGATAATTAGATATAAAATACGTGAGATAAAAACATTATAGCGCATATTGCCGTGTACACCTGCAGAGGAAATTGCATTAGACTCAGTCACCGTGCGCCGCTTTGAGTTCATCTATTTGCTTACACCAATATTAAACAGTGCAAACGAGCGACAAGTAGCTGCTAAAATTAATAGCACTTTCTATTTGTTTGTATATTTACATATCAATTTAAATAATTAAGTCGTATCGTAAATAAATAACAAATATAAAGGTATTCTAAAAAAAAAAGAGTTTAATGTTTTGAGTTCAAGAAAAACTAATAAATTAATTATGTTCACACCGATGTTAAAATTAATTAATTAATTAAAATTAAAATTAAGATTTTAAAACCTAATGTTGACAAAACTTTGTTTCTCTATTTCCACTGACTTTTATAGACAATGCGTGTTATGTGGCGGATTTAACGGCGCCCGTTATCTTGTTACCATAGAAAACGAAAATAAATATATCCTCTAATGGAAATCAAACCCGAAATCGTCACATTTTACAGTGATACGTGCCACTGTGCCATGACAGCCTCGTAAATAATTGTTAACCATATATAATATATAATTAAAACAGTTTGCTTGCACCGCATAATACTAGCACGGCAGTAGCCGATTTGCTGTGGGCATGTACAACACAAAGGTGCATGGGTGCATGGGTGCATCGAATTCCGTGACGTGAAGGCCTTCAAAAGTTCCGCGTTTGAAGCCGAGCCGCGGAGGCTCCACAGGAAATTGAAGTCACCTCGACTCACTCGAACAATGCTTTGTTAAAGAACATCTAATTTATCTGTTCGACTTGTTTTGCGGAATCTCGTTTCAAATTGAATATCGATTTTTCATATCCGCTCCGTTGTTAGCTGCTACTGCTAGCACAGAACTAGTGAATCCAAGGTTTTCAATAAATTGGAATATCTGTTATCTGTAATTCATGAATATACTAAGATGTAAAACTGTTTTGTTTTTAATGTTAAAGGGAAAAATTATTTAGTGAGGTCGTTCTCAAATATTAACTATTAAAATTCGAAATTCAATATCTTTTTTATCAAAAATGACCACGAGAATATTAATAGAGAATATTTCGCTACATATAGTTAAAATAATTGAATCACTTTACGGCTATTACTATTGCGTTATATAATGTTACTGTATTATAAGAATAATATAAATTAAACTTTAGCTTCATATATATCTATCTGAGATATCTGAGATCACACCACAAAAGATACCGGCACCGGCTGTTACACACAAGCCATTGTAAATGTTAGCACGGGAAACTCAACCCATCAATTCCACCCAAACTTAATAAAATACTTGGCACTTAATTGAAAATGAATACTCGCGTCGATTCGATCGATAAAATATTCCGCAGCCTTAATCCGCGATAATGAACCCGCCCTCGAAGGGTTGGTGGGGGTGGTGTTGGGGGGGGGGACACTAATAAATGTTGCGTTCCAAATTTAAAATCAAAGTGCGGAATAAATTTTGATTAAGCGATTAGCGGGACCCTGGGACGTGTTTGCGTTTCTTAGAGTGGATGCTGGTGGGACATGGTCGGTGTGTCGGTCAAAAATTTAAGAGAAGACTTGTTCTCTACAAAGGGAAATATGGTCCAATTTTTAAGATTAATGGACTATTATATAATTTTATTTTTTATTATGTATGTAGGTTTTTCATTTATCGACAAATAAAGGCTAGGTCGAACTAGGTTTTACATTTAAGTATCATTTTAATTTTAATCAAGACATATATAATACACGTATAATAAATTCTGTTATTATAATTTTTAAATACAAATGATATTAATCCTTAAGCAAGTTCTAACTAAAGCACTGAATTATCTACATACCTCCATATATAATAAATCTGTATGTATATTTACTCGATTTGATAACGCGATAATTCATGTGGTTTTTCAGTGACTTTGTTAAGCTCAAGTAGTCTGTATAATATAAAATAAAGCTATAAGTCTGATTAGTAAGTTATTTTATATGAAAAAAAAAATATTAAAGAAAAAAATCGGTATATTATAATGACTAGCGAACCGCTCGCGGCTCCGCCCGCTTGTACTACATAATATTTTTTTAATAATGTATATTACTTGTCCTGTTCTAATAACATTACGTGTTGAAGACAATATGCTTAAGACCATTTTGAGAGAGATTGAGCCAATAATACGGTTATTTGTAACCGGTGTTCTGAAATAATTGAGAGTGGAGAAAACTAAATGTCTTTTTTCACCTTCCATCTTATTAATTTAATATAATTTGCTATTAGAAAATAGAATACAAATAGAAATAGGAATATAATCATAATTATATTTATTTATTCAACATAACTTACACATCTGTTTCATACTCAACTATACTAAATGTAAGTTTGTATGTACGTATATATATATATACATAGTTTTACGAAATTTACATCCACGTTAGATATGATTTACAGAGTAGCACCATTTGACTGTATTTGCGGCTAAATTACTGAGATAGAGACTACGTCATATATTCGCAGTTAATTCTCTCACGAGGTGAGTTTTGATTTACTATGTCTGGTACTGAAGGGGTAAAAGCACTTTGAAATTTGGTCACGTTTTTCATATTCATTTATTAATTCATTTGTATTGTTTGAAGACTATTGATTTGGATCTATCAAGTGTAATAGATTTATAAATTATTTTCAATCTAAATATAAATAAATATATTAATTGTAATATATTTAAGCAATCGTTCGTAGAAGCGGTGTGTATTAGAACTCGCCTAATAAGCCTGCACTCCGGTTAATGAGTTTACTGCATCCTGTAAACTTTTTAAAAGTGTAAAACTTCCCGCTCGCTAAACCTTTGCAGCTCGCCAATTAACTTACCTGTTCGGCACACTCTGCAAATTAAATATTTCTATTTATTTTGTTGTATTACTGCGAATAAACTAAATTCAAATAGCTTTTCGTTCGCTGTTTCGGCCTTTTTCGAGTAATTTCAATGGTGTGATTTATTCTATTTATAATGTTAAAAGTTGTTATATCCTAAAATTTTGTATCGTTATAAGTATATATTTTTCTTAAGGTATGTAAAATCGAATCTGTCTTCAAGTCAAGGCATCGCGACGGTTGTGACTTCCATCCCTACACTATTTTTTTTTCTTCGCTATAGCATCAAGGCAAAATCCTGGCGTTGCCACTCTACCACTCAACAAATTCACACAAAATTCGGCGGAAAGTGGGGAACAGAGTGTCTTAGCACTATGTTCCCTCACCTACCTACAGCGTGATTAAAGTATATGATTATTTATATTGTTATTATCATAAAAATATATAACAAAATTAATAATTATAAACGCCATCTACAAACATTTTAACAATATTTTCAAATTACATTAATCGGTTGTAAAAAAATTATTACATTTGCAATTTCAATAAATACATCGATATTTCGGTAATAAAAAAAAAACATTTTCCATTCAAGCCGTCCGTCCACGGCGTAATCTAGTAGCACCGGGGAGTTGAAACGAAGTTACTCGGTCCATTTCTCAATTTTGTCGGTACAACAAGCCCCTTATTCTAAGATGGACGTACAAAAGATACACCTAACCCTTCGACAGCCCGCGGCTCCATACGAAAGTCAGATACTGTGGCCCGATCCTGTTTTATTGCTTCATGAAGAATTCTGCGGGATCTATCGTTACATTAGCGATCAGATTTTACGGATATTTTATCTTTGTAATGTTCAAGAATGTTTAAATTACCGTCATTCTTGTATTTTAAATGTTATAGATTTTCATCACAATGGGATATTATTTCTGAGGGATTTTACCAATTATGACTGAATAATGTTAAATATTTGGCAGAATCTTAATATGGTGTTAGTTTAAAATTCTAGTCAAATATAGATGTTTGCTTAGGGTTATTTTTTTCCTTTATCCTTTTATACATTATCGCTATTTTATGGGATAGGTAGAACTTTATTACTTTATTCTTTAATACTTTCAGCCTTGCCGCATATTACTACTTTGTTTATTTCATAGATATGCTTTACTTATTAATTATAATTTTTTGTCTACTTAGAGTTGGCATAGAACATTTTTATATAGTCTTTTTTTATTTACTTTATATCAACAAATTAAGAGTTAAAACACGCTTTAAAATTAGACTGGTAGCCTTCACTGTGGCAGCATCCGTTTCCTCAACATTATATTAAATTTTATTATCGCCATGGACTAAGTAATGGGAATATCGTGTAAGGCGGCCGTCCGGAGCCCCGCGGCGTCGGGGGGCTCCGGGGGGTCGAGTGGGGGGTGATTAAAATTTCGGCTACCGTTGATGACACAACAGTGCAGGATTAATAGAGGTTTTATGAGTGGATTACATTACTTTGAGTCGCTTCAAGTGTTGTGATTTTGTTAGGCTAATATACGAGTAAATATGTAGGAGTATAAGACACTTGGTGGGATTATGTTTGTTTATTTGTATAAATGTTTATTTTGGAGGCCAGTCGTGATGCAGAGTACAAAATACGACTCGAAACGCGACTGGTTGTGGGATTGATCCCCAATCGAGGAATATTTAACATTCGAATTTCTCCACTCTGGTGTCGAGACAAGGCGCGGCGTTGTGTTAGATCACTCAACACGCAATGTGTTAGATCACTCCAGAATTCGGGTGAAAATGAGGAACCAAACACTAGGTTCCCCCTACCTTTCATGCTGTGTATGGGATATAGCGTGAAACTAATTTTTTTATATATGTATATATTCTCAGTGTTTCGAATGTATTCACAGCTACGTTCTAAATTTTTTCCATTTATTTATTAAAATGTATTATTATGAAATATGTATCGTCTAAGAAAATGGATACCTGATTTTAGTTCCCTTTTCCTGAAACTGATTGAACAATTTTCAATTTGATAAAATTCATTGAAATTTTTAAAAGCGCCGTGAGCGTAACGCCTAAGAATAAAATCGAAATAAAAATAAAAATAGCCAACAGAAGCAGTTAAGAACATTATCGAAGGCAAAACTATTCCCTATTCGAAATACGGATAAAAAAGAAACAAACTTTGGACTATAAAAACTGCTAAGAGGCTCTTAAGGAGATATAAAGCTGGAAACAATCGTATTAGTCTTGAGAAAAGCAGGCACTTAGCTCATAGTCGAAAAAATATATAGCATTTACCAATTATTTAAAATGTATGTTACCTTACTTCAGTTAAATACTAAAATTTTTTTAACTTAAACCTGCTTACTGTATTTGTACGACACTCACCAGATCAGGAAATCTGCTATTAATTTGTTAATGAAATAGTTCGGCGAGTTGAGTACATACTACTTACGCACATAGAATATTGACGGAATAAATTAATTTTTTTTTTTAGATTTACTCTGTATCGCGCAGATAGCAAGGCAGGCAGAGGGAACCTAGTGTTAAGACACTCTATCCCCTACATTCCGAGTGTTGATTGGCGAATGTCAACGCCATGCTTTGCCTCGCACTAGGCCGAGCAAATGAATATTGTAAATATTTCATATCCTCGAGTGGGAAAAGAAGCCACAACCTGTCGCGTTAACACAAGCTTGTGCTCCTGCGTCACGACTGTCCTCAAATTATCACAAAAATTATAAAAAACGATACCGTTTTTACATTTTAAATTTACTGAAGGTGATATAGCTCTCGGTTCATTTTCTTTAATTACTATCTTTAAAGGAGTCGGCGCATTTAATTATTTCCCAATAAATCTCGAACGCGCCGCTAGCCGCGTTGATCTTTCAAGTGTGAAGGTTTATTTAAGGGAGGCTATATTTTTTACAACCCCGTTTTGAGTTTACTTCGTTATATTTATTAAAACATCGCCCGAGATTACAAAGAACACGATATTTTTTACACTGAAAGATGTGAAAACCAATTAAGGAGATAAAAAGTGTATCCAGCGAGGTGCCAGCATTAATTTCTTTTTTGCGTGGATTATTTTAAAATTGCATTATATTCTTATTAAGACGCCGCCTCTCCCGTTTAACGAGAGCACTACCCCTTTCTTTTTAATTGCCTCGGGCGATTCCGAAATGAGTAATCAGAAGGTGCTCGGCCGTTCCTCTGATAAAACTTTCCAATCTCAAAATCTAAATTCATACAAAAATGCTACGCCTGAGGATTATTTCTTGTCTTATATCATGTTGAAGCAGTACGTATTTCTTTTAAATGGAGTGAATATTAATGCAATGTATTTTTACTTTTGCTGTATAGTATAATACTACTATTTACTTTAGTTAGCAAGATATCTGAAAAAATATTTATTTCATTTCCAATGACTGGAATGGTGCTGTGAACATACATACATATTCAATATTTTTATCTATCAAATCAAATTTTGATAGATAATATCTAAAAAAAGTTACAATTTCAAAATATTTTTCTATAAAATGGCACTAAAACAAAAGTAGAAATTGTTTAACTACCGTCCTATATACGGAAATGAAGATATAATTCCCGCGCACAAATAAATCGTATTTGATAGTCGTCTACGTGATATCTGACGGGGACCGCTCAATTCGGGCCAAAGCCATGATATAAGTGTTCACCAGAAGTGGTCACGATTACAACTGGAACTAATTTTAGCTCTACATTAGTTGATTACTGAAAATTGGACTCTAACAACTGAAAAATAAGATATATAAGACGGCATCTAAAACTTTGCCGATATCATTGGCGATATCACTTACAAATTTATTATTTTCGTGTAATTCTCCATTTGAGCTTTGTTATGTAGGGAATAGAAATGTTAGAAGTGATAATATAAGTTGGTATAACGCAGTCTCGGTTTATTAATCATCGATGGTGGCGCGATAGGCGGTGCCAGGCGCGGGCGGCGCGCACGCATGCACTGTCAACACTACCCTAATGAACGGCAGTTATACAACGCACGTGATCCTAAATGTCGCTATACTTCCTGATGTAATTTTATAGTAATTTGTGCGTATTTGTCATGTAAGCAGAATTATGGCTCTATCGTAAATAGAGTTATGGATAACTAAATGGTATGTGATGGAGAATTGATTTAATATATATATCTTTAAATTAAATAAATAGATATACTTATCTAAAATGAGAACAATAATCGTTCAAATATTTTCTATCCGTAGTTATTACAAGATATTGAAAATAGATAAAAAAACATTGGCTTCCCCCTATCAGTCTAACAAATAAAATTTTAAAGCTTCAACCAGCCAAGTAAAAGGAAATTTTCAAGGAAATTTAACATTTTTTATTTATATTTTACTGAACAGAAACTAACTGAAAGCAACAAAAAGGACTCTAGAACATTGGTTGCGACGAATGTTAATTACTGTTCTTATTTATGTGACTGCAGCCGCTTGCGCTTCGTGACATCGTCTTCGTAGGCACGAGGTAAATAGCGCAAAAACCAGTCGCGTTAAGGCCGTAGCAATTCAAAATATATTAAACTTTATGAAATAGATTTCTTTTTTTTTATATTATATTTTCACTAAATATTATCGAGAATATTTTTAAAATATTAGTAAATAAGATATGTAAAAAAATGTAATTGCAATATTGACTTAGACTTAGGTTACCCTTCTTCGAAATTATTTTTTTTAATATCCATTCTCTTCTGAACCCTCATTTCCTAAAATTTAACCTAGGTCTTATTAATTATGGAATTTTTCAATTTCTTGCCATCTAGTCTTCTTTCTGGGAAGAAGAGTTACTTTCTGAGCTCGTCGTAGCATTTTCGACAATTAAAAATTGCTTAAAAAAATCTATATGAATACAAGATATTTAGAATTAGTATTGACTACATGAACCTTACCTCGCATTTAGCACTGCACCGGCGCACCCGTTGGTTCTTTGTTTATGCGGCAGCGGTTCGGATTTCATATTTGATATATTATGATTAACTTTGTGGAATGCAAAGCAAGAGCACCATACATTTTCTTCATATAATAAATACTACTGAATTAATTTAAGTTATGAGAATTTACAACATCCTTCACGTAACAGGGTAAGCAGAGGGAACCTGGGAACCTAGAATTAAGACACTCCATTCCCATTAAGACACTTCTATTCCCACTTTTCACTAAATTCTGAAGGTGTTGCATACTGCGTGGCAGACCAGATGCTATAGAATGGTGTTTCATTATTTCAATTGGAAAAAGAACAAATACAATTTAGAATATTTTGCTGTCGAAAATAAGAAACGATTTTTATAATTTTATCAATACAATACAATTTACCATACAATTTATTTTATAATTCCTGTTTTTTTATAATACAATATTTATTTTAAAATTGGAAAATTTGGTGAAGAACTATTGCACTACAAAAATATATGTTGAACAAGTCAAACCACTTTTCAAGCCAACAAGGCGAGCTGATATTTAAAGTTATACTATATTGCTTTTTAAATTAAGGAATATGTACCATAGTAAACAATATAAATAGAGTATTTATTGTTTTGAAACAGAAAATTGGAAAACTTTTTATTGAAAAAGAAGTAAAATTATTGAGGCTGTCGTGGCATAGTGTGGCACTAGAGAGACTGAAATATTTAATATTTTCATTTCCTTGCTGAGGCGTTGAGTTCCGCCACTCAACACGCAATAACTCAAAAATTGCCAGAAAGTGAAGAACGGAGTGCCTTAACACTTAGGCACCCTCTGCCTACTGTACGATGTACTGGATACAGCGTGAATCTAAAGAAAAAATATTATGAATTTATTTTCATTGCCGTTGTCTGGTAAGACAAAGCGTGGCGTTGGATTCCGATACTCATGACTTGACACGCAAAATTTGTGAAGAACGAATAGTGTTTTAGTATTTTTACAACTAGTGAATTCCAATTTATTATTACTTATTACTTATTTATAATTATTCAAAAGAATATTCATGATATATGTAACTAAAATGGATTTTTTTATACTACTTCAGTAAAACAATTAGCTATCTTGGTTTTGCTTTAGGGACCTTCAAACTAAATTCTCATATTTTGGACTGCGTTACGCTTGTTTGATATTAAAAGGTTTAGAAAATGAAATAAAAATTTACAATAATTTTTTACCTTTGGTTATTATATAATAAGATTAAAAATTATTTCTTTGGAATTTACATAATAATCATAGATTTTATGAACTAGGTTATTGAAAAAGTGTTTGAAATAGCAAAGAATTGGATAACTCTTTTACTTTAAAATTTTATATTCTGTTAGACAATTTGTTATGATTTTATTCTAAACATCTCCAAGGTTATTTTCTTAAAACAAAAGCAAAACAAAATTCCAATTATGAAACATATCGTAGGAAATATAAATTAAAATTTGAATGGACGCTTAATTTGACAATAAAACGCAGCTGAGCCGCGCCCCAATCAGATGGCGATATTGATAAACGACCACCGTGAGACTGCAGTCTTAGTGCGAGCACTCATACCTACCGAACGTGAGACGGCAGAAAAAGCGAAATTTATTAATGCGAAAATGTACGCATAAAATTATTCTTTTATATTATACCAAGATTTTTTTGAAATACAGTCATTGTTAAGTGTTGCAGATATGAAACCTAAAGAATAGTACATAATTTTGCTACAAATGTGAGGTTTAAAATAGTATTTTTATAATATTTTGATGCAAACGTACAGGGAATAGTGCGAGAGTATTCAGCCTTGCTTTCATTCCTAACTCTTTATTTCAGCGAAAAAGTAATTCTGGATTTTATAACCTACAAAATGCTAGCACATAAAAAAATAGACGGCAATGACAGAATAGAAATAATTACTTCGTATCCCGGGCAAGGCTGTAGTATCGTTCTGGTAGAAGGTTTCACGTAGGAAAATACTACTATCCTGTTCTATATTATACGAGGCTCAGAGGCCAGAGAGAGATGGCTAAATGTTGCCTAAATAAAACATAACGGCTGAGAACACGAGCCATATTGCCTCGCTGGAAAAGTTTTTAAAAGTTTTCTTTGCGGACCCATTACAAGTGCGCGCCTTTGTGTGTGTGTGTGTGCGCGCTCGATACACGCGGTCGATAGACCTGTGATGCGTCAGGAGACACTACTTATATCCCATGTCGATACCAAAATAACAAAATAAAATACTAAAGTTTTTGTATATTTTTATTCTTTGATTTTCCTAAATGTATATTATATTATTATTAATATATATTATATTATGATACATAGATAGGTACGATACGTAAAATTTACTTGTCATCTAGAATGGTCTAAACTTATAGGATCTAAAATTTAAATATTTTGCGGAATCTAATATGTACCTTTTCAGAAATGTGTGTGTTTAAAGTTATATTATATTATAGTCTAAAGCTCAAATTTACTTTTTTGCATTTTTTTCTATCATTTTCATTTAAAGTGCACTCACACAAGTAGCATATAAGCTTTATTATAACACAAACTTTGATATATTTTCGGAATAAAAAAATAATTGCTTTTAAATTAAACTTAATATCAATTCATTTCGTTTGAAAATAAACGAGGTCGTGTGACCTCAAACTTCGTCTGTGTGAGTAAAGTCAACACACAGACACAGCACGAACACAACGAAAGTAGGTTTATTTCCATGAAAAAGTTTTGAAAATCGATGGCTTTAGCTCCTACGCTCCAAAACTTTTCCGTCATATACCCATAAATACGCGCCGTACGCCCGCCGCTCTGCTTCTACGCCAGTACACATCTAGCTATCGACGTTGAGTCTTGTAATACCAATGTTTTCTTTATATTTAATACATTTGTTGTAGAAATGAGTAGTATTTTTCTACTCAACTCGATTTGTTTTAGAATATTTTTTTATTTTCTTCTACATCCAGTTTTTAATATTATAATATATTTGATAACTTTATTTGAATTGAATGTAACGTTTTCTTCAAATTGTAAATTCTTAATATTGTTTTTAAATTCACACTGTATCACGATTATAGCAGGGTAGGCAGAAGAATACTAGTGTTAGGACACTCCGTTCTTATTAAAATATTATAATATAGTTCCTCATTTTCTACCGAATTATGGACGCATTCCATATTGAGCAGCAAACTCACCTTTGCCTTGGTACCAGTGCAAGGAAATGAAAATATTACATATTTCATTTCATATGATTAAATTTGTGAAGCGATTTTTTTATATTAGTAACCGTTTTACCGTATTTTGGATATGCTAAATTATATATTTTCTATCGCTTCTGACTCTCAGATAGACAACACACTGAACACATTTTTTAACTTAGAAACGGGGACGTCCGTAGGTATGGGAGAGTACTGTTGGAGAGTACGGTGCTGCGAGCCTGGAGCAGTTTAGCGTGACGCATCGCTCGGTCTGCGGCGTGCGCCATCTTGAAAATATCTGTTTTGATATATTATTGTTTATAAATAATGAGTCCAGGGCCCTCCCAGTTTAATTGTGGCGCGTCCCGGCGAATGGCTTATTAAGCGGCCGGTTAATATTTCCTTATTGGGCTGTAATTAATTTTGTTAGTCAGGTGCTGCCGGCCCGCCCACGGCGGTTATTCGGCGCTGTCTAAACGGCTATTATCTCCCGCGTTATTTTGTCGTGGCCAATTTGCTTGAAGCCTTTGACGGCTGGAGATTCAGTTAATTAAGTGGCCTCGATCAGGCAATGGGGTGTAAAATTTATTCGATTTATATATTGCGTGGAAGCAGAAATATGGTTTACTGTTCAAATATCTGTTATTAATACTTTAGAACGTTGATGTTTGTGAGTGTAATGTAAAACGCATGACATCTCCTTATGTGCACTACCGACTGTCCAGATCGTTTTTGAATTGCATTAAAATTTTAATTTCATATTATGTAATTAAATATTATTATATTATAAACTAATATTTATATTTTTTATGGAAAAATGAGCCACAAAAAAGTGACACCTTTTTAACAAATATAAACTA
Organism: Heliconius aoede; assembly: GCA_037355905.1. Taxonomy (NCBI): domain Eukaryota; kingdom Metazoa; phylum Arthropoda; class Insecta; order Lepidoptera; family Nymphalidae; genus Heliconius; species Heliconius aoede. The sequence goes on along the minus strand of JBAIZZ010000355.1, from coordinate 239,987 downwards.
TCAAATAAAACTTTTTTTTTTTTTATTTTGTTCTATACGGCGTCAACATACATGTACGACGTATGTTTACCTAACCACGTGTGAAACACCACCAGCACTAATTAGATATGAACATCTAACTAGTTGAACAACCGTACAGAAGTTGAGGGCAAGGTCGAATTAGCGCCATGACCTTCCAACTGCAGCCCTCTGCCTGGTCCAAGTAGTTTGCGAACAACTGCCATAACTCCGTAGGTTCTCTGAAACTGGGTGACGGTCTAACCGGCCATTGACTCCGAGAAAAAGTTCTCTTTAAATATCCACAACTTTAGTTTAGCAACTCAAATTTAGTTCTGTAACAAATGGAGTAACAACAAGTCCCAACAAATCCGTTCGAAAGTGGCGCGCGAGTCGTTTTCAAGTTCAGCTGCTGTCGTGTGTGTAGCTTCATTAGTGATATCCTGGATCTTTTTTTATATTAGATAAGAATATGCCTAATTTCAAAAGTGAATAGATAAGATATTTCTTAATGCTTCACTACGTATCCTACACTGACAGGTTAGGCAGAGGGAAACTGGGAACCTAGTATTACAAGCCGTTTCCATTAAGGAACTTCCATTCCCCACTTTGGAGTAGAGCTTTTATTAGACATACTCGTTACCGGAGCGAAGAAATTAAGTATTCAATATTTTCAAGTGAGGATTGAACTCATAATCTGCCGCGTTTACATTCGCACGCTCGCGCCCCTGGGCTACGACTGGCTTCGATTATCAGATTGATAGATGCAATCAAACTACGTATATTATTAAAATATCTATTATCAAAAAAGTATTTTTCTAGGTCTAGTGAATAATCATATAATATGTATTCCTACAGTTCTCGTGACAACAAGAAAATAATATACTCGATAATATTATTCAACTTGAGAATAAGTGCTAATCTTACTCACTTGAATATTACAAATATTAATAACTGCTAGAAAAAAGTAATATACATAGAAAAAAACCCTAAATTAATGTTTTCATTTTTAAATAGTAGTGTAGCGTGAAATTTATAAATATTGGAACAGTATAAAGGATCTTAAATATTAACAATCTATTACTGTGTACAATTAAAAAAATATATATATTATATTTGGTATTGAATATTAGCTATAATATGCTTGTAATTTAAAATAATACATCGAATGCATTTGAATATGGTTTTTTATTAATGAACCATGCTACTAAGAGTTACGTAAATTACGTTCATATTGAATACCAGAGTGATACAGAGTCGTATCCTATACAAAGTCCTGAGTAGGACTGTCACGTCAGCTATGCAGAGGAAGCAGGGCGCATGCGTCCACCCTGCCCCCCCTCGAACCCCAACCCGCAAAACGGAAAACTTTTCCCTGACATAGGTATAAATACAAGCGCTCACCCGTCGGCAACACTTTTTACCCCCCTCCGTGGGATGGGAAGGCAAAACTTTGCCAGCCTGGCTCGCTACTCCGTACACAGCGCTCTTCCACTTTTTCCTGTATATTGAAATGGAGGTGCGGAGAAAAGAGTAGAATTTAGAAGCTGTCGTACAAATTTTAATGAGGAGTGAGTGTAAGGTACGAATACTGTATATCGTGTAACGAGCTCTGTACTTTGCACGATTATAATGTCATTCTAAAATATATATATAAAAAATACTAACGTATATAATTCGATGGTTGTTTGTTCATTCATTTTCCCTTAAAGACCTTCCATTTACAAATAATTAATTATTTAACAAAATAGGGCTGACCACTAAATAACCGTCGATTGTGTTACTTCGGAGTTGTCCATCCGCACCTGCATTATAGATGTCCGTCCGGCAACCGCAAGATAGGTCAACACCTAGTTCGGGATAATCAGAATTAGGTGAACCACTACTTCATCACGCCACGGCCGCTGCCACTCGATAACAAGGAAATGTGCTGAATGATTAATAACGCGAGTCGCGGCTTG
>JBAIZZ010000355.1:135350-237929 GCA_037355905.1 Heliconius aoede | reverse complement strand
CCCCCCCGAACTTTTAACGACGAGAATCAAAGTAAATACGCGGTATTATCTTGCCGATTTGGCACAATCATACAATCTAAGGTGGGCAAGGGTTAGATACGCTAATAGGATGTAAGCCAGTCACCAGGTGGGCTGATTAATGCAAATAGAATGTGTTACTTAGTGACCAGCGGCGAGTTGGGGATTTGTTTCTTGGATACGGAAGGGTCATGGGAGGTGGTTCGATCAATTGATATTACATTATTTGCTACTGTGTAAGTGATATTAAACGCTATTACAAAATTATAAGAAAAGTGAGAGTTTAATATTAAAAAGTTTTTAATTGTACAAAAGGTACAGCCTTTAGCAGATCTCAAACAAATATTACAAATTTATATGAAACAGAATTTTCTATATCTCAGTATAAGCTGAACAAACCAGAACATCAACTTTTAAACTATATTGCTTAAGCGTAGATATTTTGTTCTGTTCTCTCATGATCGCGGACGTATATTTGACGAATAAAAAATTATTTCAAACTAAAACACCAAAAAATAGACACAAATTTTATAGAAATTAAGTACAGCGAAAAAAGAAGCAATATAAATATCTACACAAATTGATGTTCTTCACAAACTGTTGAATCAATTCTTTAAGTTTTGACAGATTGTCTTCAAAATCTGTTAAAAATCCTCTGAAACATGACCTATCGTACTAATCAAGTATTTTAAAATTTATTTATAATTAATAATTGTAATTATCACAATTAAAGATTGACTCTTTGAAAAAAAAAGTTTCGTTGAGCTCAATAAATAACATTTCTAGAACAAAAAAAAAGAGCTTAAATAAAGTTGTTTATTCTACGAACAAGTCAGCCCACATATAATTCGTAGATACAATACAAAGAATATAAACCAATTTGGAGTGTGTAAACTCATCATAAGTTCTTATGATGTTTTCCCTCCCGTTCCCAAGGGTGGTGGGAATCAGGCGCGCATTCGCGGCGGTCTCGGGGCGCTCGTACGTTAGTGTCCGGCGCGGGTCATTAAGGTCCATTTATGGCTTAGAAACTTTCAGAATCTAATGCAATGCGGTCGGGTGAAGATCAAATAAATATCATGAAATGATAAATCTAGAATTTATTTGTAATTTTATTTTTTATATTGAATAAAATATATTATGAAGCATTTGAAGTTTATTTTTTTTATCTATTTTGTGAATATAGTGTTAAATAAGCATTGCGTGTTGTGTGGATGGAGCGATTTACTAGTGTGAGAAAACGAAACTATTAAATCCATTGAGTAGGAATCAAACTCAGGCTGAGAATACGGTTACATTTGTACATCTACTTCATAATGACCTAAATTTAATATTTAGTTATTTGAATTGAAATTTTATTTAAAATATAATCCATTTTTAAATTAATTAAAAATATAACATTTAAATGAAAAGATTTTTCTAAATATCTAAGGATAAATAAATATTAAGACGATAGAATCTCAATATTTCAATGTCAAAACGATAGAAATCACCATAAAAAAAAAATTGAGTTTTCTTCAACATAAACTATTACATCATGTTTCTTTACGTTGTGTACTGGTAACTTGTAATCTGGTTAATATTAAACCTACACGAAAATAGTACACGAACAACCACGATTAGTGTCACGAACCTCCAAGTACATCTGATGATTTATTTCATCCAGCCATAAATGAATGTCGTCAGGCATCTCGTTCAGTCGGCTTACGGAGACGAACATAAAATTACGGCAAGTGTCCGAATATGAGACGAACTTGTGACACTTCGTTTGTACAGGGGCGACTTGGATGATAAGGAAATGATACAGGTTGTTCTTAATAATCATTTTTTTGTAGTATGTAATGTGCGGTACGGTAATAAAAAAAATCGCCATGGGTTCGATTCTCAATCGGGGAAATAAATGATTATTTATTAATATTTTTAATTCTTTGCCCACGTAATGCCTTGGAAATTTGGCAGAAAGCAGGGAACGGAATATCTTAGCACTAGATTTCCTCTATTTACGCTATACTCAAGATACTGTAAGTTGAAAAAAATAAAAATGAAATATATTTACAAATATATTTATATTTACATATTTACACGGATTATTCGCATTATTGTCAGTTAAAGTAAGTTAGACAAGCATAATTAATAAACAATTTAAACTAAACATTTTGTACTTTTACAACAGCCTGTATAAGATAAGTAGTTCATATCGCACATATTGCTAAAGTACAAACCATAACGTATTAAGTTAATGAGAGACAACGCGCGCCTCCTCTGCAGATGAGAGGGGATATTGGCCGAGTGTTCATACGAATACAAATTTATTGTTTCATTAACACGGGATTATATCATGACATGTGTGACGTGAATCAGATTTGTCTATGTAGAGGCGAAGGCGCAAATGAAATAACTTACTGTAAGTCATTTGTAAATCTGCCGTGTTGAGTACACGCTGTAAGCACACCCTATATAAATGATATGAATTATTAAATTTTTGGTAATAGTCATTTATTCATTTGTAAAGATTTCGTTTCGATGCTTAAAATATTTTTGTTGATACAAGCAGAACGAAGAGTTTTTAAATTTAATATTTTATATTTAATTTTAAATAAAATGTGAAGCTCACGCTATGATATATCCCGCACACAGCAGTGTAGGCAAAAGGGAACCTAGTGTTAAAACACTCCATTCCCCACTTGTATGTTGAATGGCACAACTCAATGTACTGGACACAAGAGCGAAGATATGGAAATATAAATATGAATAAGTATTTCACCTCTTTGAGTGGGGTTTGAACCCACAACCAGTTGGCTTTACAGTCGCACTCTGTGCCCTTGCGTCACGACTGGCCTTATTAAAATATTAACTAAACATATATGACTGTCCTCGTGCAGACAATTATGTTCTAACTACACACTAGTATACAAAAATATAAGTAGAATAGTATAAGTAGAAGAGTATAAGTAGAACTTATATTATTGCAGCGGAGAACAATTATGTTAAAAAAATAAATCCAAGGCATAAATAATTAAAACAAAGAGAGAAACAAAACCTATTAAATAAAATATGTTGAAAATAAAAAGAAATCAATTGTTACATTCTTATTCATCTATGAACGTAATCATTAGTGTCGTTTAAAAGGAGAGCTGGGGTGGAATAGAGCACACGGCTCGCTACGTTTTTTATTAATTTACAAAATAAAGTTATAATCTCGTTAGCGTCCCGCCGCCTCCATTGTGACGCGTTACCTGGACATTCTAATAGGATCAACTTACGAAACACTAAGTACACAAAACATCAAAAGCTTTTTACAGTATAAGAGATTGGCGCTTTCATAAGAGGCTTTTCAACACAATTGTTTTGATTTTTAATTTTTTGTACATATTAAATTGTGTTTTTTTTTATTTCGTTTGTTGGGTGTATATTTTAATGTTAGTATTTTGCACATTATGTGATGAATGGTGAAACTCAACGCTACACTTTATTTAGAAACCAGAGCGAAGAAATCAAATAGTTAAATATTTCATACCCTCAAGTGGGACTCAAACCCACACAACCCACACAAAAAAACGTATTTTTAAACCACATTGTGTGCTCCTGAGCCAGTAGTTGTCTACATAATATTATCACTTCAGCAATTGATCTGTCAAGCAAGCTTGAAATATAATAATATATTATTCGACAAAATAAATATAAGAGACCCTCAACAGTGTACGGAAAAGCAATAAACATGACAACATCGTTTACCTCTAATGGTTATAGAGCAAAATATTTGAGATCCATTTACCAACGATATTAGCCGTTAAAGAGGTACTTGAAAGGCAAAGGAGCCTTTACCTTATGACCCTTTGGGAGGCTTCCTCAAGGAGCCGAAGGTGTTGTACCCCATCCTAAATACGATCTAATTACGAAATAGTTTCAGTTCTTGATTTATAGATTAAGTTTAGCCCAGCCCGGGTCGCACACGTGCCACTCTGGTACACCACTGACATATTAAAATCCTCTCCCGGATATCTTGTATTGATACGATCTGGTTCATTTGTTAATCTATTTATAAATAATTGTGAATCGTTATAAACATTTCTAAATGTTTTATTTACTATATTAAATATTTAAAAATAATTATACAAACTTAAATTTCATTTCTATTTGTTTTTTAGTTTCACGCTGTATACCACTTGTAGCAGGTTAGGCAGATATTTCACTCCCCACTGGTGGAACTCAACGCCGCTTTTGTCTCGGCACCAGAACGAATAAAATTTATAAAGTTAAATATTTAATTTTCGCGACTGGGAATAGAGCCTACAACCTGTCGCGTCACACGTTTGTGCCCCTTATACCATGACTGGTCTCAAAAAATTATATTTGTAGAAATAATTAAATTTTAATATGTAGATATTAACAAAAACGTAGGACTCCGCTATCCTAATATTTCTTGATATTGTGTCCTAAAGACTTGGTTTTAACTACGTTCTCTTTGGAGGAGAAGGAGAATAAGGAAGTCCTTTTATTTTTTTCTATAATAATTATATTATATTATTTATTTAATTGAAATCCAAGAACAGCTTAAGAATGTGAACGTAAACTTATTCAATTTACCTAAACCGTAAAACAGATAATAAATAAGGTAGATTAAGGGCTAAATTATCAATGCACACAGATACTTATGTTTATGTGGGTCGGTATCGGGAGGTGTTAGAGGAAAGACGGGACAATCTCAAGGCATTATCGGATTCCGTGGGTGTACCGCTCACAATGGATGTTCCTGGCCGAGCGGAGCTTACACTGTGGGCCCAGTAGTTTGTACCAAATCACTTTGCTCAGATTTATTGCAAGGCTACCCCTATAACCCCACTCTCCCCACCATATAAATCGTGAAATAAGTGTTGCCATATTTACCGGTGACGTATCGCTAATCATGCCGCTCTACGCCAGTTGTGACTCGTGAATAGTAATTATTAATCCAGCCGAATGACTAATTTATATAATTTATACTGTAGATTTATAGCTTCGAGGTTGTCGGTCAACTTGTTGAAGAGAGAACACATGTGGCCGCTTTTAAGCATATTGAAGGAATCGTCTAAAGGATATTTTAATGTAGCACGTATTAAACTTGTTTTAGTTTTATCCATGTATATTATTGCCAAACTTTTATATTCTAAGAATTTACGATAAAATAAAATATATCAATTATCATTTCAACCCTGCTGAAAATTAATTTATGTAATAGTCCATTCGATTGACCGTCAAACGGACTGCAAGGACATCTAATCATCTTAACGATCTGGAACTGATGGAGTCAGGTAGGTATTTGCTGTCGAAATGTTATTAAATAGAGACCTTTCACGTCACGATTAAATCAATAGTAACAAAATAAATATCAAGGAAATTATTCATTATTATGAAACTGTTACAAATATTTCTTTAAAATTCTTTTCATCTTAGAAATGAATAAATTTAAGCATAAACCACAGCAAAATATGATGAATAAATAGGGAATGCTCTACTATATTAATAAGTAAGTCAGCTTCACGCTGTATCCCGCACACAGCAGGGTAGACAGAGGGAAGCTAGTGTTAAGACCCTGCGATCCCCACTTTCTGCCAAATTCTGGAGACATTGTGTGTTGTGGTAAGTGGCCGAACTCAACGCCGCGCTTTACGTCGATACCAGAGCGAAGAAATAGAAATATAAATTTAAGGTAATATTTTATGTCCTCGAGTGGGAATCGAACCTACAACCAGTCGGTTTTACAGTCACACTAAGTGCCTCTGCATCACGACTGGCCCTATTATATTAATGTCAGATAGTAATCAACAAATACGTGCACGACTGCTCAACTCTCTCCATACAGGTACTTAATTAATTAAAAGAGTCCTCGAGTAGCTTTAGAGCTTCAATTTACAACATATTTGCCTGCACCAATGTTTGTGCAACTAACTAACAAATTAATCTTAATTATTTATATAATTTGGACCCATTGGCTCTAACGACGTCGACAGCATCTGCACAATCTAGTAATGTAACCCATTCGCGCCGTATCCTTTGTCCTAACATTGAATTAATCATATTCGGGATTCAATTTACATAATAAAATTTACACAAGACCCAATTCTGACAATATTCAAATTAAAATGGGTGGTTTTAGATAAGAAAATTAAATAAAAGATCTTTATTAACGTGTTTAATGTGATAAGTGTTAAGTAAATTTGAGTGTAATCGCGCTAAGCCTTTTTTCGGGGCGGTGGGTCCGGGAGAAAAATGCGCCGGGATTTATTGGCTTGTTACCGGGATTTAAAAAAAAGAGCGTTTGTAGACGGGATGTTGGAATGCGCGTCTCCCCCGTCCCGGCCCGTCGATAGCGCGATTGTATCTAAAAAGAACCACTTGATTTCATGTACTGTACTGAAAATATACTATATTTTTAAATAAATAACAAAACCGATTGACGTCACAGGCACGCTTAGATTGAAATTATACATTTTAATATAGAAAAAAATCAATTTGATTGGAGCAATATCTAACCGGTCCCCCGACTGCTCATCAAACATTACAAGTGACTCTCCAGACCCTTGAGACTGACATCTTCTTAAATATTCACGCAAAGTGACTCCCGATCGTATATTTCTGGTACTTGAAAATTTAGTTTAATTAAACATTTGTGCTTTGATTTATTCGATTAAATCCCTTATACTTGGGGCCAGTTAGCGCAGGAGCACAAATGTGTGAATTTAAACGCGACAGGTTGTGGGTTAGATTCCCATTCGAAAAAAAATATATTTGTTATTTATATCTGGTATCACCAGACATCGACCTTGCCTCGCCATTTGGCACACAGTGCGGAGATTTCGGCGGTAAAATAGAAACGGAGTGCCTCAACACTAGGTTTCCTCCGTTTACCCTGCAATAAGCTATATTGAAATTCAAAAGCATATATTGAAAGACAAATGGTGGTTTAATATTCGAATAAGCTCAAAATACATATTAGTTCATATATGCAAAATTTCAATCAAATGGAATCATATGGAAATTTATACATTTCACGGTGTATTACTAATATCTATATATAATTATGTCTTATTAATATAAAATGTCTACATTTTGCGTCCGAATTTAAAACGTTGCATTTCGAGTAGCAGAATCGACAGCTGCACTGATATTTGCCAAAAAAAAAAAATCCTTTAAGTCAAAACCGTCATGAATATCTTTAACTTTTTCTTTCTTAAACGTGACGCGACGAGGAAGTGACAGGAACGAATGAGGTAAATTAATAAGGGGAGCGGTTAGTTACAATTACGTTTTTAAATGTAAGCAAGCCGGCTCCTTGTTACGGTTTGATTTTTCTTTTGCGACAAGCCATTTGTCCGCTTGACGCTTTGAAAGGAGAAAATGGTAGAGGAATTTTTTGAGTAGTTAACTAACGTTTATTGTTAGTGGCTGGGTCATTTTTGTAATTTTAAAAATGAATCGTGGTGCAAGGGCACAAGCGTCTGACTGTAAGCGTAACATGGTGTGGGTTAGATTTCCACCACAGGAAATAGTTTTATTTTTTCGTTAAGGCAAAGTGTGGCGTTCAATTCAGCCACTGAACACACAATGCCTCTAGAGCTCTGCTCTTCTCTCTGTTTACCCTGGTGTATGCGGGACACAGCGTGAAGCTAACTTTAAGAGTTCCATATAACGGTAGTTTCTTTATCCAAAGCAGAACTGACAGGTAGACTAACAAAATTTTCCGATACAACCTTCTTAAACTCAACCGTCATTAAACTTTGATTTTGTAAAGGGTTTAAAAATCGCGACCCTCAAGAAAAATGGAAGCGAGGAGGGGTAAGAAAAGAAACACCGTTCGTTGTTTTCCATAACCGAGGGTGACCAGGTAAGCAAATGAATTGCAAACAGTATTATTATTTCCTAAAGGAAGTCGTATATATTCGCCTGCTTTATTTCAACGTTACCCGCTTTATTCATTTTTTTTCTTACCCTTTTTTATTGCCGGCAAACTGGTAATAAATCGTGAACGCACAGCGAGTGCTGGCTGTAAACAACTATTACAAGTTAATAGGTTTAACTCGGGGAATAACGCGAAGATAATAATAAAGTAATGTTATGTGTGAAACTTTTTTTATGTATTTAAGCATATGCATCAAAGGTATCGTTGATTTATAACAACGAATCAGCTACACGCTGTTATTTATATTTTCATTTCTTCGCTCTTTTGCACCAAGGCATATAGCCCGGCGTTGAGTTACGCCACTAAACTTGCAATACCTCGGAAAGTTCGCCGAAAAATAGGGAACAGAGTGTCTTAACACTATGTTTCTACTATCGACCCTTTTGTTTACGGGATATTTTTTTTTTTTATGGGAGAGGAGAAGGCAAACGAGCGTTCGGGTCACCTGATGGTAAGTGATCACCGCCGCCCACGACCCCATGCAACACCAGAGGAGCCACAGGTGCGTTGCCGGCCTTTAAGGTGGAGATGAAGGGCACCGGGGCCCGGCATTACCTAATGCGAAACGCAGTGGCAAGGGCCACTACTTCACGCCGGTTTAAAATGCCGGGGGTCTGCCCATGCGTGTTGCCATTACTGGCGACGTGACTCTACCACACGTACTTTAGTCGCCTCTTACGACACCGACAGTACCAGGGTGATCCTATTCTAAGCCGGGACCACACGGCTGATATAGCGTAAAGCTGATTTAATTTTGATAACATTATACATATATATTAAAAACAAGTATTTATTTAGATTTCCCTGGGCAACAACCGTGTTGATCTCTTCTAATTAGCTTGAACAACATCTGTAATAGCCGAAGAACGAGTACATTCTTGGGTAGAATAGTTCGGATCGTAAAATGCGCTATAAAAGGGCGATAACTGCCGCTTATAGCCTTCATAACGGCTCTCTAATAATGAATTGTCTTTAGTGTAATGTTCGATCGTGATTGTACAACGATCTTGGCCTTTGTTCCTGAATAATAACAGCCATGATGATCCTGCGAATTATTAACTTTATGTTTTTCCTAATTTTATGATGTTCTCGAGACTTTCAAGTTGTAAATTAATATAATCTTTCTTTATTATAAACGTTGATAAGAACTAGACCTAGATATATGAGTACAATAATATATTACAATTATGATAGAAAATATAGCAGAATTAGCTTAGATATAGCTTAAAAGCTATGTATCTATACAGCAATTGAAATATATGAAATAAACGTCTCCAGTTCTAACATGATCGTATGGCATAATTCATTCTAAAAAAAAACTATAAAATTTTATGTTAAATATAGGATATGAACTGCCAGTTACTGTCATCATTCAATTTTATATATATCTTTTGCAATAAAAGAAAGCTAATAAAAAACAAAGTCTCCATACATTTTCCCTTTTGCATTCCAGATGCAACGGATACAAACATACATACATTTATTTATACATATATGGTTTATATCTAAAGCTATAAAGCAGCGAACGGAGCTAATAAACGTAGATTATTGGGAGTTATGATGCGATTTTCGTTAATGTGACACGACAATAGGCCGCGGGCGGGAATCCCGGCGAAGGCTGCTGTGCTATAGAGAGAGACTGCTTTGAATTAAAATTTCATATTTCTATTTAATAAATTTAAATGAATAATATTGTGAATTTGTATGTACAATTTTGTTCTTTTAACTTTTGTTCTTGTGTTTGTTTATTATATCTATATATGAAGAAAAGAAAACACAGCGAGCAATATATAGTATACGTTTTCTATTGTTCTAACAAAATATATGTATGTCTAGAAATAAATAAATACATAATATAATATTATTTAAATTAAAATCAAAAGTATGTATTTAACAAATCACAAGCTCTCTCCATACATTCTATCTGGCCTGAAGGGCGCATCACTCACAGCGTATGGACAAAAAGTGCTCTGCTTCATATCATGGAGTCGATTCATCATCAGTTAACCGAATAATTGTTCCCTACATTGTTTTGATCACTTCCTATATACATACACCTTTGATGTATGTATTGTATGAATCGAAACGTTATAAAAGTTAATTTTTATTTGTCCTGTTGTTAATTCATAAAGTCACAAAAAATTTATAATTTTCAAATATGATAAAGTTTTAGTATATTCATATAGTCATATTAGTTTTAGAAAATATTTTAATAAAAACCGTAAGTAACATATAAAAATATTTTTTTATAGTAAAAAAAAGTTTTCAAATAATATTATTAATATCAACAATTATTTCACTTATTTAATTACATTGTCGAAAAATCTATTCCAAAAAGAACACGCCAGTGGTCCCGGTGAGTAAACACTTCGACATAGAGTCAATGTTGACATTGGACTCCCCTCGTATAGCGCCAATAAATCGTATAAATAAATTACCTTTGTCAATCTAGTATTACGCTGTTTGTTTCTTGCGATGACTTCTAAGGAAATTACGAGTATATATATATATAAAGTACCGTAGAGACGCACAAATTCCATATAAAGAAAATTAAATATAAAATGGTTGGGAGATGATGAAAGTTATAATTTTGGACGCAGATAGTTCTAGATCTCTAGTGAGTTTCCTATCACACCAAGAATAAGCTTTATTAAATATTTTTAAGGTTCTGTCACTTGAAGTACTCCAATATACTTCTTTGTACGGAATGTCTCTAGTATGTCTTTGTCTGCCTCTTATATGTTTATGTAGGAGGTTTCGGCTTATTATTAAATAACATATTATTTTACATAATTGGTCTAAATGTCATAGATATTGCCAGTTAAAAAATATGAGTTTATCCGTTAAAATTATTACACTTTATTGAAAAACAAAATTAACTTCCACAAGCCACATATGCCAACAGCAAAAACCAATATATCAGATAAAATCAATATCTATATATGTAGTTTAATCTAGAAGATAAAAGGAGAGCCAAAAAAAAAAAATGAATTCTAGTAATACGGGGCGAGCCGGGAATAAAGATACGTCGGTCAGGCGTCGTAAAAAACACGTTAACATCCATTCACATTTATGCCCCTATTTGTGCGGTTGCAGGCCGCCGGGCCACCGGGCTCGGACACAAAGTAACTGATTGCCTTCAACAAACTGCGCTATTTGTTTTCCTGTTAGCTTTTTGCGTTTGCGTACATCGTCGCGGACTCGACGTGACAGTCCGACATGGTCAGTGTACCCACTGTTAAATTTACTATATTACTATTAAATTTATAATCACATCAATATATTTCAGTATATAATTCTGGACCGAACGCGATAAGACTTGTCTACAATGATGTAACATCTCAACCATTTTATGAAAGAGAAGAGCAAATGCAAATTTATAGTCACTGTAAAGGGTCTTAGAAAAGCTAAATATTTCAGCTTTTATTATTACTGTACTTCTTATTGCTACACTATCTTCCGGCTCCTGAGGTGCTCAAAACAAAAGTTTTGTTCGAAAGTTTTATCAGGGCGTCCCCCAAGGCGTGGGGTCTTTTGACCTATTTACTGAGATGATCCACGGTGCTGAAGAAAGATAATTTAATATTTTCTGTGTTCATTTCTTCGGTAGAAGGAAATTTTTAGCTTCTATAAAAATCAATAACTTTATTATTATGTTATTTGTTTTTTTATCGTTGTCTATTCTTTTCGTTTCATAGAATTGATATTCGTTTCATAGGTCTACATATTTGCGGGATAGAGCGTGAATCTGAAAAAATAACATACTAAAGCCGCAGTGGATTTGACATAGGCACACTTTTGAACTGGTTCAAATTGAAAATATATATATATATACACGTGTATGCTGTCCAACATGGACTCTGCCGTCTATTGATTGCTTCATATGAAAGATGCAACGAATTTACTTAAATGGAATCTCACATATATAATATAATCTATAAAATATAAATCATGTTAAAATAAAAATCATGATTCATTAAATGGTAATGATTAATTAATTGTGCCTATTTACAATAGGCATATTATCTTGCAAGTATATAACATCTATTATATATTTGATAATTGAATTGGATGATGGGGTTAAGAATGCCCGATTCGAGATTACATTATTTATTTTCCCATCCATACTTCCCTTCGATCTAATTTAACGTAGATTACTTCTAAGGTTCGACTTTGTGATGGAAATAACTTGTTACTTCTATTAAGTAATTAGCCGGTATAAAGCGATGTTTAAGTAATGAAGCGTAATTATAAGAGAGGACACGTCTAAGGATTAGAATAATTAAATCAATCATCCTTTCCCCGTGATGTATAATCTTTTCAGTGGAATTGAGCTTAAATTAAATACTCCGGGCGAATTGAGACACTTTGAACTTTCAGATACAAATGTATTTTGTGGATTTGTGGATTTCATTTTACTGTACTCCAGTCCAGTTGTATAAATATATATATTTAGAAATATAATAAGTCTATATGTTTCACATTTATTAAATAATAATATATGAGTCAATGTAGAAATTGAGAACGCTTCTGACAGATCTAAACATATCGCAATATGGTACAATTACATTAAATTAGTTAACCGCAATACATATGCTTATATTTGTAAAAATGTTCGTCTAACGTTTTATGTTAACAGTATTTGATAGGTGAAACGTAAAGAGATCGTCGGCGGCCCCTGGGAAGGGAGCCTGCCAAACTTTTAAAGATATTACCGAGAAGGGTTGAGCGGCGCTCGCGTCCTACGTGATCTCACTCGCCATCTGTCTTCAGACAACTGAAATTTGTTTATCTATACTTACTTTGTACATACTGAAACTGAATCTAATATGATCCTATGTGACATGTGTGGAATATCCTTTTTAAAAAAAAATGGCTGCCCGTAACTTCTTTTTCTTTTTATCTAAGATCTCTAATTGTCAACGAGTAATGCCCGCTACATTGAAAAACTTTTGTTAAGGTAATATTTATTTCTTGTAGATTTGCTAGTTTTGATTCTTTAGCAAGCCTATTAATTATTATACGACAGTAAAAAATGCCCACCAGACAGAAAATCTTATTATTATTATTATAAATTTTATAATTTGTATCAATTATTTCCATTCAAAAAAATAATTTGTAGCTATATCCTGTCCAGGACTAATAACTATACAAAAAAATAATAATTTAATGATATATTATGCGTATAAAAATAACGAAACAGCGGAAAAGGCTAATGTACTTATAATATCATTCATTAATCTACATATTACAAAAAAAAATTAATATGTATTTTTATTTATTATTATTTTATAAGTGTGACAAATATATTTTGATTATTCAAAATCAAATGAAAACAGAATAATCAATTCGCTAATAAATTATATAAACGTGCCGCAGTAACCATAAAAAATCAAGACATTTTCCTCGAGACGCCGACCGCTCCGCAGGAACTGGACGCACATAAATTTATCATTTTCCACTGCATAAAGCATAATTTCGAATCATTGGTCCTTCCTTGTGAAAAGTTCTGCAGTGAATTTTTGTTGTTTGCTGTTGACTTTATGCTCCTATTTACATTATATTGTTGTAACGGAAAAATATTTTCGTACTATGGTTTTCTTTTCTTCAAAAAAAAAAGCAGACTCTCACTTCTTCCCGCAAAGCAGGGTAGCCAGGGAACCTACAAATTCGAGACATTTCGTGTTGGATGGCGGAACTCAACGCTGCGTTCTTTTTTTAACAAAACGAGAAAATGAAACTAGTTCATGCCCAGAAATGAGACTCGAACCCACAATCACATTTTTGCACTATGCCACTGCGCTATAACGGCCGACGGAAAGTATTTTCAAAATAATGCAATTTCAATTGTTAAGAAAAATCTGAAATAAAATTGAATTCGTTTCCTTTCTTCATATGCACGCTTATTGGTTCCTTAGAAATGTATGAAAGAAATATTGAATAGGTCCGCTGAATGCGGCCTCGCCTGGAGCTATTCCCGTCGCCGCACTTGTCACCCGCAAGGGTCCGAGTACTGAATCTACATAAAAATATCCATATTTTAAATTTGATTTCAGAAACTTTTGGACAAATGTTTGCCATTGAAAATTGGATGGGGACTGACGTGACAGAAATTCGATGCGTCAAAGCTCCGTAGCTGTTCACAAAATATATAGTGTAAAATAAACAATATTGTATTGTATAGAGTATTCTGTTATAGTCATTAGAGTTGCATTTTGTACTCCCATCATTAAAAATAATGTTAAAATTATAGTTACCTACGTTAAGTTTAACTTTATTGAAGAACTGGAGTATTCTATATAAAAACTATCAATACATACTCGTATATTAAATTGTACCAAAGCCAAAACATAATTAAAAAAAAGAAATGGGGCCTTAAAAAGAATAAATCACATTATTTTTAATACTTTTAATATTTTTAAAATATTATTCTTAGGGAAGAAAAATATTTATTAATTAAAGAAAATTACTTATTAGAAACCATTCCCAAGAGATGCGGGTTCAAATTTTTCTAAATGAAAGATAAAAAATCTATTAATAAAAACAATTATCCAAACAGCCTGCAGATAGAGCAACATCGTCCTCGCTAAGTAAATACTCATGTCTATTAATAATTTTAGAGTGAAGGCATCGCTCAAGGCGCTTTCCCTTGGCTGAAAACTTTGGACGCTACAGTAGGCACACATCGGCCTTACATCTGCGCTGGCCACAGAACAAGTTCCACAGTTGCGGTGCTGACGGTTCCCAGATACGTCATATTTGCTACATCCTCCCCTCCCCCCATCTCCCCCTACCTCCTCTCCCGGCGGACGTCTTGAAATGTTCTGACTCATAGTAATCATACCCCATCTAATATTAGATGATAGTTCATTTCAATAGCTTCTCGCAAGAATTTATTAATATGTATATGCTTATATAAATATGCTGTTAGACATTAATAATAAATAGAAAAAAGGTGTAAGACAGAAAACTACTAAGAATCAGTACCGATTATGTAAATTCAATGTAGTAATTAAAAAAAATATTCATATAAAATTGTATATATGTAATTTCAAAATAAGTTTTAGTTATAAGAATATATAATATTAAGCAAATTTTTATCACTTTGAAAGCAAACACTACATAAATAAATACGCTTCACAACAATTAAATATTTTTTTAATTCATTTTACTTATTTATACTATTTTAAGAAACATTAAACGATTTAAGCTCCTAAGTTATCCAACCATAAAAGACGGTACATCCAATATCCACGACACGAAACCCCAAGCACGAAATTAAGTTTTGGCATTACGAGAAGCATTTCGAAGTCCGAGCTTACCACATGTACTTTAAAGCGCGTCGCAAATTCCTGGCAATCCTTTAAAATCAGCGGAGCGATTCAGCCAGCTAGCAGTGACCGCGTCCTGATTCCATTAATACCCCCTCCACCCCCACTCCTCTTTGGCAAGTATTATTATTAGAATTTGTGAATGCACACAAAGCGTAGGTCTGTTCTGTTCTGTGTGGCCAGTTAGCGCGGTACATGAGCGTGTGACTGTAAATGCGACAGGTTGTGGGTTCGATTCCCACTCGGGGAAATGAAACATTTATTTTGACGCTCTGGTATCGAGGCAAGATTGCGGCGTTGAGTTCGGCCAGTCAACACGCAGTAATTTGCAAGCAAATTTTATATAAAGCAATAGATATCTCCTTTAAGGTAATTTGCTATATTAGCCTGATGCAGTGAAGACGAGTGTATAAAGTAAAAAAAGGCTTCAAGGGCCCTATTACAGGCTCTTGAAGCCTTTTTTACTTTATACACTAAGCCTAGTCTTGTGATTACAAGTCCCAGATACTACTCCAAGCACCACAGTATTATCATTTTTTATATATTTTACTATTGCTAAAAGTTAATTCAATAAAAAACATTACACGATTTGCAGTTTTCTTCCCATCATTCACCATTCAGAAGACAATACAAATATTAAGATTTTTTGAGCATAAAATAAATATACATATACAGTTGTTAAATCTCCTATCGCTGGTCTACGTTAAAGTAATTAGCGTCTAGCGCCATTGGGTAAGACATAAAACGAGCGAGCGAGGGAGTTTTAAGGCGATGTAAGCATTCTCGGACGGACTTGCTGCATAGCGTGAGGAGCGCCCGAGGAATGCGATGGAGTTATGCTTTGGTCGGTTAGTTTCTTTAGAAAATTTATAGCTAAGGAAACCCTCCTTTAAATTTTCTTTGTTGTTAAGTTTAATTTTTTTTGTTCTATCTGTACACCAAAAAAAATATGGAAGACATTAAAGAATGAATGAAAAATTTCAATTTTTTCACCTGACATCCTAAATTTGCTCTTAATCAAATCCATCATGAATGAAAAGGAGCCTAATGATATCATTGACTGTATAGACAGTCAACACGCGTCCATCAGGAAGCATAAACAGGAAGTGTTTATACAATAAATACCAAAGAATCGAATGCATGCGCAAACTATTTACCGCGAAAGCTATTCTCAATAATCCGCATAACACAGCCTTGGATAATTTATTAGATCAATATAGCCGAGGTCTAGCCGAGGCGGGTTGTAATGGTTATAGCCAGTTTAATTACCTACTCGATTCGAGACAATGGTTAATAAGAAACCATGCCTCAGCACTATCAGAAGATTTATCGACTATATTTCCAAGTTCCAGGGAGATTAGATGAATTATAAGATTACAAGCTGTTTTGAATGAATCGTTAATGGTGGGGGATATCGTGTTGTAATTATACTATATAGATTATTTTTAATATAGTGTACATAGTTTTATTATTATTATTATAATTATTAAAAAAATTAGCGGATTGCTTCTTTTTTAAAAATGACTTGAACACAATGAATTGACAAATTTTTTAGTAACTTTATAAGTTAAGTAGGTTAAGTAACTTTTGAATTCGGGTATTATTTTCACTTGGGAAAAATTTTACAAATAAATTACCTGCACGCTGTATACAGCAGAGTAGGCAGAGGAAATCTAGTTAGTATTTATTGAGACACTACATGTCATATTTTCGGCCGGATTCTGGAGATGTTACATGTTGAATGTCGGAATTCAACGCTGCGTTTTGCATCGACACTACATCTAGAAATTGAAATATAAATTCAAATAAATATTTAATTTCCTCGAGTGTACTCGCGTATACAATCACACACTTATGATCCTGCGCCACCACGGTCATCAAGATTGGGGTAGATTTCTCTTGGCAACTTTTAAAAAATTCTATTGTGGCCCATTTGACAAAAAACATCTAAGTTTATAATATATTCTAATTGAAACCAAGAGGTAAAACCAGTTAATGTTATTCTGGATTCTTGAATGCCATACATCAAAGGTGATTGAATATTCAGAGATCGGACGCCGCTTTATATTGCAACCATGTTGAAACTACCGTGTCCGCACACCTCGCCTCTGTAATTGATTGAAATTTATTCAAAGCAACAATTTAACTATGGAATTGTAGACGGCGGGCTGTCTTACACACTCGGGGTGGTATTAGGTAAGCTAAAGTCAAGTGTAGCGATAAATATTGTGTTTTTTTTTATATTCACGCTGTATCCCGCATGTTACAGCTACCCTGTAGCCCAGTGTTAAGACATTCCGCTCTTCACTTTCTGCCGAATTATGGACACATTGCGTGTTGGGTGCAAAATTCAAAGCTGCGCTTGTACTTCGAAGCTATAGCGATCGAATGTAAGTACTGAACAACCCGTTGCGCTTACAGTTACACGCTTCTGCCACTGCGCCACGACTGGCCATAGATAAGCATTCAATATTTATAAAATTTCAAACATTATTTTCTATATCGTAATTGATTCTTGATTTAAGTACCGCTGGTTACCCAATTACTTTACTATAGCTTGAAATCTATGGCAATTGAAAGCCCAAGAAAATCAAATTATTAAAAGTATTAAAATGTCAAAATTTGAAAATCTCTTAAAATGCAAGACTAAAGTGAAAAAAGTTACTTAAAAGGCTTTTTTTTATTATATATATTTTTAATATAATAATTTTTACCAGGCTTCCTGTAAATATTTACATTTTCAATATTCGAAATCTCATCTCTGTTTCATAATGCAGATGGTAGGCTCTTAAATAATTGATCAGTTCTTGTAAGACCTCGCGCCGGACTCGAGCCGGTCTTACAACGCAAATGGTATTCAAATGAGAACAAGCCTACATTTGTTCGACACGACGGCTACAACGTTTGATTGCGAAATTGATTTGTAATGGAATATTTGCATTATTTTAGATTAAAGGTGAACATTTCTATTAACAGCGAATATAAATATATTATAGATATCATAATTATCATTTCTTTCGAAATAATCAATTAAATGTAACTTTTTTGTTTCATTTAGACTTATTGTAAGCGAAGAGAATCGTGACACTGCTTTCTCCACTTTTTGTCCGAAATTCGAGAAACTGCATGTTGAGAATTGGAGCTCAGTTCATTCTTCCGAGAATCGAACGTACGACCATCGCCTTTACGACCTGTCCTCAATTTAGTTATTATTAGTTATCATTTTAGCTGAGAAATCATTAATATTTCTTTATTATGTTATTACTACTATTAAACAGACTCTACAGCAGACTCTACAGAACTTAACAGTAATAAAATAAATTTGTCTGAAATAAATCTATAAAACAACAAAAAGCAAAATAGGCAACTACCTACCTGTACATTTTACCAAAAAAAAACGTGGCCTACCTCGACTTGCGCCCACAAAATATTTTCATTGTTAAATAAAATGTAATCTAACTTTTCTATCGATAACCATTTGCTCGTATCGTGATTGATGACACGCACGCGACAGCAATATACAGCGTGTTCACACATGTCAACCCAGTAATGACCGGAGTCAGCTGACGCAGCGGCGAGTCCTTATCTACTCGTAAACTTATAAGAACATTGCACTTCTATTTAGGGGGAGATGCAAGGTGACCAAAACAAATACTTTGTTTTTGTACTCTATGTTATTGTGAAGAGATAGCAGAGTGAAGAGCAGATAAAGAGAGAATAATAAGTGTTTTTTTTTGCTTATTAAGTCTCATAAGCTCTATTATATAATTAAAGGTAATACAAGAACGTGGCACTAGTAACACATGATAGGATGAAAGTTAAGCGAAAATAAAATATAAATTAATCAAAAAAACAGAACTATGTGTCCGTGTGTCTGTGTGTTCATAAGAATGTTTAATATTTTAATATAATACAGATATATAATTATAATTTCAAATGCAACGAGCTACATATCTTGCTTTAGTTTCGAAATGTGCAACTTACAAATGATATATTTCAAGTATTTGATTTATAATATCGACTACGCGTGACGGCAATAAATTACTAACAAAGTTTTATCTCATAATTCACTTGTGATCGGCCGCTACGTCGCCGTACATACGTTGTTTACTGACAACATTAGGTATTAGGTACTACTCTGTTATAGATTGTACATCCTGTATTAAAAATAAAGGCTTTATTTGACTTAGTAATAATAAAGTAGGTAAAATAATAATTTTATTTATGTCCACATAATTTATTTTAATATTTTATTCAGCTTCACTCTGTATCCCGCGTACGGCAGGGTAGGCAGAGGGAATGTGTGTTAAGACACTTGGTTCTCCATTTTCAGAAATAATATTTGTATTTATAATAATATATAATATGCAACTATCTATCTATTTGTTATATATAGTATTGAAGACTACGGAAGCGCTACTCTTTCTCGAATAGAATATATTAATTGATAGAGATCCCTTCAACGTTATCTTAGGTTTGTTTGTTTTGAACAGTCCGAACGCAGTGCAGCGGCCTCCCCAGTCCCCTCGTATTAAATTTGGTTATTAGCAAACTTTGATCGGCACAGTTGACCCCGGCCGGAGTTCATCGATCCGCGCTACTTTCACCCGGATCATAAACTGAGCCACCCACTTTCAAAACTGAAAAAACAGTTCCCAACTCAGTTCAAAACTAAGTCTTCCTAATCACGCGGCGCGAACAAACTTCGCTGAAGTTTTTTCCAAGTTCAGTTAAAGTTCATCGATGTGGGGATCGTTCACCCTGGCAGGGACACTTGCATACGACTCAGACCGCTCCTTGAGCCATTGAAACAAAATGTGGAGCAAGGTTGCCTCATTACTTTCATGACAAAGTTTTTACGGATCGATATGGAAGTTAAAAGTTTATTACCCGCTCCTCCGGCGACAGCGCTCGTAAAACGAAGTTTGAGCGTGAGCCCTGTGACGAATATTTAATATTTCAGCCGTTTTAATTAGGCATCTCCACATTGTTACATTTTACGTGCCCACCGACTACAGCCGAGATACCTTCGCGATGCGATGAAAGGTTGGCTTCATTACACGAACGCCTCGCAAAGAACCTTTATTTACTTTACATATCAGCGCCCGTAACTAACGAGCGCGGATACCTGCTCAGCATTCGTATTCACAAAAGGTTTTCTCCTACCTACGACGGGCGTAGAATTGGAGGCGAGCCGGGAAGGAGGTATAAAGGAGAAAATAAAATAAAGACGGCGCCAGCGAACGGATACGAGGTCCGCGAAAAAAGTGCTCGGTGCGGGCTTAATGGTGAGGCGCAGGTGAGTTGGGCGGGGTCGGGTGGGTGGCGCGCGTGGATTGGTCGGCGCCGCCCAGCCGCGGGCACGCCCCCGCCCCCACCCACACCCGCGGCCACCGGCTATCGCCTGGCGACCACCTCCGCCAGCCACCCGCCGAGCTATGCCTGTGTCGTGAATTAGTTTGCCAACTTTCTGTCTATGGCGGAGGCTTCAGAGATGTAAGTATGGACGACGAGCTGAATAATCGATAAAGGTGTTTATTGAAAACGGGTAAGGGCAAAGCTCTTTATTTCTTCTTTATTATTGAGAAAAGCTTGCTTAGGTCTTAAAATATATATACATATATTATATATTTAATTATCAATATAAATAGGACTTAACCATTAAAAAAAAACCATATACAAATGTATTTCTTATAAGTTGCAACTAATATTCGCTGTATCACTTAAATATATAAATCAGGTCATCTTTCATATTTAGGTACTGAAAAGTTTTCATGGAATTTATAACACAAATTTTTGTACCATACAAGAGAGAGAGAAAAATATTTAAGTCATCCAAACTGATTGCTTAATTTTTTACTCTTTGTTTCAAGTAAATCAAATATGTTTAGATAATATCTAAGTCCTTTCTTAGAATTAAAAAGCTCATATTTTAATCTACTAATATTTTAATTTATAGTAATATGAGAACGTAATAACAAATTATCCAATTATACATATTAGATAGTTGTATAAAATTTCTATAGATATATTACTATATATAATTATAATTGGTCAGTATTTGGGACGTTCATTCTAAAATAATATACAATGATTGTACTTGAGTTTGAAATACTTAGGAAAACTTTTATACATGTTTATTAATATATATTAATATTTTCGTTTTCTAATCTGATCATACAAAATACGACATTGAGTAGCTATTAGGATTTCCTTCTATTGGCCACTAAACCACCTACATATGTGCCAGAATAATAAAAAAAATCTAAAATAATCTTTCAGCAAAAATATGGATAACATTCTCCTCAAGCTTGTCTCTGAAGACATAGGAAAAATCTACACATGCATTATCTATATTCAGCATAATGATGTAGTACCCATTGATATCAAACAAAATTGTTTTTATTTGACGACATTATCAAAAGCTTCGCTTAAAAGAACAAACCCCACCTTTGGAACGGTGAAAGTTGACAGCTATCGTATCAGTTCCGCAAATCGAAATGAATAGCGCACCGCGTCCACGGACACTCGGAAAAGAACAAAAATTTGTTGAAACAAAGAAAGAAAAAAAATAAACAGAAATATCCCCTACCATTGTTAAGCGAGTACAATGCCTTTACGACACTGAGTAAATAACTTTTGGAAAAATGTAAAAAAGTCCCTCAGTTGCGGGTTGCGAGTAAACACGTCACTGCCCCTTATTGAGTTGATCTGGCCGTTTGAACGCCGCGCGCGCAAAAAAAGGAAGGTTGTGTGATTCAATTCTCGATATCCATTTTTGACGTTTCATGATTAGAACTCAGTTTGGTCGTTAGCCGGCCGTCGTTAGCCGAGGGGATGTTTAGTTTGATTTTTGCTATGGATTTCAAGTGTGAACTGAGCGACGGAAGGGGCTGCATGTGTAACTGTAACCTGCCTATTTCGTGTTTTTTTATACTATATTTTTGATTGCTTTGTTAAAGTTAATTTAAGTTAAGTCGATATCTAAGTTAATTTGATGTAAGCATTAATTTTTTTAATCGAGTGTAAAAAAGGTTATGAAATTAAAACCGACCATGATCTCAAATTTTATATACAAACGTATACTGAACTTTTGATAATACCATAGAAGAACATACAATAACTTCTAGAAAATAATAAAAATATATATTTTTAACAGCAATTATAATATATCTCATGGG
Source organism: Heliconius aoede (assembly GCA_037355905.1). Lineage (NCBI taxonomy): Eukaryota > Metazoa > Arthropoda > Insecta > Lepidoptera > Nymphalidae > Heliconius > Heliconius aoede. The sequence continues at coordinate 215,460 of JBAIZZ010000355.1, read as the reverse complement.
TGTCTTCGATTCATCTTAACGTAATAATAAATATATCATTGTTATCCTCCGGGGGCGAATTGAAGGGAAATAAAGCAATGGCCTCGGAAGGGTCGCGAAAGAAAAACGATTAATATTAACTGAAATTGTTATGGCCCCTTTATAACGGCCTCATATTTTTACTGCTGTGCTACGAAAGAGTTAAATTCTCATTTAGACTTTGTCATACAAATTATAATAAGTAACCTTCATTTGGTGTATCATCTATCTGTTAAAAGTTTATTTATTAATGTATGGTATATATATAATCATAAAAAACCAAACAAATATTTTTTAAATTAAAAATAACCAGCCTGTGGCAACATTCAGTTTTACATTGTATACCTAAATCTTAAAAACGTTCCATTCTTTAATTAAACACTTCATTAAATAGTAAAACCTAAGAGGAGAGATTCAGCTGGAGTTGCGGCGAGGAGTGATCCCCTTAATGAGCATACTCTACGGTATTCTAGCGTTGAAATGTAAACATTACCCCTTTGGCAGCCCTTGTAGGACAGCGTCGTTGTTTGTCTGCGACATTTGTGTGGTGACTAGCGCTTCGAACGCTACTTTTACTATTTTTTTTTTGTTTTTATTAGTGTGACAGTGTTTTTTCTTTAGCTTTGCGGTTCGCACTGTATGTATGGAAGGCAGAGAAAACCAGGGAATAACACTTCCATTCTCCACTTTCTGTTATTTCACTGATTGTACTTGATACATATGTAGGTGCGGATTCAAGTTTCGCTATAGACTGTATTTATAAAATTCAAAGTGAGCATAAGTTTAACTTGACTTTATTTTAGAAAATATAATATAATTATCAAATACTTTCAATATTTTAAATAATATAAGCCCTCGAATTACGAACATATTACTGCCGCGTTCACATGCTTTTTAACCGCTCGTCTAAGCCGCGTTCGAGTCTCATTTAAGTGTCAAGTACCTTAGAGCGGTCAACTCTGTCGAGATGACTCCCCGGGGCCTGAACCTCGAGAACCAGGATTTATTCCATTTGAATACCATCGTGCAAATGGTACCTCTGCGTCGTAAAAGTTTACGAGTTTAAGATGTTTTTAGTTCTGATTAGATTAACCACGAGTGTTTTTCTGTTTATAAATTAGCTGGCAAATGAAGGAGCTGCTTAAATGAACATATGAGATTTTAGAATTTTTAAAATATTATTCTACGCTTAGTAAAAAAAACACTTGTTTTAGAAAGCCTAGAAATCTACATTATTTAAAAATACTGAAATAAGAGAACTCTGGACTGCCGCCCTAACAACGTATTACATTGTATCATTGTAATTTGATGTATCTCTAACTCGTTTGAAATTTTGTGTTAAAGCCTTAATACTGCATCCGGCATATATAAACTATTTAAAAAAAAATAGTAGATTTTTTTTGACTTTTCCCAAGCAACTTGAACAGTGTGTTCAGTTTGAAGTATACAATTTTATATTAATATACTTAAATGTTTTAAACAGCAAGTGTCTCTGATTGTAAAGGAGAATCTCTACTTTCTACTATTCTCCTGAAACACTATTATATCACAACATCAATTAATTTAAAATTCTAAAAACTTGTATCGAAGTTTTAGGTGACAGATAGGTACGTAAAACAAAATTACGAAGTTAAGTAGAGCGGTTTCTTAATTCCGTCTAACGACTGTGAAGACGGTCGAATTCTTTAATTATTTAGCTCTAATGGTAGGCGTCTTGTCCTTTGACGTCGTCCGCTTTAATTTGCGATTCCACCCCCAAATTAAAAATATAATGAGTCTCTACTGTGCCACTGTTAATTGGAAACCGATACGATATCTAAAAGTCTCTTTATTCTCTGCTTTATTTTGAACAGTTATATTCAGTTCGTTTACATTTGATATTTTTGGGTAGTTATCTAACTTTAACTGTATTTTAGAAAAAATATTCTTCATTTTAATTGTAAGGCATTAAGTCAAATGTATACATATGAATATATATTATTTAATATAATTTAAACGTTAATTTATATTTCTGAGTTCCTCATCGTAAGTAAAGACAAGATATAATAAACACAGATATACTCAACTGTATAAAGGAAACAAATAGGCATGGGACATTCATATTCATAGAAACAAACCAACATCGAATAAAAAAACTGTAATAGATTCAAAACAAAATCCATCAGGTTGACAGTGGACGGCGTTACACAGAGGTATCGCCTTTTGTATATTATACAGCCTGGTTATAAAGATGTAAGCTTTCAGTATATATATATATAGTTAATAGAGTAATTTTAAATATATTATTATGTTATTTATAATATAATTGTGAATATACCTTCTAGTAATCTTTAACTGCATTAATTGTTTATGTTAAAATAGTAATTTTTAAATATTAAAAAAGTCATAATAATTGTTTACCTCAATTTTTATATATATTTATATAATTAACCAGTTTTTAACAAGACTTATTGATATTATTACAAATTAATTTCTACACTTCAAACTTTAGTTATCATATATATCAACAACATAACGAAAAATATAATATTTTTTTATTTATTTCTTCATAGTGTAGGTTATTATTATTTTCTCGTTGAATAATAATAATATAAGGGTTAACAGCCTTTATATAGTAGAGTACCTACAATTTACATGTTGCAATATTTTGTTCACCTTCGGGGTCTCCGCATTATGCATAACTGATAAGTTCTATTCTGTATGCATGCGATCCTTAGCCTCTCTCCGGTGGTAATGACGTGGCGGCCCTTGGGATAGTACAGTTTTTGCTGTGCTCCTGTTTCGTCTTAACTAGATGTGTGTTTTAACAATATTATTAAAATATATTAATTTTAAATTATTTTTACGTCAGACATCTGATCATATCTCGAAATATGTTGTTATTTGTGGCTGATTTGGAAAGTTAAATACTTTAACTAAACGAAATTATTGAAATTATCGAAATTATTCGATTCCTTCGATTCGTGTCAAATAAAGATAATGTAGTGAGTTCTTTTCTATCTTTATCTATAGCTTATTTTGCTAGAAAAAAGTATTTGAAGACAAAAACAACGTCGAAGGTATTATCATAAAAAAGGCCAGTTCGTGAGAATGTAAAAAATTACATGTTCTATGTTGACATCATTAATATAAGAGAACCTTGATTTCTCTATTTAATATAACATGCACAAAATAAATATTCCCAAACAGAAACAATTCTGAAAACAAAGCTTCTCCCGTCCAATTTCTAACACATGCCAATCACAGAGCGGGCTGCTCCGGCTCCGGATATTCAATTCCTGGACATGTCCGAACTGACTCGAAACAAATATTTATCAAAACCTGTAAGGAATACGTAAAATGATATAAACATGTCCCGGGACAAACAAATAACCTACCGTGATGGATTATTGCCACTGACCGCCGCTATTTCCTATTGGAATAAGGAATTACCATATGCGCCTCGAGTTTGGAGTGACCGCGGCCGTTCTTATATGGATATGGACTTTTTTTCCGAATAATGTGAATTTAATAACATTTAGATGTTATGAAAATATAATAACTATAAAAGTTATTTAAAAAAACAAAAACTATTTAAACTTTTTTAAAGTTACTAATACTACTAAACTAAAATTGTTTGCACTCTGCTGGAATTTCAAATTTATTTAAATGAAATATGTATTATTTCACAAATATATAATATATGATACTAAATGAATTATTTGTATGAATTTACTGAGAAACTACTAACAACAATATAATAAAAATAGAGAAATCTTCAGAGTAACAGAAAAAAAATTATCATAGGCATTAATAATATTTAAGTATGTCTGGTAAGTGATGCAACTTGTATTTGTAAGTATCATATCAAAAGTTTTTAATATCAATCAATATATATAGTAGTTTAGATTAATATTAAAATATAACAATTTTAAGCAGCCTTAGCTCATTCCACACTAGGCTACCGTCCATCACATCGTGGGCGGCGTCGCGTTGGCGACCGGAGACCCTTCAAAAAGTTTCATAATAATACCACCAGGGCGGAGCGGTAATGTGACAGCCGATACGTCGCCAGCAGTTGGACTATTTAAATTTTGATCCTTCATTTGTCGATGTAGCACAAAAGAGAATATAGTGTTTTTTTTTTCAATAAAAGAGGTTCTATTTATGTCTAAATATATTGAAAATAACAGACGGCAGGCTGATGCAAAGCGAAACTTTCCGGAATAAATTTAATACTTCATCTAGGGTAGTAATGATTCGAGTATAGGAATTATAAATTCTCATTATATTTAAATTAATTTTAATATATTAAAATAAAAGTTATACAATGGGAAATAGTATGATTCTATGTACAGTTACTATGTATGTAGATTTTATGTAGTATACTTATTGTATTAAATACTTTGAACAATAAAATTTTAATAAAGTTTCGGTAGTGACCTCTTCAGTCTAATAATGTCGTCTTTTTGCCCGACTGTCCATTTCAACAAAGACTGACGCTGTGATTATTTTTTTTTAATAATTAATATGTGAAGCAAAAACTCTTCACCCATTTTTTGAGTGATAATATTAAATTAGATAGAATTAAATAGTTTGTTTATATAGAAAATTAGTGCAGAAGAAATAATGTACTTGAAGCGGTCATTGTGGTGCAGTGGCACTGGCGCGTGACTGTAAACGTAACGGTTTTAGGTTCGACTCCTACTCGGGTGATTGAAATTTAGTAACTAGACAAAGTGCAGTGTTGAGTTGCGCCGCATCGCGCAATGCCTCCAGAATTCAACTGTAAGTGGAGTGTGTTAACACCCACATAGCAGGGTGCTGTACGGGATAAAATAATTACTTGTATACTTTTGTGTAAAGTGACAAACACAATGGTAATTGGTAACGCCTCAATTTCTCATTTAGAAACAATTAAACGTCGAAATTGCAATTATAGAGCTGAACTATAAAATTAGAAGTATAAATTCGTTAACTTTTTCGATAGTTACAAATAAATTTACTACAAATTTATATATAAGTACTCTTAACGTAACTATTAATATATATATATATATATATGCACATTAGTGGGGATGTTAGTTTTTCGAGTGAACCAATTTTGATACATCAATAATATTGATAATAATTCACGTTTTGGTCTATCTATTATTTTTATAATAGATACAATATTATATCCAATAAATACAATAAATAATATATATATATTAAATATAGAAAAAAAAACAATGATCCACCAGATAATGATAAATGAGACATTCATGAGGTGTCACATCCAGCCATGTGGGATTACACGTGTCATTAAGGCGTTAATGCAGCGTGTGGGGTCCTTTAGGCCTGTCAACGTGACAATACTGAATTATTTACGAATGGCGAAATGAAATATTGTATAAGTTTAGCCTGTTATTCTGTTGATGGACATTATTATAACATATCTTATTTGTTTTTCCTTTGTCACACACATATCGACAAATAAAATACTTCAATTTTTATCTTAATTATTTGGTTCAGAGTTGCGTTTTTTATTAAGCATTAATAAAAAACGCAACTCAAACTCAAATTATGAAATATATCATTTAACACTGTTAGATTTTTTATTAAGCCTAACCGTGTTAAATAATATATTTTTATATAAATTTATATATTAAATAATAATATATTTTTGGGCACAATACATATTTAAAAATTATTTTCATTTTAAACCGGAAATTATTTATTAAGATTACCTTGAATTACTTTACTCTTTCAGTTACAGCATAGTTGTCTTCGACTTTGCACAGTTGTTTAACATTTGTTCTCCTGAAACGTCACTTGCCCCGCGTTAAATATTCAAAGAAGAGGACAAGACAGGGCGAGCCTCTCGGGTCGAACAGATCCTCAATTCGTAAAGGCAGGGTTATCCGCGAGCTCTCATGCCTCCCTAATTTCCGATTTGTCGACCTTAAAGGGTTCAGTGATTAGCATCTGACTTGTCAAAACGCATCGAATCACCTTTGTTGTTGACGTAATGTCATCTATTTATATATATATAGCGTATTTATGTAGAGTTGAGTAATTAACATAAGTTAAGTATTAGTTAACATAAGTTATTAGTGTAAATTGGTTAGTTAACAGAGAAATCATAATTTTTTTATAATAATATTATGAATGTAGGTTACCGAAGTTACATTTATCTCGTCCACACAAAAAAAATATTTTTTTTATAAATATTTTCTTTCAAAGACTTAAGAAGTGCTTTGTAATCGATATGTTAGCCATCTTGAGTTCGACCTTATCTCTAAAGCTACAGCGTAATATTCTCAGTGTCATATAGACACTGATAATATTACAAGAACGGTAGCTCCCAACGGTTGTTTGTTATTCAAGTACTAAAGCACTTACTAAGAATATAATTTGAGATATAAAATTAACATTAAATTATTTAACCATATTATAATATCCTATTAATAAAGTTATATTTTTATTTTATTAAATATAACATAATGAGCTTTTTAAAGAGAAGAAAGTTGAAATTTTTTTTATTGTTGTATTTATATCTATATATTTTAAACATATTTTTGTAAATTTTATGGTATTAGTAGCTACTAAGAGTACTTATATTTTTATGTAATTTTCATGGCGAAATGGATATATTTTAAATTGTGTACTATTATATTTTCTTTGTCTATTAGATACGTAAATATGTAACTGAATAAATCATTAACCACTACACAATTTTTCATATTTTCCTAATTATTTTTAGATTTAAATAAAATTAATGATTTTTAATTAGTTTTTAAGCTGTAAATCATAAGTGAACATTGAATATCAAATTGTTTGTTGAAATAGGCTAATATAAGCTTATGGGACTCTACCACTGGTTCATAAGGTACTGTAAACACCCAATGTCTCTTACATAAAGTGTACCAGCCAGTAATAAATAATTAAGACCGGACCCAAACCACGCATTCCTTCCCAGATGACGGCGACATCTTAAAATATGGCCACCCTTTCTTCAGCTGTTGACTTCTACCCCCTTGCCACATACTGCTTGGTATAATTAATAAATGACCCACTCGGTCCCTTATGCCCCCAACGAGCAAAACTACGCCAAATTGTGACTTATTAACTTCTAACTAACCGACATTAGAACAAATGATAATAAATATATTTATACTAAATAATAACTGTATAATGAGAGTTTTTTTTTAATTTATACATAATAAAAATAACAAAATAACTAATTTTCTGTAATCAATACAGTTTAAAAAATTATACAAAAATCATGGTGGCAAATGGTAAATGACGGTCGGCCTTTATATTCGACCTTCGTTTTATATTGCCGTAAAAGTTTACCTCAGATAACTATCGCGCTCTATCTTTTTGTGCGTATTTAGAGGAGAAACAGGTACAAATGCGTACAGTAATTACAGTTAATCGCAATGCAGCAATTAAAATGAACGGTGGATACGATCTAAGCAACACTGCCGACCCTGTGCCGCGGCTCTTCCATTAATTACTTAAATTTAATTCATATGAGACCCCACGCACCACTATTTACATTCAAAAACGTACCGACCCCACCCGCATCTCCAACCCTTGCTAAACTTGCCGTCCCTAAGACGCTAACTCCTAAGAAGAGTTTCTTTGATAGTCCGCTCCGTTGACTCTGAATAAAGGCCACCGGGTCGATAGAGTTTTGATCTGTAATTTTATAGCTTTGAGTCAACCAGTATCGCGGTACGAGGACTGTGGCCTGTGGAATCAGCTTATGTTTTTGTCGAGACGATAACCACAAGCCTGTTATCTACTATTGCAATAAGAATATTGTGAAAATGAAAGGATCACTTAAATCAGAAGGTAGATGAGAGGTACTTTCATTCTCAAATAGTTAACAACTTTCGTCTTCAGATCAAACAATTTAGCGTTCAATATTTTACTCAATAGATATTCTTAGCTATTATTTATCTACCTATATACTTTTTTAAAACCAATAGACAAAGTAAACGTTAATTTTTTTTATTTTTAAATTTCAATCTGGTGAAAGTTTTTAAATTTAAAATAAATGCCGTCCCAACACGAGGAATAACGGATAAGCCCTTATCACGGTACACGTAAAGCGGCGATACTTATATGAGTGCCCCTTTTATTGCATTATACGGGGAAGGGTTAACCCTCGGGCCGCCGTCTTGGTGTGTCTCAGGGATACAGGAAGAATTTATAAATAAGTTAACGGAGCCCGCCTTATTCTTCGCCTCAGCGTCTCACTTTGTTTTATCATATTTAAATTATTATAGTCGGAATAGATGTGGAACGTGTACCTAATTGCTGTACTTTGTTAAGATAATGTACCTCTGGCGCGGCTCCACTTTTGTTTTCTTGTTTTCAAGCGATATAAATTCACGGGAGAACGCCGCTGGAACGCCCAACTTTCTTGTTCTGTTTTTGTGCGGACGTTCCTTTTCGAAGAAATTATATTTGATACGCGGCCGCTATCTTAGGTTTTTGATATTATATTTAAAGAAGCTTTCAAAATATACGGAAACATGCATACAATTTTTCAGATATTTTCCATTTACGTAATTCATTAGAGTTTTTAAACATTAATATACACTCTCTAGATATAGATTATGAGTACTACGTGTATTTTTCATGCCTTAGAAGTCATTCATCATATATTTTAATTTAATCTCTACACATTTCCTTACAAATGCCGCGATCTAGTTAAGAAAACAATGACTTATTCATAATAACACAATATTTTCTGGCATAAATCATATTTAAGTGTTGTTTCATTTCCTACGGACCCTCGCATGCAGCACACGCGTCGAACGAATAAGTAATTGAAATTTAAACGAACTTTTGATTTTAGATACTTTCACCCTACTTCTCGTGAAATTATTATGAATACCCGTACCGTTAACGGATATTTCTCAAAGAAGTAACTTAGATATCTTTAATATTAAGAAAATAATGGACTCGTGTAGAATAATAAGTAAAATATTAAGTTTCTCAGTTACTTTTAAAAAAATCTATCAAAGGTTAATTGAAGGCATATTGGATTTTTTCAACATTCAAACAATTAGTGATACATAATTCTGTTTTATGTGGCCTCTCATAGACTTTGAATGATGAAAACCAACATTGCATTTTGTCTAATTGAATAATTTTATATATATATGGGAATCGAACCCGAAATGTCTCTTTTACGGCCGGCACCCTTGTGCCACTCCGCCACGACGGCCTCTGAAAATGTATTTATTCCATGATTTTTTTTCTGTAACAATATAAAAAAAACTACTAAACTTGTACAAACATAGAATGACACGACACGTTGTATTGAGATTGACTGTTCTCAAGTAACCCGAGGCGAAGAGCACTGTCGATACAACCCTTTGAACACGGGGTAGATACTTGTTTACATTGTTGTTAGATCTTTATTTGATTATAGCTGTCTTTGATTTGACTTGATGTGATAAGGATACTATGGAAAAAAATCAAATACTTCTCTGAAAAATTGTACCGTGCTTGCCTACTGTTAGGGTATGTTTTTCAGTTTCAAATTGTATGCCCTATATAGCACGGTAGGGTGAGGGAATATAGTGTTACTCTAGACACTCCGATTCCCGCTGTCCGCAGAGTTCTTGAGATATTACATGTTAAGTAACAGAACCCAACGTCACACTCCCTTTTTGCTAGACCAAAGAAATAAAAATATTAATATATAAAGTAGGGAACCAACCAACGACCGTCGCCGTTACAGACACACGCTTATGCCATTGCGCCACGATACTTTAAATATGTTTTTGAGAATAAAAAAGAAAAATGAAATGAAGAGCATATAATATTATGCTTTAAATGTATGAGGGCAGCGGTGGCGCAGGGGCACTAGTGTATGACTGGTTGTGGGTTCGATCCCCACTCGAGAAAGTGAAATATGTATTTAAATCTATATTTTCATTTCTTTTTCCGCCACTCAACACGCGATGCCTCCAGAATTCAGCGGAATTAAGAGTACGGAGTTACTTAACACTGGGTTCCCCCTGACTGCCTACCCTGCTAATTTTATTATGATTTAAATATGTTGATATATTTAGTACATGTCGCTCTAACATTTAATTCCAGCAAACGCACATGAAAGCATCTGTTACATATAAAATCTCAGCTTAGAGCATTCCTAATTCGAGTATTAAAACGCGCCACAAGACGTCGGCAACACCAATAAACAAGAGTGGCACGCGAGCGCGAACGGCGAAACTTTGCGCGCGCGGTGAGTGCAGAGAACCAGTAATGAGGGTTAGAAATTTCGGCACATTTCGGCACAAACCACAACCGGCTTCTTGGCTTATTATTAATTCCGTAAGACGTGTCCCCGATGTCCGAGACGTGCGCCGAGATTCGAGACAAAAGTCAGGAAGGCGGAAGGGTCCGACCCCCCGGACGTGTGGAGAAGACTCGCAATATCCAGGAGTGTGGGATTTACAGGTGGTTTTAATAACGGCCGCCTCTAATGTCGCGAGATGAATACTTAATGGATGGATCATCGACGGATTTGGCTGATCCTGGTGAAGACGGTTGACTTGAGTATTAATGCATGTATACGTTCGCCTGTTCAGAAGACTGTTTGATAGAACAATGTTGATGTATTTACAACGTTACAATTAACGATAAATAAACGATAATTTAATCTGGTTAATTTATATAATAATATTGTATTTCAAAGAGATGGAAATAAGTCACCAAGTACTAGTTATTAATGTAATTATATAAAATACAATCACACAATTCATTAATATTAAGATAAATATATATTTTTTAACTTGAATAAAACTACAGTTATTTTATTATTTTTTTGCAGAAACTGTAATAATAATAAAATGCTTGGCCGTATCCGTTACAAGACAATAATTTACTTACAAAGTGCAAATCCCTTTAAGATGGTTTCGTTGTAGGGAGCTTTCAAAAACTCGTTAGGAGGTTGGCATTCTGTGGCGGAGGGTCACGTCTTGCAAGCCTCAGGACAAAATGTCACCGTAAACTTTATAATATATTACTAATTTATACATTTTATAAGAAATCCGATTATAATTATCTTATATTTACTGAGCTCTGAGTGGCGCTCACAGAACTTTAGCAGAACCACATATTTTTTCTATATTATAAACTATTCGTCTGCGACTTTGTGGACGAGAAATGGAAAATATAGTTCTTTTTCGTTTCTGTAGGAATACCGAGAAATCCGTCATACTTCCTTGCCTACCTACAAACCTAATTTCAACTTTTTAACACTCACGCACAACTCATGTGTGTTAACTTTACATCGATTATTACTTGTTATTATTATATATTATATATTGAAGGTGAATATATAGGTATTGAAATAAAATATTAAAATTTATTTCCGTGACTTCCAGAATTCGGCAGAAAGTAGGGAACGGAGTGTCTTAACACTAAGTTCCTTCTGTCTAACCTGCTGTGTGAGGGATACAGCGTGAAGCTGATTTAATAATATAATTTATTTTATCGTTACATATTTACAACGTACGAGAATGTATAATGTATATATTATATAAATATTTGATTTTATGTAAACATTTATAATTGCTTATATTAAATGCTGAATTTCATTGTGCCACGTTGACTGCTTTTGAATCATAAATTTATACTTAAATCGGAGTTTAATTTGAGAAAGTAACCACGTCTTTATGAAGACGTCTTTGTTTACGTTAAAATACAAAAAACAACTTACTGTGAGCAAATCAAATTAAAACACAAAAAATAAAACATTCATTCCGTACCATTTGTATAACATTAAGCGATGTAACCGTATTTCTTCACCGTTTCTTACAAAAATTGGCAATCACCTATAGCGTGCCGTGAGCAGCACACGTTACTGGATGTTATCGCAAGTGGGCACCGGGGGGCAATAGAATCCTAAAATGTGCACCTAACTTATTGTAAGACTGCACGTACCTCAGATGAGAAGGTGATACGGTAGAAATTGTATAATATGGAAAACAAATTCTTATTTCTAATTTCTAATTTCTATATCTAATTTCTATAAAATGTCTACAGTCGTGGCATAGGGAATAAAGGTGCGACTGTAAATGCGACTGGTTGTACGTTCGATTCAAAGTCAAAGCACGGCGTTGAGTTCCGCCACTGACACGTTATACCTCCAGAATACGACGGAAAATGAGGAATGGAGGTATCTTAATGGGAATGATATAATCGTAACTTAACATTACATTCCCAGGTAGTATTTTTTTTACTTTAAATCGTTTGTCAATAATTGTGATAATTGGTTGTGTGTATTAATTAATGCAGATCTGTATTAATTATCGAATCCGTTAAGGAAGAGAAATCACGAATAAAATTATAATAATATAATAGAAAAGTACAAGAAGCAGGAATTCTTTCTTGTATTTTTCTGTCGTCATAGAAATGAATAGCAAATATTACATTTGAATAAAGTTATAATTGAAATTTGTAAACAATGCATTGTCCTGCTGCCATTTCTACGTAACTCTGTTCTTAGAACAGTCCGTTTGCAGGATAACCTAATTGATTGTTTTCTTCAACGTTTTATGTCTCTTTTATAGCGTGGACGAGCATACAAGTGGTTAGTTTAAGACAATTTATTACAGCCATAAATATATCTCGATGAAAGATTTAACAATAATTTTGATCAATTGGCATTATGATTGTTATAAGAATAGACATTTTTTGTTTCTATATATTTTTTTTATATTTAAGGATATTGTTTAATTTTATTTTCCACTTTTTTTTTTTTTTTTTTTTTTTTTTTTTTTTTTTTTTTTTTTTTTTTATGGGAGAGGACAAGGCAAACGAGCGTTCGGGTCACCTGATGGTAAGTGATCGCCGCCGCCCACGACCCCATGCAACACCAGAAGAGCCACACGGTGCGTTGCCAGCCTTTTAAGATGGAGATGAAGGGCACCGGGGCCCGGCATCACCTAATGCGAAACGCAGTGGCAAGGGCCACTACTTCACGCCGGTTTTAAATGCCGGGGGTGGGGGTAAATCCGGTCGAGTCTGCCCATGCGTGTTGCCATTACTGGCGACGTGACTCTACCACACGCACTTTAGTCGCCTCTTACGACACCGACAGTACCAGGGTGATCCTATTCTAAGCCGGGACCACACGGCTGACTTCACCAGAGCGAAGAAATGAAAACATAAATAAATATTTTCTTTCCTCGAGTGGGAATCGAAACCTCAACCAGTCGATTGTGCAGCACAATTTGTACCACTGCGCTCGCTGTATTCAACATATAGCAGGGTAGGCAGAGGGAACCTAGTGTAAAGCTACCTTACACTTCACTTTCGAAACATTGCACTTTGGCGGAACTCATTATAATCAGAACAAAGAAATGAAAATATCTTATTTCCCCCAGTGGATATGAATAGACGACCATTGTGTTTACAGTCACATAATACTACCGCTGCACCACTGCGACGGAAAGAGGAAATAATGTAGAGATAACTAAAACAATACTTGATTTGAACCAAAAATTTGAGGCTACTTAAAAAACAATAGTTATATATATATATCCTTTTAATATAAGTCGTCCATTTCCAGGATTTCTATAAACAGCAATTACTCTTTATATTTCAATCGACGCCTGTACATTAGATGGTCGCCAGTAAATTATAGGCGTGAAGGAGCGAGGTGGCCGAAGAAATATTACCGACGTTGGATATTTGTTCACATTAGGGCTTAAAAGCATAAATATCGATGCTTTTTGAGTTCTACATTTATTACGTAATGCTTGCTTTATTTGGTATTTACAAAAGAGATTTGACTTAATAATCTTAGAGAAGTACCAGTTTGAATTGATTATTTAATTTTTTGTAGGACAGTCCGTCCATCTGTCATTACTATATAAGCCACAGTACTTGCGGTCAGAACGACTCTGGACATTTAGAATGTATTGTGTCTTTCATTCTACTCTTAGTTATTTCTCGTGGGCGAAGAATATTTTCAAAGTATTACAAGGTATTAGGTATAAATATTTTTTGATATCGATAATAATTTGTAAATGTATAGCAATTTTTTACCTCATTTCCTCACGGGACTGGAGTACTGGAAAACTTACCTGTAAAATAAAGATTAAAAATAGATAAATACTGTACTTCAAGTAGTAGATAAAACAAGGGACGCGTAAATGAAAATATACATATATTTTTCTATGACTTTAAACAACAATATAATTAATATTTGCAAAACTATCGATAGTTTGCCATCACTCGAAGTGTTTTCTCCCCGAGTGTAACTGTTTAACAAATCGCCGTATAAAGACCGGCCGACCGCCCGCTGAGTGCTTAATCACTTAACACTCGCCAGATTAACGAAAAATTTATTACCGAAAAATGTCCCCCTGTATTTTATTACTATTTGGACTAATTATTTTCTTTTATTTTTATTTACAAAATTTTTCATATTATTAATAAAACAACGATATATTTATATTTGTTTATGTTTATATACTCTAGGTAAAATTATTATATACATAAACAATATATCACTGTACATACGAGTCATCTATAAGACTCGTATATGATACATTTGTAGATGTTATATATATAGTTGTTAAATTGCGTTATAACCAATATAATTGTTTGTATTGCTTTTAAATCAATATATATGAATTAATATGAGTCATGTCAACTTTTCATACATATAAAGTAATTAAATAAATCAAATCCACGGTAGATTCCGCACACAACAGCAGGGTAGCCAGAAAAACTTAGTAGCATTCATTGTAAAATAAGTCCTGTATAAATATATTCTTTTCCAATACAATAGCCTAATAAATTAATGTATGTAATTTATAAGTCGGCTCTACCTTAGGAATTTCTCGTTTTTTTTTTATAGAAACCCCAGATGATGCAATGGGACAAAATCGTATAAAATGTAAGCGTCCCGCCAAAAGCGCATCAATCTCTCCAAAAGCAAAGATTTACCCTTGTAACGACATTAATTCCGTCAGTACGTAGCGCCGGACCCTCGTCCGTAGCAGCCAGCCCGTGAAAAGAAACCCTTTTTCTGAGAGAAACGGAATGATGGACCTGCCTTTTCAATTTACAAATTACATTTTCTACTATATGAAATATTATTTTTATTAGTTCAATACTTTCAAAATTAAAGATAAAATCTATCTGCAAATATTCTGATATCACTTAGTTTTAAAGTTCTCGATAGCCTACAACGGCTGTAATATTCGATCACATTCACAATATTTTTTTTATATTTAATATATTATACTTATATTAAACCTACTATAATTTTATTACTTTAAATACATACTATACTCGTATTTTTTTTTGTAATAAAAAAAAAAATCTCCGCACATCCTCACAACTATCACGTCAAACGCACATATAATGGAAGGTCAACAGTATGTTTGGTCGTTCATTGCAGGATCAAAGCTGTGCTCGCCAAATAAATAGGTGATTCCCTTTGTAAATAAATACTGAAAGTCCAATTCAAATAGTTTCAATAAGAATGCGTTTGAGAAGCACTGCTATGGCTAACTAAGCTTTACTAAATCTATTTGTTGTACAGGTAGGAATTTTGATTCTTCCACAGTTAAATAAACGTTTTGGTGTTTTTTTTCTGGTTTCTTATTCTTTATTATGGAATGATGATTTTTGTTTTAGGTGGCGAAGCAAAGTAATTAAGATATAAATTAAGTTATTTCCTTTCGTGATAACTTTGTTGTCGGTCTTTCGGTCTACTTGTTTGTTTATCTGTCTGTCTTTCCATCTGTCAACACTATTTTTCTCTAAATGGTATTGTGGAGGTATGATGTTGAAATTGAAATCAAATAAGAAAAAAAAAATTTAAAAAAACCCTTCCAATTTTAAAACAATTGTGTACTTATGTTTTTTTTAGACAACTGATTCTTCTTGATCGAGGGAATGAAATGTTTAATATTACTTTCGCCACTCAATACGCATTGCGAACAACGAAAGTGTCTCAACACTATATTTTAAATATCGTTCAAATTTAAAATTAAATAATTATTATAATATCAAATTCTCTACCAACGCCATCTATTTGCAATTTAAAAACTACAAAGTCTCTGATCATCCCTTAGAACTCGCCCTCTGTACGGAAAATGTGCAACTAAAATAAGAGGGTTGTTTTCTAAGTGGATAACGTATGTTTAATATTGCTTAATTTCGATAGAAAAATTATACTATTAAATAAATATATGAGTTGCGGTATTATTTATTTTTCTTAAAAAAATGATTATTAAGAAATTTAAATTATTATATTTACTTATAATTTACTGTGTTTACTTTAGTGGCGCCACTGGTTCGTCAATCTCTATGTAGAAACTTGTTAAATTGAATAATTAAAAATCTTTATGAAGAAAATAGAAGAGTCTGGAACAAAGAAGGCCAAGGAACACAAGGGTGTGACTATAGCGCGACGATTGTGGGTTCGATCCCCACTCGAGGAAATGAAATATTTATCTAAATTTATATTTCTATTTCTTTGCACTGGTTTCGAGGCAAAGCCCGGCGTTGATTTCCGCCACTCAGTCGGTGGCATTTTTACAATTTTTCCATACAAACTTTCCCCAAATCCCCTCTTAGTGTATATTTTATACACATTTAATTAAAAAAAAAACCCGCTGCGTTTCTTGCGCCGGTTCTTTTCACGTCTCAGGCATTAACTTTAGTGAACTGGTGGTAAATTGTTTGACGTTCAAAAAATGAAGTATGTAACTTTTAATTTTGATTAAAATTATTTGACGTTGACTTCGACTTCTTTCTCCATCATTCCATATTTGTGCTAATTATTAGTCTTATTAAAATATAAAGAGGAAGTTATAATAATTATATTTATATGTATATATAGTTGTATAATGTGATAACAAACCATAAAATGAGAATGTCATTATTCTTTATTATAATAAGAAAATACAAGTATCATTTAAAATTTATTTTCACGATCGTGATCTACATACGAGTATATTTTGATAAAGCTTACACGTGGGCGAGTAATAAGATGCTTTGCAGTGAGTGCTATTTATGATGAAGTTCTCAGAATTCGTTTCAGGAAAATTTTCCATTTAAATAATTGTAATAAAAGCTTGTTACTTGGAAATATTTAAAATAATTTGTTTTAGTTTTTTTTTATGTAACTAAAAAAAATAAATTTATGATAATATATTTGTTCATACATATATATATAGAGGCCAGTCGTGGCTTGTGGAATACCTTAATTTCATAATTTACACGATATATTAATAATCCTTTTAGAAATAAGCCCACCTACTAAAGTGTTGTTAACCGTTAAAAATTGTATTACTTTTATGTTTTTTAAATTTAAAGAATAATATATATAAACTTATCTTAAGAAATCTGAATATCAAATCAAGTTCATTTATAAGTCATTGAAGTTAAATAATATTATATGTATTCGATATTATAACTGAATGCTCCAACACATGTCTGAAAGATTTTTTCGATTGGAATTACACGCGAAGATTAAGTTCAAAATTATATTACATATATAAATTAGAGATACAAAATTGTGTTCTTTTTTATCTTGAACTTATTAGTTGAAAATACCAAAAAGATTTATTTATTATTCTTTAAGCGAGATACATTTTTTATTATTTAAGCTTCACCCTGTATCCCATATAAGCAGGATATGAAGAACCTATTAAAAAATTCTTTGTCACGTGTTGAGGCTAAACTCCACATAACTCATCATCATTAATCATTCCCACGAGTAGAAATCGAACCCACAGTCTTTCAGCTCACAACCAGACGGTCACAATATAATTATATAATATAAATTCCATTTGTATTTCTATACGTTTAAGCTAACCTTATTCCCCGGAGGTGGGTGTGGACCAGGGGAGGAACGCGCGTTGGGCAGTTGCAGCAAGTGGCGAATACTGTACCCTTGTCTTGATTTACGTGACATTCTGAAACAAAAGTAGAACAACACTTTAACAACTTAATTGCTTAACGTTTGGTAGCTTTTAATCGAGTTCTGTGAGAGAAGTAATAAAATAAGGATTTTTAATTTTTATATATATTCATATGGATCTTACTGTATGATTATCATTTATATTCTATTTTATTTTATTATTTTTCTTTCTGCTTACATCTGTACGCTAATGAAAAGTATGAAAATTTAAATATATACTTATTAAATATGCACTATATTCTCCTAAATTATGCAGTATATTTAATTTAGTAATTATAAAAAAAAATACATGATTCCCATTTAAGACGATGAAATATTTAATATTTTCATTCCCTCGCTGTGATAACGAGGCAAAGCGCGGCGTTGAGTTCTGCAAGTCAACACATTATAAAATAAATCCAGAATTCATTTCATTCTGGATCTCGATATTACTCATTGAACTAACTCTAGATTTTTTAAATTTGTATAACTATAATTATTTTAAGAAATGCCTGAATGACACCATTTACAACATTAACAGTGTAGGTAGGTAGACCTATTAGGCCATTGAGACTTATTGAAGTTTTGAATTACAGTTCTTTTGGTTACGATATAGTATAGGATACATACAATATAATATAGGATTTTGAGTGGCGGCACTCTACGCCTGGCAAAAGCCTTGTTCTCAGAGCGAAGAAATGAAAATAATAATAAATAATAGTTCATTAACTTCAGTGGGAATGTAAAGCAGCTTGTGCCCCTGCGCCACGACCGCCTGTAATAATTATAAAAATATATTTATACTATATAATATGATTATCGAGAATGTTATATACATATACCTATGTACGAGTATATATTATATGCATATTCTACGTAAATTCGTTTACTTGTAATAGTAAAACTTCTAGACAACTCCAATTTAACCTCCTGTATGCTTTTGCATATTAAAATTCAGTTTGCAAAAATCTCATTCAATATGCGGCGTTATTTTAAGTTAGCTGCGCGTTAGCTGCGCGTAGCATTGCAGCTATTCATTGAAAGATTTAATGAATGTAAAGTCATGGAAATATATGTTGTATTTATGTTATAGACATTCATTATAAAATATATTTTAATGGTATTTAAGGAAAATATTTCAAAAATGTAATTCGAATAACTCAAAATTATTAATAACGACAGTTTTTGATTCAACTTCCAATGATTTGTTTTCATTTTTCAAAAACAAAACGTCTGCGTTAAGAACTGCTACTAAACAAGGAATATTTTTGGAAATCGGAAGGAAATTGGGAAATGGAGTGTCTTAACAATAAGGTTCCATCTGCCTACCGTGCTCTGCGGGATATGCGGGATACAGCGTGATGCTAAAAGTGATTACTAAGACTATATCTCAGTTAAATAACCGCTAACAAGATCGTGCACATAAAGAAAATTATGACATTACCAACAAGCCAACAACAAACTTCCATAAAAACTTCATTATACAAGTAAGTTCGTTCAAAAGTAAATTCGCATTATAAATTCGAACGTCATTTCGCTTGACAAATGAAGGAAAGATATTAAAAACTTTCTAAATACATTTCTACGTGCAATCTAGTTACATATCTGCGTTCAAAGGAATTTTCCAGATGAGATATTCTAGGATATATTTCAGTTAATATCTTTCTTTGACTATACCAGCTTATAGTGGCGTCCGGCTTGCAAGTTAAAAATTTATAGCTACGACTAATATGAATTGTTATTTTTAGTGTTTGAGGCATGGATTTTATCTAATTTTAATATTGATCTATTCACATAAATAGTCTTTGAATGGAAAACAATTTAACTGTTATTTCTACAGACGTAATAAATTCAGCTTCACGCTGTATCCCGCACACAGCAGGGTAGGCAGAGGGAACCTAATGTTAAGACACTCCGTTCCCCACTTTAAGTCGATTTTTGGAGGCATTGTATGTTGAGTGGTGGAACTCAACACCGCTCTTTTCCTCGAAACCAGAGCAAATCGAGCAAAGTAAATAAATATTTCACTTTCTCGAGTGGGAATCGACCCCCAAAACCGTCGCGTTACAGTCACACCCTTGTGCCACTGCGCCACTACGGCCTCCGTGATTATACTTAATTAATATTCATGAAGATGAAGCACGGCGTTAATGTCCGCAACACCTCACAATGTCTTAATAATTCGGCGGAAAGTGGAAAAGACGTACTAACATCATTATGTATGTTACGAAAAAACTATGACAAAAATTATAAAAACAAATTCAAGAAATTCATTTAATATTAGACATTACTATGATCAGCAAATTTGCTGGGAGGACGGGAGAGTAGGTAATATAAAACATGTATTTTTTAAGTTATTTAAGCAAAATTTAAAATACAAGTAAACTTGAAGTCAACGTATCGTAAACATTAAACTCTTTTCTTGCGTAAAAAAGTTACGAAGTAAAAAAACTGTTACTTACAAACAATGATTTTGTTTAAAATAACCACTAACTTCTATTGAAACTTATACTTGAAATTTTGTCAAGTTCAGTTGGAGACTTTCTTGACGCTAATTAATTACAATTCATATAACATATATATGTATAATATATATAACCTATGTATAATATAATAATAATAAGTAATAATTTAATAAGTTATAATTAATCGTGCAAATGTTTGTTACAAAATTTATTTTTTACATTAAATAATTCATTAAATTTGATATAAAAATAAAATATATTATTTAAGTGGAAATAGTAATATATTTTGTAAACACTTTAATTCTAAGTATTTATTGTGAGAACAGACTAGATGCATAAGTTATGTTAGTTATTCTTTGAGAAAGTTCTTTGTTGCTTATATCTCGGAAAAGTTTATAATGGAAATTGTTTACGATTGAAGTCCCTAGAATCTGAATCCATTACAGGTTGTTGATATTAAATGGTAATAAATTTTCAACCTATTTGTTATGTTTCTTGTGTCCAGTATTAACATTTATTTTACAATCAATAGAATTATTATCATTATCATAATTACTATCACTACTCTCTTGTGATCTAGGAAATAAAATATATGTAACAAGTGAAAGGGAATAGTTTAGTTCGCCAAGATTTTATCGTCAATATAGAGTATCGAATTCCGAAGCCGCGATATGTCTAAATTAGACCAATAAAATCACTTGTATACAGTATAAATACAATGTAGTGATGTGTTTGCATAAGGGCCATATTGATCTATATTAAACCAAAAATGTATTTATGGTACTTATTTAGATAAAATTTAATGCCATATTGTTGAAAATCGCTTCGAAATTAGCCATTAATAAATTTCTCGTAAACAGTAAATGAATAAAAAACTTGTCATTGATAAACGTGACGGTTGTGGGTTCGGTTTTAGAAAACAATCTAAAGGCGATACTAAAGAATGTATAATAAAATACAATATTACTATGTTGACGAGAAAATAACTTAAAGAGATATTTGGAAATTGTATATTTTCAAATTTTGTCTTCTTCCACACAAATCGATTCAAGTAGTAAAAGCGAATGCAAAATAGATTTGTGTTCCACTTCTTTAAGTTTTGAGTGCATACACGCGTAATGGTGAAAAATCACATGGTGGTAACTGAAAGAATCATTTGACTTAGTTTTATCGATATAGGTATATTTAAAATTTTATTATCTAACAAAAACTAGATTAATACTTTCTAGAAAATATATAAAAAATTAAAACAGCGGGACTTCATCCGGCGCCTCTTGGAAATTATCCAAGAAACCCGATTTTGAATCCCACTAAGTTCAATTTTTTATGTTTTCTATAAATGATATCTCTTTCTACAATAATTTAACAGTCGTATTACAATATTATAAGTTAATTATATTTTAAATACATGTTCTTCCAGTAGAATTTTGACCTATAATTTAATTTTTAAACAAAATTTTAACAATTTTGGCTTTTTCCTTTGACTCATATCCAATAAAAGAGTTTATTTGTAAATAATAGTTTCTATTAAAAGATTATACGCTGGGTGAAACCTAAACGGAAAGCTATTACAAACATATTAAGTTTATTACAAAAATGGCAGGTCGAGGATGTGAACAGAATTTAATTTATTTTCATACATAAGTAATAAGTGTAATAGGATATATATATATGCTTATTGTTTTAACTTTCTCTACATTATTTCAGGTCGTATGGTAGTTGTGGGTTCGATCCCCACTCGAGACGAAGAAATATTTATTCACGCTTATACTTCCTTCCTTCTCACTCAGCGTGAGAAAAGTGAGGAAAAGAGTGTCGTAACACTAGCTTTCCTCTGCCTACCCTGATGTATTTTTTTCCACTCTGTTACTCTTTTTTTGTACCAAATACAGACTTATAACGAGTTTGAACTTACGACCGTCATCGTATGTCAGGTGTGAATCTTAACTATCCTTATGACGATTACAAGTATAATATAAAATAATTTTAAACGAAGACTCACAGTATTTAGACGTACGGGCTCGAGTTACGTAAGCGTGCCGAGAATTTACATTTCACCTCAGTTTAAGTAATGCTAAAGTCTGATATTTGGCAAACTTGAAACAGTATCAATTTTCGTAGCTTATGTGAAGAAATTTTAATATATTTCTATAGAAATGAGCTTTTATAATATGGTGAATAACTTTTCAAAAATACTTACATAGTGTCCATGTTTATATATTTTTGTTTGCTGTTTTTTTCTCTAAGTTATTATAATATATTAAAACGCAAAGCAATTAACACTTGAAGATATATATTCAAATCTTGATAAAAAAATGTAATGTAGTAGAGATTTTATGTATAACCCACATTTCTGTAAAATATATTTATTAAAATGAAAGGCTGGAAAATTTTAAATTATAATAATACAAAAAACTTTTTAACTTTATCAAAGAAAGTTATATAGAAGTGTTCAAACTGTATACTTAAGCAATCAATAACACAAACTTCGCTAAGTAGTCTTTCACTCCGGAGTTGTACTGCCTCGGTAATGAGAAAGGATTAATTAGACTGTAGACTGGTCTACTGTCGCTTTAAGCCGATCTTCGCTTTTTATAAAATTTATATAAGCTGTTATTGTTTTATACTACGCATTTGAATTTGATTGTAATGGTTAAGATGGGCGAAGACGTGTGAAGGCGTGTGTTCGATATATATTAAAATTCTGTTAAGTGCGAGTCGGTCTCGCCCACCGACGATTCCGTACCAATTTCAGGATTGTGCCACTTATAAAAAGTTGAGAAACTTTACTTCAAATAGAAGTTTGTAATGATTCTTTTTTGTAATATAATATTAATATGAATTTTGAGTGCTTTTTTTCTTTGTTTGTAAGTTCAAACTTCATGCCAAATTTCATAGCTGTAATTCCACGGAAAGTACAAAATTGGTTTTCATTACGTGGTAATTTCATATAAAATGCTCGAATATTTTAATTGTGTTGAAGCATGATGTTGTGCTCTAAGGGATAGTAGACCTGAATATTTGATATTACTTTAACTAGAGCTTACCACGTTCTACGTGATAAATGGATTTACTTTGGATAGACGAAAAATAAAGTGATGCTGTAAAAGTTCCAGTTTTTTTGAAGCAAGAATCAAAATCAAACCTAAAAATCAAATTTGTGGAACGGTGGAACACTTGGTTCCCTCTCCTTCTGCCTACCTTGCTGTGTGCGGGATACAGTGTGAAGCTGTTATGTTAAAAAAATGAGAACAATATAAAAAAATTAAGAGATCGAGGATCGATGAAAAACATTACAATTATATTTAAAACCAATATAAACTTAGCAATCATAACTTTGAAAGATTTCAAATTTAAAACGCGATCCTTTGAAACATAAATCCTTACAAAGGTTTACGGAAAGTTTCTTACTCGGTACTTTCTTTAAGATCCCGGTCAAGTACAAGTTTTCCTTGTTGCAAGAATTCTGTAGAGCGGTCAACCAACGTATATCTACAGTAAATTGAAAATGGCTTAGGTTCTAGAAAAATAAAATGACTAGTAAAAGTTTTATGTTCAAAGAATGAAATATTTTTAATAAATTCATTTCTCATTTCGCATATAGCGGGTGAGCGTAGAGAAAGTAGAGATTTGGTGTGCTAGAGTGGAGAAATGTAATATTTATTCACGAGTGAAAGATATTCCAAGTGAGAATTGGATCTTATAGGTCTGTAGCATTTACCATTAGATGCTGACATACTACCACAGCAAGATTAAGCAGCTAAAAAACTGAACATGATTAGTGTGGGTTCAAATCCAACTTCAGGAAATATCGATATTCATAACATAAGTCGTTTACTGATCTAGATACATACAGCGCGGCCTTCGCGCCCACACATCCACACACCCCACATATCAAATGTATATAAAGTCAATGGCTTATTATTAGTTCATACGTGCCAATCTCATATTATATGATAGTAGATACGTGAATATTCCTTTTCATTATCCTTCTAATATTATATATGTGAATGAATGCCTGTTCCATTTTAAAATGTAAAATTACTGAACACATTCAGATAAAATGTAATACAAATGTACGTGTATATATATATATATATATATATATACATCAGAATAACACATAGACTACAATTTATGTAAACTTTTTGTATGACTTAGCTGAGCGGGCGAAGCCGCGATTGGGTCGCTAATATTTAATTTAGGACATAATCCAATATTTACACGATGTAAAAACCAATCAATATATAAATTATAAGTTTCTTTTACCGCATATCGTAGTTTCATAACCTAATTTCCTTAGAGTAAAGCTTATTTCCTATTCATGAACCGAGTCCAATAAATTCGAGTCAGTCTGTTTACAGTCGCTTTGTATTGACTATCTAATCCGAGTATTAAATGTAGGTACTTATCGTTAATTTATTGTGATTTACATGTAATTGAGTTTTTTATTTTAAAGTAAAATATTAGCTATAATATAATATGTAATATTAAAAGATATTCACATATTTTTATTCCAAATATAAAATAGTATCAATTAGACTTAAATTAAATAAAAAAGATATTGTCAGGTCGCCGTGTCACTGATAAATTAATTTAATATTAAAATAAAATCCTTTATGCAGTAATAGGGACATGTTGGGCGTATGTACTAGACTTAAAAGACAGTTGCGTCCCTGAGGGCCATTTATTGTTCGAAGCGAGTAAAAAGAAACGGGGCAAATATAAAGAGACAGTAGTAGCATCCCAACAAATCTTTCCGTCACAGGATTCTCAACCCTAAGTCGATTAGAATTAGAACAGAATGGAGCTGCATTCGATTATGTAAACAAATATCGCATAGAATATTTCGCATAGCCGGTTATTACAATTTATACACAGTAGCAGTAAATTCTGAACGTTCAAACTCAAACGTAAAATGGTATAATTAAGCCACTATGTCATCATTTCATTTCTTATCATGTTATTTCTATGTTTATTTTGTACAAAGTTATATTATGTAACTCGCTCTATGCTCGCTTGTATAATTTATTCATAGGATTTTCAGTCACCGGTAGCGTTAAAGTGATTCAATTATATCTTGTATTTCCTAGAAAATCAATTTGTATACAGGTCTCGACAGACGTTAAACTAATAACTTTATGAATTCATACTAAGGCTAATAAGCCTCATAATCAAATGATGTTATCGGGGTCGCAGGTCCAATTCTTATTTGATGCTTCCGTCTCCTTAAATATGGAACGCTTATCAATATGATGGCATCGTCACAACAAACAATCAATACCTATTATATGTACATACGTAGCTATTAACACAGCTGCAGGCTCAGCCATTTTGAAGTGCTTATTTCCATTATAACATTGTACTAACTACACTGAAATGTTCTACAAAAGTTCGCGTTTTGCTTCGTAAAGTCCAGAACTTTTAACTTAGCGAAGTATACTAACTCCCCAATCGGAATTACGCGAAAACAACATTTATTACAAGGGGCCAAAGATTGAATTAGCTCGCGGTGGAATTGAGCTTACAACTTTGCGCAAATAGACCAAGTTCAAGTTATCTGAAAAGTTATTTAACAAAGTTTCATAGCTTTCTTGACTGTTATGCGAGTTTATACTTTGAGTAGTGGGGATTGAGTTAATTATTGTTTGTAGGATAAAGTTTACTTAGGACTTTTGACGGGCGAGGCTCGTCTGCGTTATCCCATCGAGAACCGTGACTGTAGAAAGATTTTCCTTCTCTACAATAGACTGAGACTGGGGCCGGTTACTAAAATGACTTTGTAATGGCGTCCTCAATAAAACGATCTTCTATATCGTGGGCTTTTCGTTTTATTTATGATCAAAAGGAGTTTTTTTAGGACAAACATTATATATTCAAAGTGGCACCTTTCCTTATTTATTAGGTTATTACATTTTATTCCATTTCTTACATAGCGTTAAGTAGATCAGACACTTTACACAAATTTCATTAGCTACAAGTTATAAATTATACATAAAGAAAAGTTACTTTAATTAATAACTTAACAACAGAGACCTGTCCCTCATAAATATTCCAATTAACATAATATTTCAAACAAAGGATACTTAAGTCAAGAGTCTATGAGATAAAGATAATTATATAAGAAAAGATATTGATTTCGCGGTACGCTAAGACAAGGTCACATCTTAATATGATTTTACAATTCTTCGTCTTGCTTGTTTCTTTCATTGACTATGTGTAAATTATTTTAAAAAATATCCTTTGTTTTATTTACTGAATGTTATCAGCTATATTGAAATTATATAAAATATGATTATTTGTCGAATTGAAACATTTAAATGAAATAGAAATACACCCTGTATACTCGATGTGCACTCCCTGTATCTCATGCTTGTATGTAAAAAAAAGCAAATATACACATTTAACACTTTTATATATTTGAATTAATCTAAGTTCTCCCCTATTCATTAAATTCTTTTGTTTGATTCGTAAAAGAAGTTTGTTTCACTCTCACTACAAGTTTTTACGACCGCGCAAATATATGATCATATTACTTTTAACTCAAACTTTTAGTTTTGAAAACTTTTCAACTATGGAAAAACAAGTAAAAAGTGTGTTGATTTGCTATCACCTGTCACTTATCCGTGCGTCCGGTCCATAGGCAAGGTCAAACGGGGTGATAGCGTCCTCCTCGCGCTCGCTGAAGTAAACACAAATCACAAGAGCATCATCCGGGAAACGTCACTCGTGGAACACTTCAAAACAACATCTAAAATCTTCGAAAACACTCACAAAGGCCACGTACACCGTGAAAAACATGGAAATACACCAGATTCCAGTCAGAGAAGTGTAGGTCGACTCACAGCATAACCTCAAAATATCTTACTGACACTCCGCGGCCCACAGGAATTAATAAAAAGTTTCTTTATAAAACAAGTGGGATGTGAGCATGTTCCAAAATGGCGGAACTTTGCGTTAACTTCGGAACGTACAGCGACGTGAAGTTGTAGGGTGCGCGACTCGCGCCGCCCGCGCTACGATTGCGCAGTCTCTACTAACTTTTCTCATAACAATTTCACGAAAAAACTTGCCAACACTTAGTTTTTACTGTGAAACTTTTCGATGGGCCTCCGAATGTGAACTATTACTGTTGTATATTTATAAAAGTAGTTTTGAACGTTGCGAATACAGGTTAGGTAAGAATGTAGACGCGTACAATTATGAAACATGTCCGCGAGCCGCGAACTCGACGGGGGCTCGCTCGGGGAAAATCAATAAGTTACGGCCGACTCTCTCCGCCGCTCTCTACGTTTAATCATACACTCTGTGAGCAAAACATTAAAACTTGTCCGTTTGTTTGGAGAAGGGAGGCGATAGTCGATAGAGGCGCGGGGCGGGCGGCGGCGAGGGCGGCGGGGCGGGCGGGGCGGCCGGCTCGTTGCCCACTTTCGCGAGTTTACTTAGAATAAAGTTTTCCGAGGTGTTCTTACTGAGAAGTACGAATTTGTACTGCAATGTGAGAAAGATTGGCGGCGACGGCGCCCCCTCCGCCCAACTCTACTTTGCTGCATTGTTATCGGCGGCCGCAAGATCAAATTAAAAGTTTGCTTAATAACTTGTAAGGCTGTTTATTAAGTTGCTTGTCCTAGTTTTAAATTTCCTCGCGATTAAATGCGAACTTGTGATTAAATAGAACAATCATTTCTTGAATTTATTTTAATAAATTTTACATTGTGAGTTATTTTTATTCTTTTTAAATAATAATAATGATTTGCGTATTGATCGCTATAAGATATGTGTCATGGGTATATACATATATAGACGTTATATATAACATATAATTAAAATAATATCCTTAACCATTATTTTGTTATAAATGAATTATTAATAACAGAGTCCTCATGGTGACCAAACTAAAAGCGTTTCAAGTTTGTACTATAATTGGTTCGACCCAAAAGTCACCACTCAACAGAAAATATCGACTAAAGTGATTTAATTCTTTAAGTAGTGTAAACAAGTTTTGTCTATAAATGTTCATCTCCACGCGCCCTAACTTTCCCTCTGTCCGACGGCAGTCGCCAAACAAATCCATAGACCAGTTCGTGAAACATATAAATTGCACGACTCCAATATAATACGGAACTTTACAAATATGATAAGTCTGTACAAATAAATATTCAAAGACAGGTCTAATAAAGTTGGTGTTTTATGAATTCTGTCGACGGGTCGGGCGAGTAGTCGGACTCGCCGAAGTCGGGGAAGCCAGACTCCTACCACCCCCTTGGGTTGAGTATTAACAAGTACTTTACGAGATAAATAAAGTTAGCTTATAAGAGACTGTTGACGTTTGTACGGGATTTTTGTGTAAGTTGAAGTGGCTATTACTCAATTCTACTTTGTGTTATTCTAATGAAATAGTAATCTGGCTTATTTTTAATAATAATTGTTAAATATAACTTTATTTTACAACTAAATTAACATAAACAAATGATATTTATTAATAGCAAAAGAAAGAGAACGTAGTGTTTTAACACTAGACTATCTTTGCCTACATCACTAAATGCGCTAAATGAACGTGAAATGAAAACAAACTACTATATGTCTGCACAGCAAAGATCTAGTTTTTTTGATATACATATTTTCATAAAACTCTTTTGACAACATTCTATATTTGTGAAAGTTTTCCACATAAGACAACATAACTCAACCGAGTTATATTATAAACTAGCCGACCTGGGCGGCTTCACCCGCTTGAACTATACGAATATAGATAATTTCAATGTATATATGTGCATTTTAAACATCACATATTCATTAGATGAAACAGAAAATGTAGTGAAATATGAAAACACGTTTCAGTAAAGCAAACTTTAAGCTCATACATGGAAGTTGATTCTGAGAGCAAGTTTCTGGGTCTCTCCTATTTCCATATTAGTCCTCAGTATTTGAATGCGAGCGTAAGTGTTCTACGATAGTTGGGTTAATAACTTTGGCTTGTTGAATTGCAGTAACATACATTTTAGATTCGACAGAAGTTATTACTATATTACAATACAATATATATTATTTAGACGTTGATACTAATGTTTAAAGATTGTCTATTTAATTCACCAGTTTCTATATTTTATATATTTTTTAATCGTATAAATATTACAAAATTTATTAAACTTTAGTCAATTTTATAAAATTTTATAGTAAAAATTATGAAGTCTAATATTTGAAAATCCGTCCATATAATGAATATTTTGTAGTTTTTTTATATTATTATATGAAAACATTAGATATATAATTTTCCAATGAAACAACTCACGAAAACTGTTTACCCTTCTCATAGAAACTGCGAGTAGCTTATTCGATGTCAGCCCCAACTATTTCCGCAGTTACAAATACTATCCAAACGACAAATTACAGTTATTCTACGTAGACGTAAAGCCGTGAGCTTAAAATAAATAGCGAAATTAACATATAAATATGTACATAAATGTTAAACTCAACGTAAATTATGTATTTTTATTAAAATATTATGATTATAAAAATACATAATCACGCAGTACACATTCCATAACTATAATAGTGTAGATTATCATTGACAATAGAATATCGCCTGACAGTAATAGTAGCTTTAGGTTCGATTCCCATCCAAGAGAATACTGCTCTGCGATCTGAGAATATTTCTGCACTGGCAAGACAAAACGTGAAATCGAGTATCGCCACTCTATTGAGTGCTTACGATATGTTTCAAATTTGAGCGGAGAAAAGCGGAGAACGGCGATGTGTCTTAATAATAAATATTACCTAGTATGTAGTGTATACGGAATATAGTGAAAAGCTGAAGAAGAGGGAGAAGATAAGAAATGGTTGGTACGTAGATTTTTGGTGGTCTGGGTTCAAATCCACTTAGCTTAATATTTATACGAGTATGTGACATATTCTTAATACTAGTTGCTTGACGATAAAATTATTAAATGACCAAAAAGTAAAATAGAATGTGTAATTACTGCATTAACTGTCAAGATGTATGCTATACGCAATTGGAAATATTTGAAAGTTATAAGCCTACCTCTGCAGCCTCTGTAAAATATAAGCATGACAAATCTTATCAATACAAAGAAAGCCAATAGTAATATATATTATAATTGAAATAATCTTCATTAAGTTGAGAGAATGTGAGCTAAAGATATAGAATAACTGAACAAAGTTAATCGACGAGCAAATAGAAAATATTTTAGAAACTCGATCACGAATTTATATGGATTCAAAAGGAAGCACTCGCAAATCAACACCGTACTATTGAAAATTCAAGAATTTGACGCTATATTCTGAGCAAATATAGGAAGACCATTCACCACTTGCAACGCCATATCTATTTTTACGTCAGTTTTTAGTTCCAATTAAAGATATTAAACCTTCATTAAAGTTATATTGTATCTATTATAGTAACTTTAACTTACTTAACTTTTTAAACTGTTATATGCCATGAATCAGTCAGTATCATAGTAATCATAATGCTGACTTACGATGATCAAAAACAGCTTAAAATGCCATATATGTGTACAACAACGGTGTAATTAATATTGAATAAACCAAGTAGCTATACGTAACTTCTTTATTTACAAAAATAGTTTTAAAGCACCAATACAGCTTTTAATAAAACTTTTTACATTATTAATTTTTTTTTATGATTGTGGTTATATTTCTTAATATGAGCTTGTGTGAGTAATGATAGTATTCATACATTTACATTTTCTTACAAATAATGATTTAATTTTTTTTGTTTGTCACGAATCTTGGTTTCTTCGATAAAAATAATTTGGAAAAATATTATCAAATATTTTTTTTTTAAATCATTATAAGCTCACGCCTAAACTCAACGTTTCTCGTAGTACGGGTGCAATCACAAATTCTACAAATTCACGGATATAGCTTTTCAACTGCTCTTTGAGAACATTTCAAGTCTTTGTCTCGACTTTCGTTTATAATAATACTGAATTAATTTTTTTCTAAATTTTTTGGTTAAGAAAATATTGACATTCTAGACATTATTGTTAAAGACATTCCTGGCGATTTCTCTACGATTTCTCTACGATTTCTCTACGATTTCTCTACGATTTCTCTACGATTTCTCTACATGCCTACGTCACGGGCTGTTTATATAGATCATGTCAGTCGTGGCGCAGGGGCGTGGCTGTAAGCGCGATAGTTTTGAGTTCGAACTCGCTTCGAGAAAATGAAATATTTATTATTTACATTTTTTTGCTCTGGTGTCGGGGCAAAGCGCGACGTTGAGTTCCGCTAGTCAATACACAATGCCGCCAGTATTCAAAAGAAAGTGGGGAATGGAGGGGCTTAAATCTATCTAACTGTAATCTGATAAAAAAATATCAAGGTTTATTTCTATAAAGAATAACGATCTATTACATAACTATCCTGATACAGTGGTAGATTTTTTTTACAATTTTAAAGAATTATATATTGTTATAAATCCAAATGGCTGATACGCTAAAATACACTGTAAATAATATATTACAGTACAATTATATCTAATTATTTATTTATCATCTGACACGTATTCGCTCTCTCCCCACTTTTATATCCGGGCAACTGACGTTCTTAACCCTTTTGAATGTGTAAATTGAATGAATAAATATAAAATATTTCAATGAATTGAATTCTTTAGCATTTTATTTACATTCCAATAGTCTAGAAATATTTATAGTTGTGAGAACGTTTTTATTAAAACACGGGTAATTTTTTAAAAATATTTTTTTATTTTCTACTTTTGAATACAAAATATAAAAACATAAGGCCAGTAGTGGCGCAGGGGCACAAGCGTGTGACAGACACGACTGTTGTGGTGTCGATTCCCACTCGCGGAAATGTAATATTTAATACTTTCATTTCTTCGCTATAATTTCGAGGTTTTTCGAGTTACTATATACTTTTCGAGTTATTATATATTTAAACTTAAATGCCTACATATAATATATACAAAATTGTAGACTCATTTTAGTTGTACTCGTAGCTTCGCTACGAAACGATTCATCGAGATAAATTTTAATTACAGTGAAATTACAAAAATTAATACAATTAATATATTAATTTGAAATAATCTGTATTGACGCTATCCGCATAGTAAATATATATACTATATAAGTTAGTGCCTCGTAGGTACGACGCGCCGTCCGTCGGAATCTATTAAGAGGATTATGATGCAGCTCCAAGACGAGGGTCGTTGCGTCTCATACGAACGTTGTGTGACTGTTACACCGCACTGTTATTTTCAAAATTTATATTCATGTTTTTTTTTATAAAATTATATTTATATAAAAATATATAACAAAACCAATATTTCTAACTTTAATATAGCTAAGCTTTAGGGATTATTTGTAAGATATTGCAGGTATTAAATATTTATTTTAATATATATCAATACAGTTTAATGTCTTCCAATGTTGTAATGATAAAAAAATCTTTAAAAGACAATAATGTATTTTTTCGTACCTCATAAGGTGAAAACGGAGCTTTTATGGGAAATATCCCTTGTGGGCCGTCTGTCCGTCTTTCAAGCTTAAATTAATATCAAATATTTAATTCTATAGTCCATTCAAGTACCGAAAAAAACAAGCTTCTAGGTCAACACAATCAAAAGATTCATTCATCGATTTTGCAGCGTTTTGTATGAAATTCGCCGCGTATCATACTTTTCGTTTATCTCTGTATTTTTGAATTTAGTAGAAAGTGAAAACTTATATTTCATACAAAATGAGTTTATATGCCCGCAAACTTAAATTTGTCAGTTTTTATGAAGTGTATTTTTTATAGTAGGTATATATATCCAGAAATCGGTACATAAATTTCGTTGGACGATTTTTAATTAGTTTTTAATCAGTGTTTAATTTTTAAGACTATCAAGTGTTTTTCTTTTACACATTACCTTTTGAAAATATTACCTCGAATAATTAAAAAATACCTTGTTTTCAACATTCATACATATCACCTTTATTTCTACAAAGGACAGAAATATCAAGAACGGTGTAAATACTAATACTCTTAATCCACGTCAGCTAAATTATTTATGCATTTAAAAGGATTTACTCTTAATATGAGGTGTAGCGGCGCGGTCACGACTTCCCGACTGCTCTTTACCGTTGAAAAGTTAATTAAGGTTACTGTAATTTATATTTATTTAAAAGTTTTACGTGCTTTTGTGCTTTTATATGTTATTTGTCCTAAAATCTAGAGATTTCAATAATTGTGTTGGTAAGTATTTTTTTATATCATCTAATATTGAGAGATTTTACTAGAGAAATTGACTTAGCTTTAATTATATGTAAAGAGACTAGTTTCAATTTCCAATAGTTTCTTCTACGTAGGTGCACCTACTATAAATGAAAATTCATTTAAACATTATCATTTTGAAAAAAGAAAATAGGTTAAAATTGAGAATTTTAAGAATTCTATCACTCGTATAATTTGGCTTTGCACAATGTATTTAAACGTAATATAAAATGGAAGCTATCAATATGCTGTACGAAAAGACAATAAAAAAATATCAATATCACTCATAATGAGCGAAGAAAGGATTGGGAACAAATAAAAAAATATAACATGATATAAAATAATTTATTCAAATGTTTTGACAAAATGAATCATTCAAAGTAAATTCTATATCAAAAGATAAGAAACTTTATTTAGTTGAAGATACATAATGTCATATTAAAATATATCAAAGCTTTTGCAAGATTTGCAAGCTTTTACAAGATTTGCCCTCTAAGTCACCTTAAACGCTAGTGCTATTAGGCATATTCGGCAAGTCATCCATGTCGATTACTTAGACAATAAGATTACCCTATTTTGCAAACTTTTATATCGCATTTCATATTGACAAGGCCGTTTTACGACAAGGTCAATGCAGTACACCATGTTATGATTTTTAAATTAAGGCATTAACTTTTAGAAGTGAAATGTTACGTTGGAAGTATATTAGCACTTTTTACTGCACGATTGTTAGATAACCTGTTAAAATTATACATTTTACTTGTACAAATACAATGGCATAATTAAAATTTATTTGAAGTTGCAATCAATTTTCAAAGTTATCTAAGTCTTATGATGTGATCGTGGCGCTGCGGTACATCGTGTGACTGTATATATGACGGTTGTAAGTTCGATTCCACTTTTTTCGAAAACGTAATACGTATCAGCTATCTATGTACACTGCTTTGTAGCGCAAACCTAAAAAAAATAAAGATATACGTCAGTATATTTTCTAATAACATTTATTAATAACAGTATTAAGTGAAATCTAAAACCTTTTTTGACAAAGTTATTACGAAAGGCTTCCGTGATCAAAAAAATATATAAGCCGGTATGATACGAGTTACGCTAAAAGTTTAAACCTCAATATTTACTGCTAAACTAGTTTAAACTACATACAATGAAGGAATTATAGTCGAATATAGAGAATGGTGCTTTAAAACTTGTAAGCGAATTTGAAATTTATGCAAACATTTTCTATTCCTTCAGGTGTTTTACATGTATATTAACTATGTTTATTGATTTTATTATTAATAATGTATTCGTCGATCGCTATCCATATTGGTTTAAACTTAAATACGATATCTAAACAGTAAATAATAAATAAGAAAAAAAAATGTAAGGCAAGATATACGTATTACATAGTTAAATACACGTATAAGCGATAAAATAATCTTCAAAAATACAGCCTTACACAGCCTTATTCTGACATTAACACACACAACAATACTTATATAATCTAATCAAGAACATAATCTAATGAAATAGTAATAAACAGAACAAAATAGCACTCAATCAAGAAATAATGAGGCATAAGATTAGATAAAACGTTAGTGTAGCGGATTCAGTGAGACAGAAGCAATAAATCTCTCAGCGCCAATTACAAGTATATGATTGTCGAACATCCAAGAATGGTACTCGAGTCCGAGGCAATGGGTCTTTTGGGAAATACACGTGACAATTGGGGTCGCTGTGACCCAAGCTTTATATGGATTTGTATGGAATACTATGCAGTGTGGATATATGTAAAATTTACTTGCAATATTCAAACTACTAAAGTCAATAGGTATATAACTATTTATTTAAGACTATAGAGCAGCAGTAATGGTTGACGATAGCTGTGTCCATTCTAGTTTATAGGATATGCACGTGTTATATTTTCGACCTACCTGGAGTTTTTCTAACTTAGTTCACGAATGGGTTGTATTAGATACATATATTTAAATTTAAAATATTCTATGATTATATTGAAATAGACCTAAGAATATTTTTACATACTCTAAGATTATAAACTGAAATCAAATAAGACATAAAGGGGACGACATCCAAATAATATCTACAAGTTACGTGTATAGAAATAAATAGATAAAAAATATTGAAATAGCAAAAATATATTATATGTATATATTATATAAATATTTTAGTATAAATAAAGAAAATAACAGAAAGAGGGCTCCTGCATGGCGTATTCGGAAAGTTTTAAGTTATTCAAGAAAACCTCGATCCCTGGAGCTAAAACTTTGGTAGCTGCGATCGTATCGCAAAAACATTGAAGAAAATAGCTTAATCTGATGGACGACAAAGTAGTTCTTAGCATTAGTTTAGTTATATCATAATTATATATATAATTTATTACTATATGAGCAAACTATGTTTGAAATATATTTTCTACTTCGTGAACGTCATTTTTATTCTAAGCACCAAAAATCTTTATACCCTAAATATCTGAGCGGTGTAAAACTTTCTATACATTTGCATATCCTACTTACAAGTTGTGAGATGAACAGTAATAATTAATAATATGTGTCTTTCATATATTGGAGAATAATACCGACCCAAATCAAGTCAGACAAGTCTGATTTAAATTATAGAATAAATACATTAACTACGCTACGCTTCTGCAACAACCTACGAACTTGTTAAGAGGTTCTTCTCTCTAGCTGAGCCACCGGTGCTGCCTGGATCCTTGTCCCACCAAGTATTTTTTTAATATATATTTTAAATGCATTCGTTTATATTAATGTATATTACAAACAAATGAAAAATGTATTTCTCCTTGACAATTAAAGTATATGATTTTGTACGACGTACGGTAAGAACGACAAAAACTAAAAAGCTTACGGCTTAAATATATGTAAATTCACAACTGAACTGATTCACAACGAAATGATTGTACACGATATTTTAAGCTACATATGTAATCTATAACATCAAATTGCATTTATATAAAAATAAATAGTTCAACGAGATTACCAAGTAGTCCATTGGATTTTATTATTGTATCCACTTAATCCTAGCTCAACCTTATTCTATAGCAAAAGTAAAGTATTACGTTTTAATTTATCTAGTTCTAGGTTGACAGCATTGACATTCAGAGTATTAAAATTTTGATTACATGTCTTACAATAATTTTAGTAATATAATATATTTTTAAGCTTCATGTAAAAAACTCCGGAGTGTCTCCACATTCCGGCTGAATAAGTTTAATGAGTCCGAACTTTTTTGATCTTAAAAGCTTGCCATTGAAATCCAATCTCTAGCCATTTAAATTCACTTTCGTCATAAAACTTCTGATAGCGTTATTACAGCTTATTTACTATATTATTAACCAAAAGCTGTAATAGCAAAGAATAATGTCTCAAGGAATTATAAAATTCAATTATTTTGACACATATATCTTAAAACAGTATTGACAAATTTAGTATTTATTGGAAAAAAAATATCCCAAACCACCAAAAAAAAAAACGATTATAAAAATCAGGATCATTTTATATTATAATATAAAAAAAAAATATCGATTTTTTTTTAATTAAAGGTCACACACACTCTAGCAAAGCTCACCGACCACTTAAAGCTAAACTACTTAACTACCCAAGTTACACCAAAAAAAAGCTTTACATTTTCAATACATACAAAATTATTTACGGCAATTACATTCAAAGTTACATAAAAAATATATCTCATTAAAATTTGTGACGACGAGTTGACACAATGAGTAAGTATTATATTGTCAGAGGCCTTTACAGACCGCGTCAATCAATGACGAGTTCGGGACGAAAGCGTAAGGCAATTTGCGTTTCATTTGAAAGGTGTCCCCAACTTATAATTGGTGTCGAGTCGATTCTGTTATTAGCACTGGAACAATACCTGGCTGGAAGTGGGATTGAACAATACTCTTGGAAACCAGTAGCGGAACTCACGTTTGGATAGCGTTTTTTAATATATGACGGAATGGAGTTCGATTTTGTGTGATGTGTTGAGTGATTAGTGTTGTATTGACCAAGTAATCATAGTTCACTCTCATCATATTTGTAATTGTAAATAATTATTGTGAAAAATTATATCAGTTTAATTTATTAGTTTTTTATTTCATTTGATTCTAAATGTATAAATAATAATAATAATTAATAACAATACAACTTTGTAGATTTTTTTTTTTGGAAATTATATAATTTTTTTTTTTTTTTTTATGGGAGAGGACAAGGCAAACGAGCGTTCGGGTCACCTGATGGTAAGTGATCACCGCCGCCCACGACCCCATGCAACACCAGAGGAGTCACAGGTGCGTTGCCAGCCTTTAAGGTGGAGATGAAGGGCACCGGGGCCCGGCATTACCTAATGCGAAACTCAGTGGCTAGGGCCACTACTTCACGCCGGTTTAAAATGCCGGGGGTGGTATTAAATCCGGTCGAGTCTGCCCATGCGTGTTGCCATTACTGGCGACGTGACTCTACCACACGTACTTTAGTCGCCTCTTACGACACCGACAGTACCAGGATGATCCTATTCTAAGCCGGGAACCACACGGCTGACTTCACCAGAGCAAAGAAGTGAAAACATAAATAAATATTTTCTTTCCTCGAGTGGGAATCGAACCCGCAACCAGTCGATTGTGCAGCACAATTTGTACCACTGCGCCACGACCAGCCTCAATAATATAATTATTATATATTTGTAATACAATTGTTAAATTTAAGAGCCATTTCAGTTCGCTTGTAAAAAATGTCATATCTAAAGAGTAATTTACTTCAATAAACAAATGAAATGAGAAAGCACAAAATATTATATACATATTCACATCTCAAAATGATATTTTTATTACAACTTTAAAGTTACGAATTTAATACTCTTTAGTTATAAGTACCTTCTCGAAAAACTAGTAATAATTACATAAACTCAGCAACGCTATACCAAACAACAACGAAGTATACCTTACTTCGTCTAAAAAATAATTTAAATTTGAACGGCGACTACAGTCCGCATTCACCTGTAATCGATTTAATGGCAAAAAAAAACTCGAGCCAAGTTCATAATTCGTGCGAGAAAGTTATGAAGGAACAAATAAATAAGCCCATAATAAATCCACCCCGAGTTAATGAACTACCTAATCAGTGCAGAGGGAGAAATGTTTTTTTTTTCCACAATAAAAACAACTTCTCTCTTCGTAAAAAATCTCATTTCGCTTTATTGCAGTGAGCCTAATTTGAATTGAGTGCTATGCAGTTATGGTTCAAGAGAGTGGATAATTTTAAGTATCAGACAGACTGCCAAAAAGAAAACAACGTTAGGTGCTGATTATGTTTGGAAACTTTTAGATTACATATTAGAACACGCAGTTCGATGGATCTCACTTAAGGTTTTTTTTCTTTATTACATAAGGGTTGGATAGATAAAACTGTTTTATGCGTATTGGTCATGCCTATTGATAGTTTGTTGCTATGTAAAGCTACGTTATGATAGTGGGTTTGAATCTCTTTCCAGGGAATGAATTGTATTTGTAAAATGAGAATTTTGATACTATTTACGTTTAAATAGTTTTAAAGTAAATAAAGATTTGACTTATCACTCTTTTTGCCAATAAAATAAATATTACCGAATAAATATATATACAACATATAACGGACCTTTACGAAAGTTTTCTTTGATAACGTGAGGTGGTAAATTGAAAAAGAACCTCACATTGGGAACGGGCAGTTCGCCAAAAACGACATACATATTTATATCTATACTTCTATCTATATTACATTTATATATTTGATGACTTAATATAGCACGTAGATTAACAGAGCATGGCGTATTCGTAAGTTTTCAAAAAATGTATATTTTCTTTTGTGTAAATTTGTATCATACTTTTCGATTATATAATTTGTGATTGCCTATACTCTGTTTCTTATTATTATTATTATTATTTGCTTATATTACCTTCGTCGTTCATGTGTTATATTCATACTATATTATTTGTGAAATAATACTAACTGTATCAAAGCACTTCTAGATTTCTATATTTAGAACTATAATTGTATATTTGAATTCTGCTCATAAAAGTGTAATGATTTTTAACAATTATAATATTTTGGCAAAACCAAGAGAACGCATGTTTTTAAAGAGTCCATTTAAAAATAAGTTCACGAAGATATATTTATTGCCTGGTAACCTATGCAGCTTTTAAGTACTTGATTTATTGAACTTTTATTAATTTTAACCATAAAAATTGTGAAGATATTTTTTATTCCATTTCAATAACCATTACTTTACAACGAAGTCACACTAAACAAATTTAATGTCACTTTTCGCTTCAGTCGAACAATACAAAGAAAGAATTGGAAACAATTTCTCATTTGACTTCTAAAACTCGGAAATTAATCTTAAATAAAATCTGGTAAACTGGTGGAGGTTGGCACCGTGTTTCGTGAATTTAATTAACATTCCGGGGCCAAGCGGGCAGTGGTAGTCGTGGCTGTCAATGCCAGCGGGTCACCCAGAGGGCGTCATGTCAGAACAACTTGGTTTTGCTACATACAGTTTTTTTAATTGCTATTGTTAAGACTTTTCTTTTTTATAATTAACAAAAGAAATTCAGTAAAACAGACCAAAGTTATTGATCGAGTTAGTGACTAATATTTTTTTTTAAATTAGGGGCTGAAACCTGTTGCTTTCACAGAAAGCGACAGGTTGTGGTTTCGATTCCCACTCGAGGAAATGGAATATTAATATTTTAAGTTATTAGCGCTGGCATCGGGGCAAAAACGGCGTTGAGTTCCGCCGCTCAACATACAATATCTCCAGAATTAGGTGAAAAGTGCGAAACGAAAATGTATTAATGAGAACGCAGTATCTCTCCAGGTTTCCAGATTCCCTCTGCCTTGCCATGTGCGAGATACATTGTGAAGCTTAACCAGAATATTTCTATGGTTTTACCTTCACATATAACCATTAGTTTGTGTCACAGACGGAAGAAATATATTTGTATATACGGTCAAGCTAGGTCTTGAATCAGATTATATCAATATTTATTCAAAATCGCTGTAAGATGAACATTTGATAAAGCTCCGCCGGCGTAGCTTTATGGGAGAGAAGAACCCGGTACGCTTCTTCTTTCCCATAAAGCTACAGCGTATAACTTCTCCACCCCCTACCCTAGAGGAGCTACTGCAGAGAGCGATCCTCCTGCAAGTCGAGGCTACGGGTGCCCTAGGAGAAACCCCAGGGCTCTCTAAGTGGAAAGGGTTTCCGCTGGATTTTAGTGGGTATGATTGGATTCACTGATGAGTTCCACAGTACCGTTCATCCGTAAGGGACTCGCCTTTCGTATGATTGCTCTGCGTAAATGCATATCCCAGCGAAAAAAAGCTCTGGAATCTGATTATTTAAAAATTAATTTTGAATCTCTGTAAGAGAGAGAGAGAATATTATTTTATAAAAATATTCTAATGTATTCATTTCATATTTTTCGTCTGTAGTTAATGAATCTGGTGAACCATGTAAAATATATTACGCCAACAAAATAATATTAGAGTGGATCGTAAAATTGAAGATGCTTTTAAAAAGTAGTAAAGAGTAGGGCATAAATCCGGTAACAGTTTGCAGGTGAGACCAGATCGCCGCTGTTTGTTTTTTGAATATTTTAATTTAATGAAATTTAAAAGGTTTATTTCAATAAACTATCTGGTATAAATTTATGTATGGTTATTATATATTCAGATTTGCAGATTTGGTAAATAAATGTCTAATTGGAAAGAAGAGCAAAAATTTGTCTACCTTATTTATTTATTTTTTCAGCTTAACGTTGACTCCTGCACACACCAGTGTAGGCAGAGGGAATCTAGTGTTAAGACACTCCGTTCACCTCTTTCTGCCGAATTATGGAGGCGTGCGTGTTGAGTGGCAGAACTCAAAGCCTCTACTTCACTTTACTATTACACACTAAACACTATTATATTAAGATATTTAATATATTTTTAAGAGATACTCTGCCAGGAGAGACCACTATACAGATTCTACTTACAGTTTAACTTTTATTTGGATAAATATGATACTTAGGTAATTCACTCCACCTACACCACAAAAATCAAGAAAAACATGAACATAAAAGAATAAATAGATAGATAGATACATACATACAAAAAACCTTAATAATCTGGACAGATGTGTTTCCTGTGTAAATCGTAAAAATTATGTTATCTACCCACAAACGGAGGTTTATTAAAGAGTCGTAAACGCAAACTGCAGGGGAGATACGATGCAACCTATAATGAGAACCATAACCCCTGTCCATAAAGTCGTTTTGTTTTTAATAGCACTTGCATAAAATATTTTTCATCTGCCTTTTTTTATATCTTTGTAGGTAGTGGTGGTTTTTTGATATATCAACGTAGGTAAATGTAGATTTATGTTTGTAGAAATGGAATTGTATGCCACTTTATTACTGTTACAATCTCACTAATGTCCTGCCTTATTATTTGATATTAGTACTTTTCTTAAAAGCCAAATGTGGTCTCAGGTCGGATACTATATACTTACAAAAAAAACCTTAAATAATTATCAATGCCTTCATGTGAAATATTTCACTAAAGCCTTAAACTATTTTGAGCCATTTTATTTTTTCTCATTATGGGGTTTCATATATTTTTTTTATTCTTTACGAACTTTTATTAAGTTACATACGTATGTAGTAGCTACAGGAGAAAAAAAGTCATCACTCAATATGCAGACAGACACTGAAATTTTGAAAATAACAGGAAAAATTTAAAAATTAAAGCGGTAAAGGGGTCTTTTCCAAATAATGGTGGAAAGTTTTACGCTTATCCACAAAGTTAGACGATACGCCCACAGTTCACGGAAATGTATAATTATAAGCTGCTTACTTATGCACGGTCTCGAAATATTTAATATACCTCTTCATAGTTCGTCCTCTAACTAATATATATTATACAGAGCTACGTTTAAATTTATCTTATTTATTTTCACTGACTTTTTTAACATTGTTTTGTTTGTCTTTTCAAATAAAATGATTTTCTAAAACTATATAAATGTATATCATATTTTTTAAAACCAATATGTAAACTTTTATAAGCTTTTACATTTATGAAAATGATAAATATATCTATGTGTATATAACTATAATTTTACTATAGTAAAAAGCT
Organism: Heliconius aoede; assembly: GCA_037355905.1. NCBI lineage: Eukaryota > Metazoa > Arthropoda > Insecta > Lepidoptera > Nymphalidae > Heliconius > Heliconius aoede. Next base: position 172,618 of record JBAIZZ010000355.1, on the reverse strand, counting down.
TTTCATTCCATTATCACAACTAAAAAATATATAATTAATATAATATGAAGAAGACTATCTATAAAATATGTATATTAACAGTGCACACGTCTAAGCAACGATGCTGTCGTCACCACAACAATTAGCCGTCAACTATTTTATGCATATCCTACGTTAGAGAAGTTAGAGCAAGATTAGAGCCGCGTGGTCTAAGTCCTAATTGTACATAATAACTGTCGGGACGTAGGCAGGGAAGTTGGCTGCGGTTGCGGTCGCATCCACCCCCGCTAACAATTTGCGGGCTAGGAGTAATGCCGTCTTACGATGTTCCTTGTGGGGGTTCAAGGTTTACATATAGATTATGCGTCTTGCAAGGTCTAGGCGTATCTAGAAATATTTTCTAAGAGGGGACTTGGACTCTAAGGTGAGCACGTGCACGCCCCCCCCCCCCCCCACACCTAAACCTACGCCTTCTTCGTCTTCTTACTTTTATAATAGAAGCCTTCTAAATAATTTAACTTTCTAATTCATAATGAAAAAAATTACAATTAAATATTTGTCGCATACATTTATACTCAGTACAATCAAACATTACATACGTGACGCATTCAACACAGGGAGCCACTCGTGCATTATTCACATGGAGTTTCCAAATCACAGCCTCTACCCGACAATCATGGAGAAATTTACTTATGTATATTTGATGGGGTTAAATAGTTTTCGGTCATTTCCCACGCGACTTGTAATTAGTGTATATGCTATTGAACTCTTATTGCCACCGAATAGAGGCCTTCTTCGCGAGGAAAGCGGAGTAATTACTGAGGAGTGAACTGTTGTCGATAATTACAGTCTCGGAACGTAAAATATACGTTTACTGGATGAGTTTGAAGTTTGCTTTAGTGAATAAGTTTTGATATATTGCTTGTATTTCAATATGAAGCGAATAAATATTGTTACTTGTTTGTCTGGATGTTGGATATAGAATTGTATATTATACGTATAATGTAACTAATATGAAAAATCGTATATTTTTTATTGTTTCTTGTGGGAAACGGAGTGTCTTAACACTATGTTCCCTCTACCCTGCGCTGCCGTGTGCAGGATATATCCCACCCACATAATAAAATGTATTTATTTTATCGTTTCTTTTAAATCAACAAAAATAATATATACATATGTGTTTCAAAGCTAGCAACATTGTAGGTACTTAATCTCAAATTCTATGATTTTTGAGTCTGTGATTAGAATACTTCATTAATTTCTTCGAAAATTTTTAAATGAAATTAATTATATGGTCTATGATGTAGTGAGAGATTCCATTTCTCAAACACGACGAGTGTGAGTTAGATAGAGCACTAGTTCCCACCCAGTGGTCTGAAGAAGCCTAACCATGGTCCGCGAACGATTTTACTGATCGAAGCTTAGCACTGATTTAATAGAGGTATTCATATTTAAAAAATAATAATATCTCCAGTCAAAAATGTACGCATTTATTATATTTTTATCAGGTTAAAGATAATAAAAGCAACAATTATATTTATTAATTTAGTTGGATTTTTAGTTCATACTCTTAACTTTACAATAAAAGGTGATGTCCTTACCAAGTGGCATGGCATGGTATTAAATTACTGATAGTAATAAGATCCGCCCCCGTGTGCTGCGGGAATTGAACTGACACCTTATTTCATTTGAAATGAAAATTTTAAAAAATAAAATTAGTCGAAATAAGTAGTAGCTATGAAATTAAGACTAAATTCTAAAGAATTAAGAAATGTAAAGTAAAGCGCGCGCTTGTCTAATTAATTCAGCTTAAGTGTATGGGAGAAATCGTTTTTTGACCATAACTTTTGAATAGAATGTGATACTTATATTGTTGTTAAAAGATCATGCACAGTGTAGATCGACATTCATGTCGATTTTGGTTGAAATCGATATTGTAGTTTTCATATGATGATGCTTTCTTTTCTTCTTCTGAGATCAACCATTGACGAGTACGTGCTCTAGTCGAGTTAAGCTCAAGTCTATGGGAGAAATAGTTTTTTGTCCATAACTTTTGAATGGAATAAGATATTTTAATTTTGTTTTCAAAAGAACAGACCAAGTAAGGTTAAGAACAGGTTAAGTAAGTATATAATTGTAATGTTCCAAATTCAAATTAATTTTTACCTTACGCCGATCTAGTCTTTTCAGCATCACGCTATATCCCGCTTGTGCTTTTTGATGGTATCAACACAATATACAAATAACACCTAATGATATCATTTTATTGATGCTAATTTGTAGCATTCGGTGTATTAGGAACAGAGAATGTAGTAAAAGATAACTCATTTCCTACATTTTAGTTCTGTGATCAGAACAAATGTTGCTGTATAACAAAAAGTAATGTTAATAAATTGATATAGGTTATATACTTAAGATACGTCTATTTCATCTTCTACAAGGATCTAAAAGGATACATAAATAAAAAACATGATAATTTTAAAATTTACTTTAATATCCATACATAAATGGACACAAAACGATACTTCAGCAATGTCTTCATATGTCAAATAGTATTTATAAAAACATTGATAAAGCTACTTAAAATATCAAATAGAAAAATTATATAAGGATCCTAGAGGAATTACGATATAATACTAAATCTTACGTTAGACGGTTACATTACTCTAATACTACGCGTGTATTTTTTACTTGTGCATGTACTAAGTTACATAAGTATGGGATAGAACACATTACTTATTAAGATGGGTCTACACTCGTCTTATTATTTCATAGCTAAATGTTTAACAGAAAAATGACGTTGTTTAAGCAGATGTTATATTAAAAGCAAATGTGCAAATCATTTTACAGTTAAAACTAAAAAGTCAAGTTCGCTAGTGTACACACATCATAACACTTCTATTGTCGCTAAAGATTCCATTAAAAAAAAACAAGACGATTATTCTAACACAAAACTCGGTTACTGTTAACAAATTATCTTCTATTACATTTATTTTGTTATCATCTAATGGGAAACCAGAGAATACATATTTATATTTAAACACGTTTAATTTTAAATAGATATTCCAATTGCTAATTCCGATTCATACAGTCATAATGTCGTAATATTTACACTTGGACACTCACAAGTTAGTACTTTCAACTATAAAATAAAAAAGTTGAAAAGATTTTCCGTAAATCAACAGTGGCTTCGATTCATTTAGGTGTCATATGAATCAATTAAGCAAACCAGGTACTCTATAAAGTGTCCAAGTGTAAACATATAATGATTCAGATAAAAACAAAATGTCAGTCAAGCGTATAAAATACAACCTTACACAATCAAACAGTCTTATGCGTTATTAAATAAAATGTCATTCAGCCGATAATGTAAAGTCACACTACAAAAGTAAATGCACGAATTAGACAAATAAAATTATTTAAACACTAGAATATTTCATTCTATTTAGAAAATGCAAAGCGTAATGCAGTCCGTATTAACATAAATTAATAATATTAATTTTCACGGTTTTGATGACTTGTTAGTTATTATATTTATTAAAAGAATTCATTCCCCAACTGGGAATCTAACCCACACCCGTCGTGCCAAGACAGCCTCATATTACATAATTTGGAAGTAGAATAAACATTTCCATTTTCAAGCAAGCATTTTCTAAATAGAACATTAGGTATTATTTTAAAGTCTATACATACTTAGTGTATAGTATGTTCCGATTGCGCATTACATACGTTAGCGTACAAACGATATAATCAATGCAGGGCGACGATCCGTTTTTTTTTTGATTTTTGTGTCATTTTCAAACATAGCACCACTAATATTTGTATGTGTCAATTAAAATATTTAGAAGCCCTTGATATGTTTAAAAAACAGTATATCACAGAGTTGAATTTGTTCTGTTTCACAAAGAAACTTTCAATTTTTATATGGCAAATTAAAAAATTATAAGACTTACAGAATATGTAGCAAAAATTTTATTTGTGACAAGAACTAAGTTTTTTTTTTTTAAATTTATAGCATTATTGTTTTAGGTAAAGACATACTTTAAGGGTACTTCTAAACGTTAGGGACAATGCGCCTGACGTTGCACGTAGGCTTTGGTCCACGCTTCTTTAGAGCGGGCGCGGCGACGGAGCGGCGGCCAGAGCGACCCTCGCCCTCACTTCCATTCCAGCCATTCAAACTTCAAATCCCACTTAAAATATCGTTTACTTAATGTCGGGCTACTTTATTTGAAGTCAATATATAATTATACAGTACATTCTTTTATTTATTAAACTCAGGATAGGCTGTATCTCCCTCCCAAGTAGGCAAAGAGCGCTGCCCCCAACAGCGTCATAAAAATATCATCAATTATAAAATAATTTGGGCTATCAGCTAAGTTACTCATTTGAAAGTAACTAAGTAATAATCCTATAGTTTCACATTCATATTTCAAATTATATTAAAAAAAAGTTTGCATAATAAGTTTATACAAACTGACAATCGAACACAAAACTTAAAAAAAAAAACAAACATTCTTTCCCAACATTAAAGCATGTCTCTAACCCACTACTTGCTAAGCTGCTATTTGTGGAAAAGAAATCTTTCCAAATTTACTTTGCAATTGACATTTGAAATATGGAAAACACAAAATTGAATTTAAAAATTGAATATTTATGTTCTCTTAACAAGGTATAAAAACGAAAATGAAAAACAAAATTAATATTACAAATTGAAATTTAGCAGTTAACATTTGAATTAAATGGTAAATCTTAAATTTAGAATGTTTCTTTGTCTTGAAAAAAATAAAAAAAAAACATTCCAAATTTAAAAACATTTAAATTTTCGAACGTGTTCCAAATTTGAATCGCCTTACAGATCGGTGTCATACCAGGCGGCTACGTTGTTGTTGTCGTGCGGCGGCTCGGGGAAGGCGAGGTCGGAGGGGGCGCCGGCGGGCTCCGCCTCCATGTCCATGTCCATACCGAAACCGCTACCTATTTCTAGGCCCTGCATTGAATCTATCGGTATTTGATCGTAGCCTGTAAATACAGAATTTAATATGGACATTATTTTGATTGTATGTTTGTGAATAAGTTAATAATATATTTAAATTTTATGTACTATTAGTAAACAAGAATGTTGTTATTTAAAACATATTATAAGGTTTATTTAAACAAGTGAATGAGGTGTATGGAAATGAGTGATATGGGAAGTATGTTCAGGAATGAAAGAAACATGAATGCCGTGGAGATGTCTCTTCGGAGGATATGCGAAGTTAGCTTAGCTTATCGAATCTGCAATGAAGAGATACACAGAATGGCTGGTACTAGCGAGAATGTCGCTGTGAGAATAAAGAAAGTACTCAGCTAGTTTGGGCACGGCGGACAAATGAGTGAAGAAAGAATGGCAAAAAAGATCTATGACGGAAAAGTGAGTGGTAGGAGACCTCGTTTGACTTTTGAAAAGATAGTATCAAAAATACTGGAGGTCACGTAAAAAGCATGAGGACCCCGAAGGCATGTATGAAGGGGTTGATGAAAGTCGCCGAGGCGAAAGAGGTAAGTATGTAGAGACCGTAACGTTTGGCGCTCCATTCTCTCGGACTACCCCCCTAAGGATAAAGCGTGAAGTTAAGCGAAATTAAGTTAAAGGCTATTATTTAAATTTTATAGAATAATTTTAATAATAAAATGTTGTTTTTATAAATAAGTTATAGCATGGTAAAAATAAAGTATATACTTTTTATTTCTTTATTCTTATTACAACTTTGAATGGATACTGGTTTAATAGTTTTTTTTAAATATAATACACATAATTAAATTACTAAATTCATTCCCATTTATCATATAATTATGATTAATTTTGAATATGTTCAAAAGCGAAAATGATCCATGTTTCTAGGACCTAAACATAAACACAGACATAAACAAAGCATTGAAAATAAGATATGTAAGTACTAATATAAAATGTAATTTTAACTTATTTTATATAAAGCATAAATAAAAATTACTTTAAAACAATGTAAAATTATCTTGAATATACAAATAACATAGTTATCAAAGAACACACCAAATATATTGTTCTCTTTACTTCCTTAAAATAATATTTCCTTCCAATTTTAAATATTAAAAAACCATTCCCTATGCTTCGTCATTAATTAAAGTGCTATTATATTAGTAACAGACAGAAGCTGCAGCAATAAGATCTAGCACTCAAAAATTCACACAAATAAAAAAATAAAGTGTTAAACACATATAATATACATATGTACATATAAAAACACACAGACACACAAAAACAAAATAATAAATAATATACCCATCACCTGTTCAGTGATAAATAGGTCCCGGATTAAGCTGCATGTAAAGAAGAGAGAGAACATATTTATACATAGATTTTTCATATACAACATAAGTGCTTATTACATTTACTAGACATGTTAGCTACTTTATGGTATATGTAAGAGTTACGGTAATGTAAAAAAATGTGGCGGTAAAAAAATCAACTGATTATAAACAAGATTATATTAATACTATAAACATGCTGACAATCTTTATATTTTTGCACTAAGTTACATGTGTAAAAAGTAAAAAATATTAATTCAAAATAAAGATGACTTATTTAAAAGGTTGACTAACATGAAAAAAAATATTAAACATTCATTAAAAAAATCTATTCTACTATACTAAAATATTACATTAAAACTTCAACTTAAGTCATCATTATTGTAAATACAAAATAAACTTTGTTTTATTACATACTTCAAATATTTTTAGTCTACTACAGTATATCTATATATCATCTGTTACATATACCATATAGATCTACTATATATTTCGAGTTAGTACCAAACATATGTTCTAAATTCAAATGCTCACCTTGTTGGTGGAAGGATGGTCGCGTCCCATACAAGCCTTCATACCCTTGCTCTGGCCCAAGCATATCCTAGAAAACGTTCATAATATCAATAAGAAAATAAAGAAAAGCGAAACTATTATTTTTAGGCAAGTAAATTAAAAGTTTGATGATTAAAATAGATTTCTGTAGTAGAAAATTGAATGCAAGTTAATTAGTTAAAGTGGCGTGCTTGTACGTGTTTTTTTAAATATTGACTCTATATTGGCTTAAAATTATAACTAACATAATATGTTTTTTATATATTAAATGCTTCACATAGAAATCAATTTTTGGAATGATTTATATCAAAGCACAAGAAGAATGCTACAATATTAATTCTTGTTCAAAAACTGTCTTTCAATCTAAAAAACTATACATAACAATTTTAAGTCTCTTAATTCCTAATACAAAAAGACAAATAAATTCTGACCCACACAGTAATTTAATTTAAAAAAAAAAGTGTAAAAACTCACTTGCAAATCGGGCTGCATTCCCAAATCGTTAGGCCACATCTGCTGATCGTCGCGGAACAGCGAGTTGGTCAACTCCATGGACAGTCGCTTCTTGTAGTCGTGCGGTTTATCTTCTGACATGCGGAACAGGACCGCGGCAGCGTACGTCGCTACACCTAATGATATTATACCATTACTTATTTAAGATGTTTTTGGACATGCAACTTCGTGTACGTGTTGAGTCTGGCCATTGTGTGTTCAATTCAGATTCGGAGGAATGAATTACTTTCATTACTTTGCTCTGATAGCAGTTAGTTTAAACACTCAACAAATAACACAACAAATATCAAAAACAGTGACTCTACCTTGGTCAAGCCTGGACTGTTTGTCTGTGTTTCTTCACACTAATCTCAGAAATATTTATTATTTGTCTTTATTGCGATTGGTGTATAAATAAAGGGTTAAACCATTTTAAAGTTACTGTTTTAATAAATTGGCTACAACAATATAAACCAATCATTACCTTCATTACGTGAATGCAGCAGTTCAGTGAGCGGAGCTGTGGCCCCTTCGGCTTCTATCATTTCAGCGCCTTCTTTATCAGCGGCCAGTTCACAAAGCACACCGGCTGCTACACGCTGAATATATCAAAAAAGAATAATAGTATATTTGTTTATTTAGAAGTATTTGTGCGGATTTATATATACAGTAGAAAAGTTGTTAATATAATATTATTTTATTCACTAAGGGAGAGGTTACTTTTATTCTTAAAATCTTCTTCTCTGTCGTAACACTCTTGTCAGAGCGGTCGTGGTCATTACAAAGTGACATTAGCGGCAGATGTTACACGCCTCACGAGCATTCACCACTTATCTCTACTGGCTGAGAGCCTGGTACACTAAAAATTAAAATCTATCTATTCTAAAAATCCTATGTAACTAACGAACAAACCTGTATATTCTCAATCTCATTAAACAGCAGCTGTACAAATATAGGTATGACATTTTGCTGTCTTATCAGGGTGCGGTTCAGGCCCTCCCTTGCCAGAATGTGGAGTGCACCCACAGCGCCTTCGACTATTTCTTCCATACGCACACCGTCCGCATACGTTGTGGTACCACCGGTCGATACTGATGTACGTTGCTGGAATTATTATATGTAATTTAATAATATATATCGTATTAAAAATGGCAAAAAGCGGTGTTCAAATCCGCCGGTCAATACTCAATGCAATCACAAATTAGGTGGAAAATGGTGAACGGAAGTGCTTAACTAGGCTTCAGTGTCCCCTCTTCTTACCCTGCCATGTGCGGGACAGTATGAAGCTAAAAAATTTAATAATTCCGCTCTACCGAAAATAAAAAAGCAACTTTATATTAATTCTAAAGAATGGTTGTTTTATATGAAGTCGTTTGTAGCTTTAAAAATAAAAGATATTTCATATGTATCTGGAAAAAAAAACAATACACTACAATACAAGCAATCTATTACAGGTAAAGGTTGCCTGTAAGAGATTGCTCGTAACAATAAGGCCGCCTTTGCATGTCTGTCCTTATTTCTTTTCTGTGCTATTTATATATTTATTACCTGTGTGCAATAAAGCATAAATAAATAAATGTACTATACCAAACAAATGTACATATTAAAAAATAATTATAATTGTTTATATTTTATCTCACTACGATGATAATGACATCTTATCTAAAACAACTTATTTATATAGTTATTTAAAAAACAAAACAAAACATACCCGCTGCGTGTCATTGAACGCGCGCAACAACAGCCTCACGAGGTGGTGCACAGCGCCGTGCTCGCGCAAAGGCGCGTGGTTGGCGGGGCACAGCGCCAGGTTGCGCACGAGACCCACCACCGCTTTCACTAGGGGCCAGCGGGACGGCGGTTGAAGGAGTTTCACTATAACCTGTGGCACACATAAAAATATTTAAATAGTTATAACAAAACCACCTAAAGGACCTATGAGCAAATTATGAAATGACTTGACTTGATGAGTAAATTATAGAATGAAGCTAGTCACATATTAAATATAACCCAATTCATCTTTATTGTCTTAAAATGACATAGTGTAGAGGACAGCTGGTACAGTCATCCATCTCATTTTGAGATACTAACTTTGGTAAGGGTAGCAAAACTTTTTCCTACTAATACAGGAGAAAAAAAAGTGTATTTCATGATAATCTTTACCTTGTATAGAAATTAAGCCCACAACTATAACACTTATTAAAATACCCCAAAATTATTTACATACAATAAGTATTTTTATAAGTTTCTATTCACAATGTGGTATAACATTTCAAAAAAAACTTACCGGCAATCCATAATGCAGTCTAACAGCATTCTGAGCCATTTCACTCTCGACATGCCTTGAAGTAAGATGGCGTAAAGCACATACAGCTGGCTCAGTTATCTCTTCACGGTCACCTGCAGACACCACTGTGCGCACTAATGCATCTACACCACCGGCTTGGCACACAGTTACCTAGAATTTCAATTTTATGTTAACATTTACTTTATATATTACATATTGTTATGTAGGGCTCTTAAGACATTTTGTTTGGTATTTAGTGTAACAATTGAATCAAACCCACATCTATTTACATTCAGCTAGATATGTCCTAAATATGCTGAGGTCTTCCATAAATTATTTGATAATACTAATATAATGAAACAAACATGTGACCAATATCAAAAGGAATATGGATTTCTCAGTATGTGATTAGAAATTCTTAGACTAATATATACCTCTTAGACATATCTATTATTTAATATTAAAAATAAATACATTTACTTAACCAGTTATTTACAAATTGTATTATTACTGTAAAACCAAAAACTACTTCAAAATAGTTTTTTAATAAAAATAACAATGAATAAATGAAAAAAAAAAACAACAAACCTTATTGCGTTGGTTATTGCAAGTCAAGTTAGACAAGATGCCAGCAGCACAAGTCACAATGTTGACATCAGTGGATGCAAGCACTTGCACCAAGCTCTGTAGTAGAGCTTCCAAACCTTCCACCTAAAAGTATTATTAAAGTTAGACATAGAGTTCACATGATATATTTTAACAAATGACAACTTATTATAGTACTATAAATTTTGGTTGAAAAAAATATAAATAAAAATAGAAATTAAAAGGAACAGTCAATTGGAATAATTTAACTCCCTAGAAAACTTTGTTTGTTGTAACGTTTTTTCAAGTTTTTTTATAAGTATATAAAAATAAAAAAATCAATTCAAAAAAAATATTATGATTCTCTTGTTTTATCAAATTTTTCAATGTATATTATATATATTTTTTTTACAATAAAGAGTAAAACGATGAAAAATTTCTTAAATAGCTTCACATGCTTTAATAGATATATATCCCCACGCTAATTCCGCGTATAGTAAGTATAAGATGAGCTAGTGTATATTAAGTGGTGGAACTCGACACCCTACTTTGTTTCACTTAGAGTACGTATTTAGGTAGCCAGATTTACCATCCGACCATTTCTAACTGGGCCCCTTAGTAGACTCAATTAACATTATTTTAACGACATATAAACATTTACCTTAGTAGCAGCGTCGGACAAATTACGTAAAGTCCAGAGGCAGTTTTGCACTAGACGGCCACTGGGGTTGCCGAGATGCATGGCAAGAGCTTGCATACCACCAGCTTCTACTATAGCTGGTTTGTTGCTGGAGCATACTGACAACACCTAGAAAATGAATTCAATTAAATTTAATATACAATAAATAAACAAATATTTATTTCTCGACGATACAAAATATTCTAAGTATGTATAAGCATATATGAAAGGTTTATTGGTTTAAAGGTTTTATAACTATTGTACTAAAAAAATGTAAGACATTCATTTCTTACAGCATCACATCACTTGTGTTGCACTTAGGATATTACCCAAATATTTTCAAATTAAATTTCTCTAACATAAATTGAGCTCTAATCAGGATGGATTAGAGCTCAATTCAAGAAGATAAAAAAGCCAGTAATATATAAAAACATCTTGAAGTAGCACTACGTCATCAAAAAATATATTATTGCCTTTCAAACAAACTGTCTTATTCACCAAAAGGGGTTAAAGAACAAAGTAACCGGGTACATAATGTAACCAGAGGTGTGAAGTTCCCTAGTTCTGCAGAATTCATTTTAAGTCTACTAACCTTTAAAACTCTGGATGTAGTCCACAGCAACTTTTCATAATCATAAGAGCGCATGATGCGGACCAGCTCAATAGGTCCCTGAGAGGCAAGAATTATCAATTTTGACTCTTGATTCCCATAAGCCAAAATCTGAAGACAATCAGTGACAATGGCAAGGAATTTCACATTATTCCTTTGAAGGAGTGCAACCATTTTTTGTAATCCTCCAGCTAAACGAACAGCCATCTTGGAACCATCTTGATGCAATAACAAGTTGTGAAGAGTTGTGATAGCATAAAAAAGAACCGATTCTACTGGAGAACTCAGTAATTTGACCAGAGCTGGTATACCACCACTTTTGAAGATGGCCAGTAAACCTTGTCTATGGTGGGACAAGTTATGTAAAGTTCCCACTGCTCCCTTAGTAGTTTCAAGATCATTGCTGTTAGATATGGCTCGTACTAAAGCAGCCACCATTTGAGGTGAGTTCATGATTGCATGTCGAGATGCTTCCTTCTTGGAAAGCTGGTGGACCATCATGGCAGCTTGAGATACAACCACTTGGTCTTCATCATTTAGGAGCTTTATCAAGTCAGGTATGGCCCTAGTAGAAAATTAAATAATTACATATTTATTATGTAAATATTATATTTCTCATTGTTTTGCAAATTGCTTTATCTACATATTAAAATAAAAAGGTATAAAAATACATAAATTTATTTAATAAAATAAGCACAACACACTACTATATGTTGGCGATACACAATTTTGTAAAGTTAATTATAAATATCCTATGACAATAAATATTATATGCATCAATTGGTTGTACAGTTTTAATAATGATAGTCAATGTTTTTATCATCTTGATCAATTTAAAATTTTGTTTTTGTACAATATCTTCTATATTATTCATTTTTAAAATAAAATTGAAATAATAGAGCAATATGTTTAAATCATAAATTCAAGACTTACCTTGTAGCTAAGTCAGCATCATCCTGATAATTGATAAGGTTAACAACAGCATGTTTCAACATCTGAGAAGGCTCAGATAGTCTCTGAACAGCTGTTGGCTGTGCCGGATCTAACTGTGTAGACGGAATCTCAATACCTTCTTCAAGGGTCTCGGGAAACATGGCCGCACGGACACGCTGCGAACGAGTTTGTGATAGCTGCTGATTCATATCTAAAATAAAATATATAAAATTATTATTTTATTATATAGGAATAAATGCCTTATTTTTTACCGTTTTCTATAATATCAAAATAAATTATAATCAGTATCATTTTATGTGCGGTAATTTAGTTTTTAAAATTCTGCTGTGGTCCATAGAAGATTCATTACAATCTTATTTATCTCATGTCAAGATGATTGACAAAGACCATTTAGCTTTTAGTTAATATTCCATGTGGCTTTATAATCAGCTGGAAATACAGGAGCAGTTAGGGCCCCCATTTAGAGGAGCACCAGAATGGTACTCAATTTAAATTACAATATTCAGTTCAAGACTGAATAGTTTATTGATGCATTGATGAATGTAATACAATAAGCTAATCAAAAAGCAATATTCAATGATTGAAAAAATATTATTTACTAGAGAAATTGAACTTACCATCCACTTGCTCTTGTGTAAAACCCTGAGCAAAGCCCTGGTCAAGATCAAACATAAGTTGATCTCCTTCCATTTCATCATCTTCCTTGCCTGTGAGTGATGGCACCTAAAATCATTATGTATTTTTAAGTTAACATGTATTTTCAAAATTTTTTGTATAAATTATATTTTATATTATTCCAGAAAATATTTTTATCTATTTCATTCTCACCAAATTAGAAACTGCATATTGAGTGTGAAACTCAATGCTTGGTTTTGTCTATTGCCAGAGAAGGCCAATGAATCTGATAAATGTTCCACGAGTATATAAGATAAATTAAAATTTATCTTGTCATTATGTGAGCAAAATTAATGTTTCGGTTATGTCATATTCTGTTTCTACCATTTATATTAGCTTCCAAGGCCTCAAAATAACAAGACAAAGTTACTTTCACACATAATACTTGTGTCTATACTATATAAAATAGAAATAAGTACATCTATAAGATTCATAATAAGTACATCTATAAGATTCAAATAGTAATTGGATACAACATTATATTTCAATTTGAAAACTTCCTATTTATTACAAATACAATTTGGCTGCATATTATAAAAGGTAGTTTTAATAATATTAATAAATTTATATTTATTTACACATATTACAAAAACATTCTATTACCTGAGTAGCAGCTCCAGAATTGATACCAGAGTCCACCAAGTAGGAGTTCTGCTGCCACATAAGGGTTTGCTGTTCCTTGCTTGGTGCCATTGGCACATCAGACCCACCATAATTACTGTGAGACACTGGAATTCATAACATTAATTAATTATTGGAGAATATTTAACTTTTATCATTTCACAATGATCATTTTAATTTTTTTTTGATATATATATTTTTAAGATTTATTCAATAAACTCAAAACAATAGAATATAATACAAATACGTAACGTAACAGCAATATCTATTGAATGAGTCACTATTAATATCATGTTTTTAACTATTATTAGCCATTATAATGGGAAGTTGTAGAATATACTTACTTGTGCGACTCTGAGATGTTGGTATCTGATAGCTCATGGTTTAGCGGATGCAGCGATGCACCCTGCGCCTATAAAAAATAAACTATGAGAGCTAGTACACGACGCAATCGAGGCTATTGATTTATAAACAATTCTATAAAACATGAAAAAGGAAGTCTTTGTGAACACTTTAAGCTTCACTCATCAAACCAATTTATGGATTGATGGATATCTTGCGTTCATTTAAGAAAATAAACAAAGTATGTAGCAAATCATATGAACTAAATACCACACCCGACAATTTTTAGAAATTGATTTTTAGACGCTCTTAGAATTTATACACACTAATACTAAGAATACAGTGTCAATTACGTACCTTAAAATTTTAAGCCACACACAATTATTATTACACGATATATAGAAAAAATTAGTAAATAAATTAGCAAGTGCTTTCTCCACCTTCACCTAACCTGACATGACAATATGGCGTCGTAATCGGCAAAACTCGCTGTCTCTCGGTATTGACTAGACGCTTACACGCCATCTCTTTCTAGCAAAATGTATTTCATTATTTTTGTCTCATTCTTGTGTCGTGGAAATTGATTTCTTATGATAACGCTCCTTTTTACGCATTCTAGTATCCCATGTACTATGTAAGATATGTATGTAAGGTTTAAAAATTTATGAAAAATATATTATATTTTTATTATTATTTATTTGATGATAATTTTAGAAAAATATGTCGAAAAATATAAAAAAAATAAAGTTTAAAATTAATAAACTTACTCAGAAAGCAATAACTTTACGTTTTCTGGCACATTTTATTTGATAATAAAGAGAATATTATTGTTACGTTACATTTGATAAGTTTAGAAATAAATGATATAAAGATATGGCTTCTAGTCTCTACAATATATCTACATACAGTCGATTCAATTTATCGGAAAGCCAATCTGATATTCAAGTATTCTTAAAAGAATTTGGTTACCGAATAAAAAAGCAGCTAGCGAGGGAAGAAGAAAATGGGACATCTGGTTTTATTTCTTTCGCGGAGAAGAGTTTAAGTTACAGCGACCTTAGATGGATTGATGACAATGAAACAAGATTTCTTAACGATACTCCAAATGAGAAAGTTTCCAGCTTGACCTATCTATCGGAGACAGGTTACATTACCTCCATGATCTATACACTAGATGGAGAGTTTCTGGTGGTTGGCCATTCTACAGGATTAATTCAGGTTTTTTTTTTTGGTACTGTAGGAATTCTTATAAATAATAATATATGATGCAGTTTATTTATTGGACTAGAGAATTTCGCGAAATAGATTTACTGTATATAAATAAGTGCTTACATTATAAGAGTATGTAGGGGAAAGGTATCCGAGATTACTTACTTTAAAGCGAATAAGCTCGTACTTTACATAGTATTGAAATTATTATGTATTTGAAAGAGCTTAATTATAGCAACTTTATTTGCTTAGCTGTTTGGATAGCGGAAAGGTCTACCACGTAGCACGGTAGACAGAGTGAACCTAATGTTAAGACATTCCATTTTCCACAAACTTTCGAGGCAATGCTTGTTGAGTGGAGAGGCACAATGTCGCGTCTTGTCTTTTAACCAGACCGAATCATACATGTACAATCCACCCGACTTTACTTCGAAATTACTGAAATCTAAATGAAACACTGCTCATCTTCCAGTTATGGTGATGAAGAGGGACAGCGACATAAAAAAACCTAGATTGAATAATACAATAATATAATAATATTGAATTTTAAATACAATGGTACCGGTACTATATTTCAGTTTACCAAATAAAGCTTGACCTGGTATTCCAATTTACTTTATTTGCAATGTGATTGCTAAAGAAATAATAAGCGCTTTTTAACTGTGCATTTTGTTAAAAAATTTCCCCCAATTTTAGATACACATTTACAGAATACACATTATAATTTCGACACAATTTTGATCAATCTAAAATATTGTACTTACCTATAGTAAGGATTATTTCAAATATAAAATGTTAATACAAAAAATTATAAGATAAAATACCTACTGCCGTTTGAATTAGGTACAAAAAAATTGAGAAAATACTGTAGTTATTACTATTATGTAAACACATAGATCATTGGCACAACAATCTATTATGCCATGAAAAAAAAATATGGCGGAACAAAAGGAAATTCTTTCGGAATATGTCAACAACATTTTATCTTATTATAAAAATGAGAAATATCCGAACATTTGGTATCCCTTGTTCTATCGAGGCCCCGCGGATACAAGTAATCGCTTTGCGTGGATAAAGGAAAACGAAAGGAATTTCTTGAACAATACAAGAAACAAGATATTGTTCAATCGATGGTATTGTTCTGAGCTGGGTGCCATAACGGCTTTGACCTATTGTCCTAACGGGGCCCATATAATTGTAGGCCATGCCTCAGGAGTGGTGCAGGTAGAATATGCTGTACCTATCTTTACTTTTTATGCTGGTAAAACCTGCAGCTGCTGCTGATACCTGATCTATAGAATTAAATTAACGTGTTAAAAAAATATACGATATGAATAGGATCGTTATTTGAGACAGGTTCAAAACATAATCGTTTATAATGAAAATTTTGCCAATTAACGCGCTTTATAATTTTTATTTATTTCAAATTTATTAGATGCGTCATGGCAGTACAGGTGTTGTCTTGTGCACGTTACGCAACATACAATTCCCGCCAAAACCGGTGTATGCCTTGAAGTATAGTCTTATAGAAGAAAGAATATGCTATGCGTCTTGCACTGATGGAGCAATATATCGCATAGAAATACCTAATGTTAGTATACTTTTTTTTTCAGCTTCACACTGTAACCCGCACACAGTAGGGTAGGCAAAGGGAACCTCGGTGTTAAGACACTCCATTCCCCACTTTCTGCCGAATTCTGGAGGCATTGCGTGTTGAGTAGCAGAACTCAACGCCACGCTTTGCCTCGACACTAGAGCGAAGAAAAATGGAAATAAAAACGTAAATAAATATTTCACTTCCTCGAGTGCCACTGCGCCACGGCGGCTTTACTTGTTGTGTACTTACATAATATAATAGATAAAAAGCCGCTATTCATTATATATTGAGGCTAAAATAGGGAGAAAATCGAGTATGTCGTGACTTATCACCAGGGTCTCTATCTACCCCACAAAACGGAAGAGGCGCATGAATGAAGACTTGAATCAAATTAAAGTTAAATTGAAATTTGTTATGTTATCATTTTAATAAACTGAAACTTTAATAAACTTTAAATTACTATATATTGTAAAGCCATTTACTCAAGTAACTAGAACATCGATATATACATACCTATTATGAGTGAAGTATTTTCTTATTATAGTTATGCCCGTCATCAGATGACCCACCAGGATGTTGCATACGTGCAGATCCAGCGCTAGAATGCCTCAACACACAGTTTTACGGGGCCCCTGGTATTTCCTCTTCGTCTTCACCGTTTATCACTCGTACGTCGAATTGTTATATTAGATTTTTTTTACTTTTAAATATATTATTAAAATTTAGTTTTGCCTGCCTAGCGTTTCAGCTCAAAAATACTATAAAAAAAATCAGTTTTTAGGAATACATTAAAAAGAATCTCATAAATATATGGTTTACCTACAACTATAAAATTTAAATAACCAGTCAAAGGTAGGCAAATATATTAAAGTAACTTTGCTGCAGAGTAAGAATTATAGAGCTTTCTCGAGATCCATTATCTCATCGCAGAGCAGAAATATTGCCTGCTAGATTTATTTTATTGGAATATTATTTACTTTAGAGAGATCCCCCGCCCTCTCTTTGGATATAACGGCTGACCAGTCTAAAATTATCGTCGGCTATGCTGACACGTCCATCAAAGTGTACGATATGGAAACTCAAGAGGTTAATAAGTATCCTTATAAAATAAAGTAGAGATGTGCTTAAGTGTTTCGTGACAAAGTACATTTATTAGGCCGATTATTATTAGTTCAATAGCTATGTCGTATCACTAGCGCCCTTTTAAAGTATTTTTTATT
This sequence comes from Heliconius aoede, assembly GCA_037355905.1. Classification (NCBI taxonomy): domain Eukaryota; kingdom Metazoa; phylum Arthropoda; class Insecta; order Lepidoptera; family Nymphalidae; genus Heliconius; species Heliconius aoede. The sequence continues at coordinate 154,489 of JBAIZZ010000355.1, read as the reverse complement.
TTTTTCTTAGTTGTTCCACGTAATATAATATTATTTTCTTTGTTTTTTTTTTTGTTTTTTTTGTTTTTTTTTTCATTTCATACTTCGTTTCGTTGAGAATTCGTTGAATGTATGCTTATTTTATAATTTTAGCGATTTGCAAGTGTTTAATAAATTAATGTGACAATTAATTTTTAATTATTTTGTTTTAAATTTGACAATATCAAAATTAAAGTTAAAAACTACGAACCAACGACCGTCGCGCTTGCATTGGGGATGCTGTGCCGTTTCCCTACGACTCTCACGTAACTTCAACATTTTATTTATCAGTTATTACAACTTTTCAAAATATCAAAATATAATAAATATTTATTATAAATTATAATATTATAAATTTAAATTCATGTTTTTGTTATCCATTTGCAAATGTACACTCGTGTATTACCAATATAAATAAAATACTCTCGTAAAGAAGTACAAATGAAATACGTCAGGTGTTAAATTTATTGTTATTAGCTCTCTTACATTTACATTTTCTAGTTACCGTTCACTGAATATGCATTAGACTTTGCGTTTATTACTGAACAAGAGAATACAGAATACATTTAATTAGAAAATAATAAATATGGCAGGTAAATGTTAATTAAATGTGGTTTACAACGAGTATTTTAACATCTGCTATTTTATATTGTGGAACTTTTCTCTAGTTTGTTTGTCTAATAAGAAGCTACCTAACAGTGGTGCTTAAACATATTAAATATAAAGTATCTAGTGGAAATTTATTATAGTAAATTCGATTCCCATCTGACTATTTTGAAATATATAATTTTTTTCGTTCTACCTTCATAGACCATAATGGCGCAGTGGGATAGCGTATGTTAAGGTGATAGCTATGGGTTCGATAATCGCAATAAATCGTTTTCATTTCCTGTGTTTGATAAGAAAAAATGCGCCGTAGAATTCCGTCACTCGCTGAACATTTTGGATTCGGGCAGCCAGGCTGAAATGATTATCTTGATTCTTGACAGAAGGTTCTTTATGTGTACCCTGGCGTGCTGAAACCAGCTGAAAAGAAAAAATGTATATAAAGATCATAAAAAGATTTATTTGAAATTTTATAGAAATGCGTAACTCATTATATTACTCGATTACAATAAACTGTTTTCAGCGTAGCAACATGATCTCGGTTTATTGGCAATATGGGATAGGTTTTACGAGTCATTCTGTAGTCCTCAACCCTCGGAACTGGGTCGCTGGTCAAGGGTTCCATTATCGTGTTACAGTCAGGCCAGATGACGGTGGTGTAATAACAAATTTGAGGACTGACGTTACTTTATTTTCTATGTTCGTTCAGTGGGATAATGAAAAAATCTATGAATTGAAGTTTTTGTGATGTTACAGTAGATTTAGATTTAGCCTGTAGTTATATTACCTACTAATGTTGAGTGTATTATGAATCTTTTTCTTTAAAGCTTAGTAAAATAGATAATTAAAAAACTTAGGTTTTTGTATTTGAATGAACATAGATATAAATAAATATTGGAAATGGAAATTTAAATAAATAATTCATTTTCTCAAGTACGGATCGAACCCAAAACCAGTTCCAAACTTGTGCCCCTGCACCATGATTGACCTCTGATATAAAGATTTTAGAATTGATAAGACATTTTGGCATTATAGCATTTAGCTAAATAAAAACTTATTTTCCGACATATTTAGAATTTCAAGTGGTCATAGACAGATTTTGGCAGAAGTCAAAAGTTGGTCTATTCTATATTCAAATAGCAGGTGAAAGTTATGCCACGCTGTTTCAGACGGATCTAACGTACAAAGTGCATAAGTTGCGCCTGCAGTTCATACCGAGGAAACTTCAAAGAATGCACTTCGGGCAGGTGTGCGCATTGCGATGTCGCGATCAGAAGCCGTTCATGTTCGCCAGTGGCGCGTGGGATAACACTTTGAGAGTACGGATAGTTCGATTTTACTTTATATAGCTGAATTCTCGATCAAATTCATATTCCAGGCAGACAGAGGCCAGTCGTGGCACAGTGGCAAAAGCGTGTGACTGTAAACGCGACAACTTGTGGCTTCAAAACCCCCGTCGCGAAAAAATAAATAATCATAAAAAGATTAAATATTTTTTTCTTCGCTCTTGTATCGAGGCAAAAGTACGGCGTGGAATTCCGCCACTCAATACGCAACGCCTCCAGAATTTGGCGGAAAATGGGGAGTGGAGTGTCTTAATACTAAGCTCACTAAACTAATACTAAGCTTGAATGCAGGATGAAACTGGAAAAAAAAATCAGGCAGCAATTTCATGTGGAATTTTAGCTACATACACCCAGTGGCATATCCATGTATCCAAGTATAAATAAAAATGTCTAAATTCTAGTGTATCGTACACTAGAGCCGCTCTCTACATTCTATTTATTTATATTACTACATTTTTTTTTCTTTAAATCACTTACTTATAATTATGTTGTTAAACACATTATATAATTGATATTGGATATTGATAAATACATTAATTTTGTTACAGTAACGTAGAATGTACTGTGTAAAATAACACAAAATTTTATTGTAACGAATTCCACTCTAATATTATTACAAGTTAACAGACCCTCAACTTCACCATCCTCGAGGCAAGGTGCTAAGAATATCATAGTACCTATATAAATAAAAGGTTCATTAACGTGAATAAGACCGTGAAATTCGTTGAGTTCTGCCACTCAACACGCAATGCCTCCAGAATTCGGGAGAAAGTGAGGAACGGAGTGTCTTAACGCCGAGTTTCTCTCTGCTTGCACTGTGTGCGGGATACAGCGTGAAGCTGAAAATAAAAAAAGAATATTTTAATTTTCTTTATTTATTAAATTACAAATTTTCTAACAGGTTTATGAGAAATTAATCTATTTATATTCTGTAATTAGCGATTTAAATCTATAAAATGAACATTAATATATTTGCCAATTTTGTTACAAAGTATCAGCCAAGCTTAAGCAATACTTATAATAATTAGTTTAGTTATCTTATCTGTCTCATATATCTAATTTATGTGTTGCCTTGAAATGTTTACCATAAGTTAATAGAATTATTAATTACTTTTCGCATTATTTTAGTATTTATAATTAACTTAAGAATTAAAAGACTAACACATTGAGTATATCTACCGAATTTTTAGTAAAAAAATATTAAGTTAAAGAATATAGAGCCTCCCTCGTCTTTTTCAAAAAAATAGTCAGAAAATTAAGTAGTAGAGAAGAAATACTTTTACATTTTCATTTCCAAATTTATCTTAAATGAAGGTCTAAATTCTTAAATTTTCAAAAGAGCTAAAACGTAATATAATTCCTCATTTGAAACAGACAATTCTAAAAACACAATACAATAAAAACATAACGAAAAAGTCTCTTTGACACAGGTCTGTGGTGGACATGACGATTAAATTAAACGAACCATTTTCCTGATGACTCGTTTAAACTCTCCCAGTAGTTCGGCAAGTAGCCATGTTTAAATATGTAAATATTTTTTAATGTATGCTTTTGTACACTTACTGAGCGTTTATTAGTTAGTCAACTGCCCGAATCTAAACGCACCTTAAATAACATATGGCGGTCAATGACCGCGAACTCAAAAGCGTTTCTGTCCAGATTAAAATATTTGGCTTAACAGTTAACAGTTCAAATTATTTATTAAAAGCCCCTTTAGCGTTTAGATCTAACAATGACTCGTGCATGCATTATTTTTAAAGCAACAATTCTTCAGCTCTTATTGCATTAAATATTTATAAAGTGTGATTCACAAAGGAGTTGGCGTTATTCTTTGGTTTTTTAGTAGGTAGAATAGTGTTAAGACATTTCGCTCCCTACTTATTCGAATTCTGGAGGCTTTGCGTGTTGAGTGACGACGCCGCACTTTGTAGCGACACCAGAGCGAAGAACATAAAATGTTAAATATTTCATTTTCTCGAGTGGGAATCGAACTCACAACCTGTCGTATTTATAGTCACTATTGTGGATGACTTAAATTGATATAATAAAATTAATTCTTTCCAGATTTGGGATATAAGATGTCCAGTCGGATGTGTGATGACTTTCGAAGGGGTTAACATATGCAGCGATAGCATTGATCTCAATGTATGTGTCTATTACCTATTAAATGTTTATATATTATATCATCAAAGTTTAATTTGAAAATAGGCATAAGATAAGACTATTAGGATTGTGAAATTGATCTAGTATAATTTTATCTAGAGTTTACGACACCTATTAAATATTATTGGAGCTGTGTAAAACTTAACGTTATAGAAGTATTACAGATAATAAAAATGTCAAAATATATTCGGGTTCTTTACTGTTCGGTCTATTCAAATATAATTTTTAATGATTTCGCTGTAGACATGTCATTTTTTTCAAAATTTACGAAAGAAACAAAAACACAAATGTTATAAGAATTTTAAAAAAAATTGAATACACAAGTGGATATTAAAAAATTTTTCTTGCCCTACAATAAATACTTATGTATACTAGTATATGATATCCAAAATTTTCTTATCCTATCATAGCCAAAGAATTTTCTGATGTTTCTTTTACTGTTACTACTGTAATATTTTTTCTGCGACTTTTTATCACTTGTAGACGACATTTACATTTCATGGCCTGAAGCGTAACAATTTACGTTATTACGTCTACTTTACCATCTGATTTCATGTCTCAAAGTTGTCTTAATACTGACTTCTAGGTCACCTTCAAGATTTTTAACACTATAGTATATAGCTTTTCTCATTTCAACATGTAATAGAATATGTATTATCGTGCAAATAGTCTAGTCTAGATCGTAGAAACTTTCGTTGTTAAATCATAGAACTAAGTAATTTAGTATGAAATATTAAGTTTCTTACAAATAGAAATGATATGTTACTTTTCCTTATGTGTTTATTAAGCAAACAATAAGTTTATTACGTTGATTCAGCATTGTATAAAACTTATATGTATATATAGATGTTAACTTTTATTAGAGATTGGAGATATTATTACATATTAAGTAACATAAATAGCCTATTATATATTTTACATGACCCAGGGATAAATAATTTAAAATATCCTAATAGAAACATATCTAAATAATTTAACATAAATGAAAAGAGTTACTTACAAGAAAATATTTAAAAAAGGTAAAAAATGAAATCATAGATACAGCATTGTCTATGTGACATATTTTCTACGATATGTTGGTTAGTAGATATACTCGTAGGCACATCATTACGAGAAAAACAAGATATTTTATGTGTCTGACGATCTTGCCATGTTTTTCTTTCTGTTAGGGCTCCTTTATTGTCAACGTCGTCATGGACGTATTGAATGCTTGCCACTATTCAAGAGTAGTCCCGTATTTACAGACTTTAGGCAACTTTTATGAAAGACCTTTTCATATAAGATTATTTTTAGATTGACAACGCAAGAATGTTTCTCTATTTTCAAGTCCAATCTATTTCACTATTCACATATATATGTTGATATTGTTGAGTTTTTATAAAGAGTTGTATGTAATAAATAAAAGGGTAGGCTTTATTTATAAATAACCATAAAGAAAATATCTTCACATATATTTTATTCTCAATATAACTAGATTTCGAGTCAATAATGAATGTAAAATAACTCTACACGTATATTAAATCGTAATTTGCTTGTGTCTACACTTCCTTTTCCTAAGATTAATTAGCGTACACACAAAGAGACAGTGTAGCGGGGCGTTTCCGTTGTATATTATATGTATATACATATTCTAATAAAAAAGCTGTTTTCATATATTTAACACATTAGGTGGATTTTGTAAGATTAATCGAAAAATACGGGACCTACTTGTACTGGTTGTACCGGCAAGTGATAAATGAAGGCTGTTATGATATTACGCGCGCGGTATTCACATCGTGTGCTAAATTATAAATAGGCATTTTGGCTGATGTGCTCGAGGCATCCTTTACTTTGTGTTCAATATGTATGTATATATTTTTTTTTGTGTTTGCGATTAAATTATATGGAGAAATTAATATGTACTGGCAATAAAAAAGGTTTCACTTTTTTAGTAAGAAAATAATTTATTATTAAGAAAATTAAAACTACGTTTATTCACACATAGATATACTCGTATATATATTAAGAATGAAGAATTCTTGATTAGAGAGATAGTTTATAGATAGATCTACTGTTGTTTCTAATGCGACCTTATTTTATTTTATATTTATTTTTATGATCTACACCTACTCAAGTTTTGATACTTGAGATCGTTACATGTACTAATTATTTACGTTTAATTCATGGTTTGAAATCAAAAGAAAAAAATCATTTACCGAAACTATGCACGTTCATATGTGTTTTCCTAAATATATTTTATTACTATATTGATAATCAGGAATAATATTGGTTTTTCTATTAAATATCGCAGTGACCTTCACGCGTCCATCACGCGACAAACAATAAAAGCCTCAATTTGAATGTCGTTCTGAACCACTTGGTGTAGTTGGCAACACTTGCTGTTTATATAGCTAAGACAAGGTAGTTTTAATTAAAAACTCCGCCTTTGTGGAGAACTTCGTCTCATCCAATTCTGTCCCTCGTTATCAACTTTGACGTTCCCTCATAGTTTGTTCGGGGCCTTTGAGGTATATATATTATTTTTAATACTTTCCATTAGTGTGTGCTCATGAAGAAGTTAACTCGTCTCGGTATTTTGTATTTATAAGATCTCTCTAAAGAGATTATAAAACCTCTCGTTTCGTAAAATTTAATTTTATATGAAAGGTCACTGGGACGGACCGCCTTTATTTAATCGAGTTAAATTAATTATATCTCGGTGCTCTATATAAGTACCTAGAGGCTTTCTACGATCTAGGTTTTTGGTTTTATTGTGGCGGTAGTATAAAATTTTATTTTGAATACTATAAATTCTAAGAAGCCTACTTGGAAATTATATTATTTTATTTTTAAAGAAAATATTATATTGAAGTTTTTAATTTCTACTTATAAGATAATTGACAGGTCGAATTTGTTCATTCGCTACAAATGGTAATTTTATTTCGAAATCCTTAGTTTAAGCTTATTTTGGCTTCATACTGTATCCCGCAAATATTTCGTAATTCGTAGAGTAAGCAGAGCAGCAGCCTTGTGCTATAATACTCCGTTTCCATTAAGAGAGTCATTGCGTGTTTAGTGGCGAAACTCAACGCCGAGTTTGCCTCGACAGACGACGACGACGAGCTTTACCTCAACATCATCTTAGTACAAATTTATTCAATTTATATTTAAGAGATATTATTTCATTTTAAAAATATCCTTTGTAATAAGGAGACCGGATCACGATGATGTTCTAATGGAATAATCGACCATCTTTAATTCTACAGTCATGACTAACAGCCAGAAAAAAAAGCTTATTACATTACAAGGGTTAAAGGTGGAACGAAATGAAACGAAACGAATAAAAATATGGTGGAAAGTGAGCACCCGAAGTGTCTCAATAGAAACGGAGTATCTTAACCTTAGATTCCCAGGTTCCATTTACCTACCCTGCTATGTAGGGGATACAGCGTAGAGCGAAAAAAACATCAAAAAGACAAAGAAAATGACTAACAAAAAAAATCTAAAAATATTTTTAGCGGGATCATTGCGTTGCCGGCAGCTGGCAGCCCACAGAGGCCCTCACAGTGTGGGATTTAGTTGCCAAGAAGCGTTTGCACGTAGTAAGAGTGCAGAACAGGCGTCCTGATGTTGACGGCGAATATATATACGCGTGCCGATATTGGAGGTCTAAACAGGTTATATCTGCCATATAAAGTATGTTTATATTTATGCTAGCAACATGATGAGTTGGTCTTTGGAGATGTTTCATTTATACGCAGGAAATTGCTTTTATATTTACCTCCCGTAGGCACGACGTGCTCCTACAGTATATAAGCGTGATTCATAAAAAGATGCTGTGGATTTGTTCAAATATAAAGTTGTATGTATAGGTAATATTAGATTTACTGAACAAAGTGGAATCTGAAACATCTAAAACGGTGTATTTATTTAAAATATTTTAATTCATAGAAAAATTTACCAAATTTAAAAAATATATCCCCACACATTTTATAAAACCTGAGACATAGACAAATAAAATCTTATATTTAACGAAAATTCTCAGTACTAAACGAATAATAAAATAAACAAGCAAGTTTAATTTTCATACTCGGGCAAGATTTTGGGGTGGCTGTGTAGACTTAATTTCGAGAATATCACTAAGTACTGTGTAAGCTGAAGTTTATGCTTTGTAAGGTCGACTGTTGTCTTGTTTAAATATTATGTGGATAGTTCGAATCAATTTGTACAGATTTGGACAGTGAATAGTTAATAGCGCCGTGGCATAAACATGTGACTGTAAACGTGAGGGCTGTGGGTTCGATCCTCACTCGACGAATTAATTAATATTATTAAAATTTTCTTTTTCTTTCAGTTCAATCGCAAAGGTAAATATGCAATAATAGGTGGCAGTGGCACCAACTGCGTTGAAGTCATCAACCTTCACAACCGATATATTGCTTGCTCGTATGAAGCTCCAGGTTCGATTCTGGCAATAGCAAGTCACGAGGACAAAATTGCCTTTGGTGGTACAGCACCTGTTCTCAATATTGTCAGTTTCCATGATCCAAAACATGAGAAGTATAAATCCGAACAGCATTCTGAATATGAATTTAATTTTAAAAATTTTAATTGGCCTAAAGAACTTGAAGATAGTTCGGGTTGATTCTTACTATCAACTTAAATGACAATTTATGTACACACAAATTGCATTCAATTTTTTTACTTTATTTGGATATAATATCATGGTAATAATTATTATTTATTTATAATACATTTTTTATTATTAATTGATTTGTATGGTATGAAGTAACATTTAATACAGTTATTAATAAAAAATAAATAAAATAATATATATTGGTACATCATAGGATCCTAAGTAGAACTGAATTTAACCTTAACTGTCCATTAAAAACTCTTTAACTGACAATTCCTTACAGTCGAATAGTCCTTAGGTACTCCACAGCGAAGCCATTTACGCGGATTCAGAACAGACATTAAATTCATAAATTCAATTTTACAAAACTTTAAAAGCTTATTAACCACATTTGATGATTTTTAATGATTCCAACTCAAAAGTAGACACCGTCAAGTATATTCAAAATATATTTAAAAGTACAAAATGGCTCCAATTTTCACTAAGGGTAGAGCTTTTTCATGTTCTAACTACTCATCATATGTACAATATTCAAATTGGCTTCTCCTTTGATAACCAATATTGGTAAAAGACGAGTACAGACGGAATGCAAGTCATTTGGTTGAAAATTAAAAGCGCAGTAAAAGCTTCATACAGCAGAGTAGGCAGAGGGAACCCACTACTATGACACTTCGTTCTCCACTCTCCTCCAAATTGCATGTTGAGTGGTGAAACTTAACGCCGCACTTTATCTCGACACCAAATATAAAGATTAATTTTGTAAAATATTAGAATATTTCCAATATGAATTTATAAAAAAATATGAATATAAAAATATAAATCTTTTATAATATAAATATAAATGTAAAGAATTTTCCTAAAAGGAAAATGTAATAATTTTTAATATCAAACAAAAACTATATTATCGAAATAACTTTGCCGAATGACGCATGATATAGCAAAAAATACCGCCATTTTCAGTTATTCACGCACGCAAATCACCCATCACGGTGGAGGTAATCTGTTTTAATTTAGCCAAAGAGAAACTCATATTTTCGGAACCCTCGTACAGACGAAATTTATTTCTATCCGAGTTTATATTCAGAGGTGTCGACCAAATTGGACAATGTCGCGGACAGAAAGGCTATTTTCATTGATATCCCTTATAATTGTTATTGACTTAACATATATTAAAATATATGTGTGTAACTTTATTTTGAAGGAAAACATTATATGTGGATTAATATTAATATTGGTTTCATAGTTTTCATTTCGAATCTTGATTGTAAGAATGTTCTAGCATTTTAGTTACATAAATTCGTTGCAAAAGCTACTGAAAGATATTAGTGTGCGCCGGCGCTGTACAATGTACAATAGTACAGTACACTCGTACACTCAGTTGAAACTACAACGCCAAATAGCAAATAAGTTGGAATTTAAATAAAGAAAGCGTTTTTCGAACGGGAATACGCCGGGCGTTGGTGAACTTTCAACTTTTACCGCTTGTGTAGCGCGGGATTTCACCTCTACCTGCCACCCCCGAGGGGGAGGGGGGGATGCTTTCCGTACTTGGAGCGAATATTTACAGCGCAACCTAAATATAGCGTGCCGCTGCTCAGCTGGTACCGGGGGGAGTGGGGGGAGGGATAGGTGGGTAAACACACCCCACTGTCTAACAGAAGGCCATTCGGCCGCCGGCATCGTAGATGGACGGACGCCGCTCGTTCAATGCAAACCTAGCGCGGCCGTGACCGCCTCAAGTGTGGGGTGGACGCTCGCTCGCTATAAAAGCATTCTCAAGGTTACGATACAAGATTGTATGCTCTAAGGGGTCGTATCATGGGGTGAACGTTACACAATAACCATAATTCATTAGATAATATGATGAATCAATATATGAACTTATTAAGTTGACATCAAAGTGAATACTTGTAAATCACCCGCATTCTATTTAACATATGCTTTTGCGTGACCCAATAAAAATTCAAAGGCCATGTTTTGCGTACGTAGTACCTACAAAGCGCTTCGAATTCCGTAGTCGGCATGCTGGCGTATTTTTGACATATAACAAATATTCTCCCATTCTACCGCCGTTGGTCTGGTATTTTAGAAATTCTTATCAAAATATACTCGTAACCGCACTATACCACCATATAATACGGTTAGGAGTATATATTGTTCATAATTTGCCTAATCTATAGATATTATAACTTTGGGCCCGTCGTAGAATCGGGGCACAAACATTTGTTGAACTGTGGATTCGAATGCCACTCGAGCAAATGTAATGTATTGATTTTTTTCGTTCTTCGCTCTGGTGCCTAAGCAACGCGCGGCGTTGAGTTCCGCCACTCAACACGCAATACCTCCAGAATTCAGACGAATATAGTATCTTAATACTAGGTTCCCTCTGCCGGTGTTCTGTGCGGGATACAGCGTGAAAGTAATAATTTTGCTTTGCACGCGGAAAGGACGGTTAAATTACATCGCGCTCAATTTAAAACAAAACGACCAAAACACAATTAACTTTTATCTAAAGGCAGCTTTTAAAACTACTACGGAAGTCAGTTTTTATACATTGCAAAGTATTACCTCTGCCAACTATGATGTAAAAGAGCACTTATTTTTAATGCTCATATTATAACGAATTCAGTATAATGTTAATACAAAACTGAATACCTTTTAAACAAAGGGAATGCAAGTTTGTTTTTTTTTAAATCATACGAATTTGAAATCTTTCAGTAATTTTTTTCTTTGTCTGTTCGCATTTAGTATTTTTGTATCCTTTTTTTTTTTTTTAAATTTTCTCGTTCATTTTAATGGTAATGGTACTGTCTATACTGTAAAATATTTATATTGAAACATGTTATTAAAATTTAAAGTATAGTGAGTAATTGATTACTCAAAAAGGCTATAAGCCTTTTACATTTAATTTCAGCTGTTATAAAAGTTTTGTCGTTTAATGAGGGTCATGTAAAGATAAAATACTCTATAATTTGTTAACTAATTATTTATTGAATTATATCACAAGTTTTTTAAGTTAAATTTACTTTGAAATTTACATACATATTCTAATACAGGTACGAAAGATAGAAACGAGAGTTAAAGTAGTACAAGATATTTATACCTGCCAAATCGTCACGAGGTACGTGATGAATTACCTCAGAAACGCTTTTGTCAGTTTTATTGTACATCTAGCTGGGAATGAAATAATTTAACTAAAGCAATTTATAGTTTAGCTTCGCTTCGTTTCGGCATGGATATAACAAATTTGGGGATTGGTCCGTGCCCAGAATTATTTAGTGCCCACCCCGAAAGAAAATCCCAAAAATTTAAAAAAAGGACGCTTACATTAACAAATCTGTTAAATCATATAGACCAACTAACCCCTGTGCTTCTCAGAAAATATCTCTAGATACACCCACTACGTAAAATAATCGTAAAATACGTAATATATATGTTGATATTCAATGTCATATAGATTTTATTGAGAATATATTGTTAATTATTATATAATATTATAATTATTATATTTGATCTACTTATAAATCTGAAAAGGTTTTTTTGGGTGAACGCGATCATCCCGGGAAATGCTGGTTGGAATTGAAAAATTCTTTGTGTTGAATAATTCATTTATCAAGGAAGGCTGTAGGTAATAGCATGACTTCAAATATTTCTATATAATATACCTAGAGTCATAATTACCTCAGATACTTATATAGGCCGTCATGGCACAGCGGGACATGAGTGTGACTATAACGCGACGGTTGTGGGTTCGATCCCCATTCGAAGAAGTGAAATATATATATTTATTTGTTTACTCTTGTGTCGAAGGTAAGGCGAATAATAATTCCTTTCACTTTTATTGCATTGCGTGTTAAATAATGGGACCACTTAAACTAAACAACGTTATCTGTTAAACTTAAGTAATTTATAGTCCTACACACATCTAATAATTTTGTATGGAAATGTATTGAAGTACAAAAAAAAGAAGTATGAGTATAATTACTGATAATGTATATAATTGTATTAAAACAAATATTAAAACTAAAGAAAACTTTTGCTTCAAGGCTACATATATATATTCAGATCTATATTTTTCTAATCTACAACAGTAACCTATAAAAAACATTTCTGCCCAATATTAAAGTTTTGTAAGCACTAACAGAAAAAATAACAAAGAACATAAACTCGTGAAATTGCTGTGATATGAGAGAACTATGTTTGTAGTAGTTTATATCCCAAGCGGATACAAGTTATGTTTAAAAGTAGTGACTTAAAGTCTATATATATCTGTGTGTAATACCTAAAATCAAATATTCTTTAAGTTGATATCTATGAGATGCATCAGAATAGACAGAATATACTGTCCCGACACTCCATTTTTCATTTTTTCCGTCCAAATTCGAGACATTGGGTGATGAATGGTGGAACTCAACGCTTTTGCTATTTGCCTTTATAAAGCTTTAAATTAAAAATATTTAATTCGTCGAAGTAAGAACTGAACTAACAGCCATCATGTTCTAGCCAACTTCGCCATTAGATAGTAAATACATAAGAAAATAATAAAATATAACTAACATCAAAAATCTAAATATAAACCGTGTATCATTTATATCGTAAAGCGGTAGTTACGTAGCGTCGTAGCGGGCGTAGCGGCGTAGCTGCATCGATCGCGGGCCGTGACCTTGACCCGGCCGCGTTCCCGGATGTGCCCGTCGCCTAGTTGCGCCATAGCTTTTATTAGCCCTGGATTTTATTTCGCTCACTTTGAATCAGAGCACGATTGTTAAAATTAAAACGTTGTTTTTAGCTCTTAGGTATATTATGATGTGAATTGTCGCGTTTATTATTAGAATAATTCTTGAGATTTGTTTTGATTGAGGTAGTTAAGTGAAATAATTTAAAAAGGAGGAAAAAATAATATTTTACACTTTGCATAAGTATAGTTTTATGAAATGGCAAAATTTTTTACATTATAGCTAGCGTAGTGTCTTATAATGTACTCATTCAGAATGTTGATATCTCTTAAATCTGTCGATTTTCTAAAAGAATATAACACTATTTTTAGACAAAATAAAGTATAGTCTCATGTAATAACTTTAATATAAACTTTTTACAAGTGATAAAAATATGAAAAATAAATATATATTCACAAATTGAAAGCATTCATCCACTTTAGAAAAGATATTTTTAAATTCACGTAATTTAGCAAGAATAATTTTGCCGTAAGCTATATTTAAATTTCCATTACTACGTAGAAAACGAAACCCTCTTAATTTTATTACATTAAGGAAACATTCATAAGCAGAAACATTAAAAGAATTAACGGTCCTTTGAGAATTTTATATGTAAATTGAAATTTTATATTATTTATTACGGCAATTTTACCGAATTTAAATAAACAAAAAAAACAAATCATCTTGAAGCTATATGTATCCCTTACACAATAGGGTAGACAGAAGAAACCCGGTATTAAGACGCTCCCTTCCACTTTTTTGCCAATTTCTTGAGGAATTGCGTGTTGAGTTGCGGAACTCAACGCCACGCTTTGCCTCAACACCAGAGCAAACTTCTAAATATGAAGAGACATTTTTATATTAAAAGTATTTTTATTACAAATAAATTAAGCTAGGAGAATCAGTATTACACCGCTTATCACTTTAGCTCGGTGATTTCAGTTCGCATAGAATCGATTTTGAATTGACTAGTCATATCAAAGTTGTGTCAGGACGGCACCTTTTATGTAGCTATCCACTTATTCTCGCATAAAACGCAAGAAAAGCGTGAAGCTTTAAACTTTTAAGAGATCTCTCTAATTTTTAACTAGTTTTTATTGTATGTTGAGTGATGAAAATCAACGTTACGTGAACGGATTACTATTCCCCCGAGTAAAGATTGAACCCACAACTAACGCGTTTGTAGTCAGTTCCACCAAGACTACCTCAATAGACGTTGTTACATTGTTGTGAAATAGTTTTTGTACAAGAAGTAACCTTAATAATTTTAAATTAACTTCAAATATAGTTATCTTTTTGAATAAACCTTATTGAGCAATAAATCCGCCGCTTCACAATTTATAAAAATTTGAGATAATTATGACCACATTAAAACTTATAAAAAGAAATTAAAACTGTCTGTACTTATTTGTAAATTATTATTCTGATTAAATGATTGTTTAATCAAATACTTACATATTAAGCTTATAATTATGTTATCTAGATAATTTTATTATTTATTAGACAAAAAAAAATTCCAATAACATAAAGTATTAAAAATTGTAATTAGTTTGTTGCTCTTCACATTTTACATTTCACATTTGACAAAATTACGAAGAAGACTTTGCTGTAGTCTCCTTTGTAATTTTGTCAAGATAATTTTAAATAGTCATTTTTTTAGCTTTACGCTGTATTCCGCACACAGCAGGTAAGTAAAGGGAACCTAGTGCTTTAACACTCCGTTCCTCATTTTTCCAGTGGGAATCGAACTCACAACCAGTCGCTATTACAGTCACACACCCGTGCCCTTGCGCCACCACTAGCTTCGAGTTGTTATTAAAACAAGAATTCATTACATTTTTTTTTTCAAAAATCTAGATTGTTGACGTTGAATATGACATGGGTTCTTCAGCTAATTTATGCAAATATATGCTGGTTGGCCGTGGCCGATGGAATAGCAATATGCTAATGCAGTTGCGCATGATTCACGTATAAATTCTGGGTTATCGTTCTATTATGAAATACGCCTTGTTTCGTGAATTAGATGGCTGATGGAACTAATACAGGGTGAACCAATAACGGTACGTCCTCGTCGTATACGTAATTTCAAATACTAATAAGAATATATCAAAAGAATTGAGTTATATAATTTAACGAAAGTTAGGTATTATTTTTTGCATCTTACTTAGATAATAACTGCCTAAGTAATCACCATCCAAGATCTATATTCCCTTATAGTACTGGTAGGCTTTGAGGGAGACGCACAGAAACTTTCAGACTTTATAAAGTAACGAAGGCCTAGCTTGGTTTGGCTGTTGGCTATATTAGATATTTTTGCGTTCGCTCAAAATTTATCTCAATTTACGTATAGCGACTTATTAAATATTGATATTATATGGCTTATTTAAGATATATTTTTCTAAAGCTTTGCGCTGTATCCTGCTGTATAGTAAGCAGGCAGACAGAACCTGGTGTTAAGACACTCCGTTCCCTTTCACACATATACGATCTTTGATGAGCGAAGTAATGAAAATATGAATAAATATTTTTTTATGCTCCCGAGAGGAATCAAACCCACAATGGTTGTGTTACAATCACACTGTTGCTTCTGCGCTACGACAGACTCAAAGTATTTAGTTTATATAGTGTATTTAAGATAATTATAACATATCAAAGTTTTTAAATTTTAACACTAATTGAACAAATTACACGTCTCTAAAACCGCTTATAATTATCCGATTTGACCGCTTAAAATCATTATTTTAGCGTATTTGAAGCCAATCTTACAATATTATAGATTAATAGGTTAAATTTTTTCTCAGGAAAATATTCAAAATTCCGTTTCCCGTATCCATTCAAATACTCCATTATAATGAATTATTTCGAGAAACTGGATAATTTTACACTTAGTTATTTTATATACCGAAATATATTACTACAAAAATATTACAAGGGACCGTAAGCAAGGGAACCTAAACTAACAATGAGGGAAGATCAAGATAAACAAAGCCTTCCCTTATTTGTAACAGAAAGTGTGGTAAAATTGCGTCGACCAGATAACACAAAATGGCACCTGTTCCACGTCATTAGCTGTAAATGTAACGAGTTGTTAAAAATAATTCAAACATACGTTAAAAAATGTTTTTAAGTCATATAGATTAAAGGCTACCGTGGCGCAGGGGCACAACCGTGTGACTGTAACGCGAAAGTTGTTAGTTCGATTCCCACTCAAGGGTATAAATTATTATTTGGTAATATTTTAATTTTTTCGCTCTGGTACCAATGTTTTTGCCTTTGCACCACAGCGCGGCCATTGACTTCCACCACTCAACTCGCAATGCTTCGAATTCCTTCCTTATCCTTAACTCTAGGTACCCTCAGCCTACCCTGCTATGTGTAGCACACAACGTTGAGCTAAATAAATACACAATTTAAATTCTATTGCCAAGATTTAGAAGTACATGATATTTTTATAGATATATATATATATATATACTGCCCCGTTTTCAGCTTGGGGTTAGACGGTTAACCACGGAAATAACTTTTGTTTTATACTTCTGGTGCGAGGCCTTGATCGCGCCCGAACTGTCTAATGTATTTTAAATGAAGAAATCAATCATGTATAGATATGGGTATTTGTAATGAGACCAGTCAAAAATTAAATAGGATAGATAATATTTTTTATCGTCGAACTCAATTATGATGCGCTACTAATTTGCGTTGCTTGCTTAAATTTGTTTTAAAATTTGAGCCCTTTTGTTGTTTTACATTATAAACGAATATACCGCTAAGCTTTTAATAATATATTAAAACAACTGATCCTTTTGTAAAGCATTTTGGATGAGCTTAATGAAACACGATATGCTTAAAATTATTATTATTCTTATTTATTAATATTTTCATTTCTTCGCTCTAGTAACGAAGCAAAAAGCGGAGTCGAGTACCATCCAACGTTCAACACGCAATTCATAGAAAATTCGCCGGAAAGTGAAGAACTGAGTGTCAAAATATTAAGTTCCTTCTGCCTACACTGCTATATGCGGGATACAGAGTGAAGTTAAAAAAAATTAATTGATGAAGATACTTTTTTTTTACTTCCTTTATTTTGAATTTCATGAAAGATTTTTAAGTTATTGAACAACATTTTATATAAAACTATTTTTTACGTTTCTATACACACACAAAGCTTTATCATATTTTCTTATATACTATTAATTCGGATAATGGAATTAATGTATGGAACCCGAAAACCTTTTGCATAAAGTTATTGCGTGGGTTGAAAAAGTACCGTTTTCATTTTCCGTTAACGTATTGTGGTGACGTACATATTTAATCAAAAGCAACTTCATAAGTAATATCTTATACAGAATTATATATAAGTATTGATTTTTATTTATATCATGATGCTGTATCCCGCGCATAGCAAGTTAGGCAAAGGGAACCTCGGAACCTAGTGTTGAGATAGTCCTTTCCTGTTGCCCACTTTCCACGAAATTACCTGTTAAGATGTTGGTGGATCTCAACGCCGTGATTTGCCTCGTTACAAGAGCGAAGAAATGAAAATATTAAATATCTCATTTCCTGGGAATCGAACCCAAAATCTGTCGCGTTTACAATCGCACTCAAGTACTCCTTCGCTGCGACAGGCCTAAATTAGTTTAGGCTGATTTAATACAATATTTACATAAACTGTTATTTTTGGCAGTGTGAGTGGGACTTAAAGTAAATAAAATGTCCGCAGAGTACTCCTGGGTCCTTCAAAATATAATAACGTGGATATTACATTTCGTTTCTACTCAAGTAAAGTTTTTATAATTTGTAATTTCAATGAAAATATTAAAAATATGTTCGTTTAGATGCATTTTGAAAGTACGGGCTATTATTATAGACTTGTTTCTGTTTTCCTTACGTATTACCTTAATAAAAAAAATATTATTTTTCTTATCCTTTTATTTCGTCGTGATCCAGTGGCAGAAGCGTGTGATAGTAAATGCGACTTTTGTAAGTTTGATTACTACTCGGAGAAAGAAAGTATCATTATTTATTAATATTTTCATTTCTTCGATTTGGTAACAAGATGAAGTGCGGCGTTTAGTTCTACCATTTTTTAGCAAGTAGTATTTGGAGGAAACCTGGTGTGGCTTCCTCCAAATAGAACGTGGAACTGAAACATGTTTTTTTTTCTCATATATCTTCCATGTCCATGCAGCGATCAGTCATATAAAAGATTTTTAAAAGTAATAGACAAAGCAGTTTACATTCTATAAAATAAAATTAGGGAAAGAAACGTTTTTCGAGTTAACGAATTTTATTTTTGTTTTTTCCAAAAGGTTTTTTCCAAACAAAGAATTTGCTATTATTTCCTGCGTATTCTTGCTTATTGTCGAAGTAATAGTTTCTTTTAAATACCATTCAATTTAATTTAAATTGTTTGTATTCCATTTTTGTTCATATTTCACATTTTATGTACATTGAACGATGTACAAAATTCAAAATATATCATGTGGAGGTTAGACATGGCAGCCTCCGGCGCACAATCTGCATTTGATCGCTGGTAAATTAAATACAATTTTAAACATTTAATATGTTTTAAGTACACTGACAATATGACATTTCATATAAGTACTTGATTACAATATTGATTATAATATTGTACCTATATAATTTGTATTTTTTTTTCTCTATTTTCTTTTTTTT